>BSBK01009953.1:682500-857500 GCA_027943335.1 Chamaecyparis obtusa
GTAGCTGTGTATATATAAGCAGCATACAAGATAGAGATAAGGGGGAAGCAGGTTTTGAATATATAGATTTCTGTAAAAGGAACTGTTGTACGCAGGTCTGAACAACATTATTTTGAAATAAATAAAAACATCATTTTGTGCATGGTTGCAGTAGTGTAGAACCTGATCATTCTCCACTCACCTTGCAGACCAGAGAAAGGGCCCGCTCTTGGAATGTTTGGTGAGGTTATTAGTATTGTGAATTATTGTAGATTGTGTGTTGATAATTATTGTAGCTTAAGTCTGGTTTATTTGATTGTTAATAGAATAAGGTTTCTCTCCAATTCAATAGTTAGTCTATATAAATAATTCTGCTGTTAGATTAATATCATAGCTGGGTAAGACAGATTATCACGTTCTCATTATTATACATATTATTAATAATAACCAGCATATTCTGAATTTGCTATCATATTAAGAGATAAATCAATATAGCATTATCAGATTTGTATTAGTAAACTATTATATTAGATTAGTTATATAACTGGTGTTGGTATTGTTTCCTCTAGATTAGTTGAATTTGTGATTTGTTACATTTGTTATCCTCGTAGTTGTTAATATTAATTTCTGTTTTTGTTGTTCCTGTCGCTAGGAAGTGACAGTTCCTATCGCTGGGATTTACTTGGCTTTTCATAGATTCAATTTCGCATGTTGTAGATGCATTCATAAACCCTCATCTCACAACTATCATCCCTTGATAGCATATTGCTCAAACACCTTTCGCAAGCTTACGCTCTCGGATTGACACGTATAGACCAGCCGAACTTCATCATAAATTGTTAATTATTTCTTAATTATTTGCCCCAGTGTTGGCCTATCATTTTGGTGCCGCTACTGGGGAAAGGTGTCAAAGGCATGTTAGTTTGATGAATTGAGTTAGGAACAATGCGTTAGGATGAAAACTTTTGCAATTGCTAGCCTTGCTTAAGTAACTAATCTTAATTTGCATTGCGTAAATCATATAGATGCATTGCTTTAGAGTTTTGTTTTAGAGTTTGCAAGTAGGCCTCAGAAATTAGATTCATTAGTTGCTTTAGAAGTTAATTAAATTTTACATTATCATAAGTTGTTGTGAGTTATTGGTAAAGACAAGCATATTTTGAAGAAAAATGTTTAAAATGATGCATTTTCAAGGTTTTTCAAGTCCATCAATTTTGGTTGAAAATTGCTTCAAAAATGCAAAATTTGAAGGGAACACAAGAGGCAAAATGTGCGGCGCTGCCCCAGGACCCCGCAAGGGGTGTTGCCCCTTGACCCCACTGGTGGCTGCCACCCCCAGACCCCCGCTTTCAAATTTAAAAACAAAAGAAGAACTTGGTGGGGAAAACACGCCGATCAAAGGTGATATTTTAATACCCTCTCTACCTAATGAATGCATCTTTTCTGCTCTTGATCTCCCCTTATCAGAGGTATGCAAGAATTCTATCCCTATGTTTGAACATAAGTATATCATTGATGAATTCTTAGAACAATGTGATTTTGATGATGAAAATCCAACCACTTGTTGTTCTAATTGCTACAGGGAAGATGACCAATGTATATGCCCAAACAACCACAAGCACATGGTGAATGAGGTGCAAGATATTTCTAATCCCTACCATGATAAGGGTGGAAGTGACCAAGTATTCCTTATAATGGATGAACAATCTCAAGCATCAACCCAAGAAGATCAAGGTATGCATTATGTTGGTAATATGTATTGTCACTCTATTTCATTACAGAGCCAACATATTTCTTCAAAACATACTTCTCCACCTAGTATGCACAATGAATGTAATCATGCATGCTCACAACAACCCATATATCCCTCTTATATTCCACCATATCCATACTTACCATCTTCATTTCACCCATCCTTCTTATTCCCATCTACTTTATCTCCTTCACATTTCTTACCATATTTTTATAAAAGGAACTGTTGTACGCAGGTCTGAACAACATTATTTTGAAATAAATAAAAACATCAGTTTGTGCATGGGTGTAGCAGTGTAGAACCTGATCATTCTCCACTCACCTTGCAGACCAGAGAAAGGGCCCGCTCTTGGAATGTTTGGTGAGGTTATTAGTATTGTGAATTATTGTAGATTGTGTGTTGATAATTATTGTAGCTTAAGTCTGGTTTATTTGATTGTTAATAGAATAAGGTTTCTCTCCAATTCAATAGTTAGTCTATATAAATAATTCTGCTGTTAGATTAATATCATAGCTGGGTAAGACAAATTATCATGTTCTCATTATTATACATATTATTAATAATAACCAGCATATTCTGAATTTGCTATCATATTAAGAGATAAATCAATATAGCATTATCAGATTTATATTAGTAAACTATTATATTAGATTAGTTATATAACTGGTGTTGGTATTGTTTCCTCTAGATTAGTTGAATTTGTGATTTGTTACATTTGTTATCCTCGTAGTTGTTAATATTAATTTTTGTTTCTGATGTTCCTGTCGCCAGGAAGTGACAGTTCCTGTCGCTGGGATTTACTTGGCTTTTCATAGATTCAATTTCGCATGTTGTAGATGCATTCATAAACCCTCATCTCACAACTATCATCCCTTGATAGCATATTGCTTAGACACCTTTCGCAAGCTTATGCTCTCGGATTGACATGTATAGACCAGCCGAACTTCATCATAAATTGTTAATTATTTCTTAATTATTTGCCCCAGTGTTGGCCTATCAAATTTTACTGACTATATCTATTTATGACTGTTTGTGCACCTGCAAAATAGAGAATGTGTGTGTAGCTAGATAGGGGTTTTCCCTAGTCAACCCCCCATTTTGGTGATTCCAACCTCCACCAGGTAGCCAATATAATTAAGAGACGTGTGTATACTCGTGAATGTAGAGTATGTCTAAGATTTCTATGAGCTAAAATGCATAAATGTAGCCTAGATATCTACACAAATATGTTCAACTAAAGCCCTATATGAGAATACAATAAAATATGATTGAAAGCATATAGATAAGTCTAGGAAAACCATACACAACCTAAGAGGTAAAGTACAAGCCAATCATCACCTGACAATTTCCTAGTCATCTTCATAATCTTTTGAAAACTTCATGTTGATGTTGATGATATTTTAAAATACTTGATATATAGAAAAATAACATTTAGATTTTGATTCCTTTTTTTTGTCTTGATTTGGGGATCCTTACTTCATAGGATGTTTTCAAATTATGAAGACAACCTTGAAATTACTTTCATCTTACTAAAATGAAGTAAGATAATTTATTTTATACCAAATCAGATGATAAACTCAAAGGAAGCTGATGAGAATCTAGAAATCTTGCTAAAATTAAGTGACCAATCCCTGATTCCAATTTCAAGAGAAATATTGGGGAATAAGAAAGGGAAACTAATTGGGGGGGTCAAGATAAATTGTGAAAGGCCATACATGGTAACATAGGGCCTACATGATCAATAAATGATTGAATTGATAAAATAATAAATTTAATAATAAAGGGACACACCTAAAAATAAGGGTCCTCATTGATTTTTGGTGAAATTGAATTAAAAGGGGAGTAATATTTTTAAATAGGTGTTCATTAAGTGCAAGCTGAAGTCCTATGATGCATGTTAAAATGAAACACACTAAGGTGAGCGCTAAACAATCATGAAATTGTACACAACAATGAGGTGCTTAAAATTCACGATGATACAATAATAATAAAATCAAGAAAAGTGAATATGCCAAGAATTAAATAATTGAGACAATTAGAAAAATGACCACTTTAAAATAATACATTTCTAATTATTGGAATGCCTACTTGATTTTCCTCCCCTTGAAGTCCTATTTCATAGTTTCCTCTCTCCAATGCCCCTAAATCAATGTGTAGAAAGATAATTTTTGGAATTTAAATAAGAGCATTCTCCAACATAGCTAGTGAGATATGGACACATTATTTTTCTTCCCTTCCATGCATTAAACAAGGGTGGCTAAATGGACTCTTAAATTTTTATTTTTATCCAAAATAATTGTCATTAACTACCACCTCATAAGATCTCAGTTTCTCATTTCTAGGAGTTAATTAATTAATATTATTCACTTGCCAAAAAGTGGTCTAAGGTATAATTTGATTTTTAAGGGACAAAAAGATTTACTACTTCCCCTACAACATCTTAGGGTATGGTTTCAAGGGGTACATATAAGTTCTCTTTGGGGTTCCCAATATTAAGCTCCTAATTGTCTAGCCGGGTTTCTTCTAAAAGGATGAAATTTATCTAGGTTAGAATAAGAAATTGGTGTGGAAATACATTTTTTAGGATATTCTCATGCTTTCCCCTTATCCCCCTCATTTCTTTATTGTATATATAATCTAGACTCTAATATTGTGTAATGGGATCACTTAAGCTATTTAGAAGGGCTTAGAAATGTCCTTTGTGTCACCCCTAGTTTTCCAATGGTCTTCTACTCCACCCCTAGTGTCTTAAAGATATTTTATGCCACCCTAGGTGTCCCAAAGGTCTTATGGGAGAGCCCTTAATACCAATAAGTATTAGGCTGACCACCCTTTGTGTTTAGGCATAAAAAATGACCAACTATATTTTTTGGATATTTTGAGTTGGTAAATTAGCTTAGTTTTTTTTATATTCAATTAAATGTGGTTATGTCTATTCTAAAATTGTGAATGCCTCCTTAGTAGGAAATTAATATGTGATTTCATAAGATGAAATCTTTGGTTCTTATATAGTTTCAATTAACATAGATTGGTGAGATAACATTTTGTTTGAAGGCCATGCATAATTTTATTAATATTAGATATGGGGTTTGAGCCTAATTGGAAATTAATCGCTATGTACCTGTATGCACTATCATTATAATCATAGGTCATGTTATATATTCTTACTAATTTATGATATTTTGCATCTTTCTAAATAAATTGTATCACATGAGGATAATGTGGATATGTATAGAAAATGTAGGCATGTCTTTATATTGCTTTTTTTTTTATCAGTAATAAGATTATTTTATTAATATTAAGTTTTAAAAGGGATGAACTTGGACCTAACCAAGGGTAGAAACAAAAAGGGTTCTACCATTCCCACAGAGAAGTAGCAAAAAAAACCAAACCAACAAAAGAAAACATAAAAAATCATCAAGAAACCTATTCAGAATATAGGAACAATGCATAAATTAATCCTTCCCTTTATTCCTTCACTTTACTTGAAATCGAAGGGTCATGTCAAAAGAAACATTATTCGAATTTCTCTCCTCTTTCCTTTTGACAATATGCCAACCATCATAAAATTTAGCAGCCTCATTCTCCCAAATTGAAGATTCACAATTTGGGACTCAGTCCTCCATACTTAGATCATCCCACTTTTGACCATCTTCACCATGATTTGTCATTGGCTCACGAGAGCTAAGGGACCCACATTTATCTCTCCCCTCCAGAGTAGCAATACCATTACTTGGCTACAAATCCTTTTCAACCCCATTCAATGAGTCACCTTTGTTGTGGTTAGCCTATTGCATATCTTGAAAATTAGAATCTACGAGCTTCTATGTATGAACCTCCACCATAATCTGGGAAAAGCTCTTTTTCTTTTCCATTTTCTTTTCTACTATGTAATGATCTTTTGTAGCATCCTTCCACCAAGAAGCTTCCTTCTCTACTCTCAATTTATCACACGTTGCATCCATATGTCCAACTTGGAAGCATTTCCTCTATCTGAAGGGAATTCCTTCAAAGTCCAAATTCTGCACCCAACAACCTTTGGAAGATTTGATCTTGATTTCAGCACGGAGTCTTTCAAAAACATCCATTTCTACCAACATTTAGGAAAAGGTAGAATGGAAAATATTTGAGGAGATCTCATCAACCAAAAAAAATTTACCCAAAGAGTCCCCCATCACCTGAAGACAGGAATCAAACCAGAAATGCAGAGGAAAGTTGGGAAGCCTTACCCATAATAGAATCTTGTCAAAAACTTCTGAATTTGGGAAGAACTCTGGATGCCAGGGTTTCAACACTAGAGAAAACTTCTCCCAATACCAAACTTGATCACAAAAAATCTTGTTTATGTCCTGGATCTTCTCAAAAACAACAGTGAAAAAACCTTTTGCTGTTGGATAAATCTGTACATAACCATCCATCAAGGGATCCTAGTTATGAGAAATCTAGGAGTGGAGCTCCTGCAGACTTAGCCAGTGGCCCCTGAACCGACCTATTAACCCTAGCTTAGAAAAAACAACAACATTATGAGAGACTTCATCATCAATCTCAACATCCAACTCTATGGAGATATCCTTGTTGGCAATAGGAAATAACACCACCAATGTGCATTCATTCTACGATCGATATCCTTTCCTTGTGTGGGTACATTGTAGGATGTCCCATGGCTGCAAAACCACACTTCCCATCGTATTATTTTGTCCTTGTGCTTTGTTAGAAGAAAGACAACCCCCACTACCAAATGGGTCACCACAAGCACCAAAGGCTGCCACATTAACTGGTGACCATTCCCTAGCTGAGGACAATATCTCTATGATTTTTGGACCTAGAACCAAAGAGACCACACCCCCATTCCCATTATCAATGATTTTGGAATCCACATTTTTATGGGGTGCATTCTTCTAGCCGGCATGGTGGGCTGAGTTGCCCGTCTTAAAAATGACATTCTCCTACAACAATATTTGCAACAGGTATGAGTCATTACTCGTTAACTTCACAGAGGATATACCCAGACTCGATGGGCAACCCTGATAATAAGAATATATAGTCTTGATCTTACTTCTTGGCAAGGGAAACAAAACCCTAGCATCTGTTCCAAAAGGCTTCAAGCAGCTCTGCATAGCCATCTAGATCCCATCAAGCACACTACGTGCTACTATTCCATGTCTTTATTGTTGGATTTTCAGAATCAAATCTTATTGTCTAGAAGCCTCCATGTTTGAATTTATTTTTGATAAAGTTAAATCTGATATTTTTTGTGTAAACTTTTGGGAGATAAGTTCAAATCAGATTTGGAGAAATCTAATTTCTTCCTTGGACTTCTTCCTTCTTCTTTTGGACAATAATTTTTCTATAAAGGAATGAATATCTTTATTCTTCCATAGTGAGAATGAATGTAGAGATTCTCTTTTGTATGCAGCAACAAATAGATTAAGTTTTTTGAATACTCTATTTTTATCAGAGAAGTAAATGATTATTCTGTTAAGCAGTGATTGCTTCAGATAATCTTGTAAGAGCTTTGTGAAGCTCATAGTAGTTTGTATGCAGCTCCAATAGTTGCAAGTTTTTATTTTTATTGTAGAAGTGTTTTTAGTTTGAATAGAAGCAAGAAGGATCTTCCATATTTCTCCAGCTCTTGTGTTTGCCCTGTTTTGGGGATTTTGAATTTATTCATTACTGAATCAAAGCATCTTCCTGTGTGTTTCTAGAATATAGTCTTTCTCTATATTCTTTACATTTATATTGTTGTATACATTTATTGTCTCTTAAAAGAGTTCAAATTATTAAGTTCTATGATTTATTTGATAGAGTATATTTTCTAGTGATCTACTAAAGGGTTATATGCTTTTTATGAAAAATAAAAGCTCATATATCTTATGTTGATATACTAATATATAATGAGAGATTATAATCTTGATTACGGAGCATCCTTATATCTTAGGATTACCTAGTTGGAATTTCCTATTGGTAAGTGTGTTAGTTGAAAAATTACAAGGGAAATGAGTTCTAGGGTACATGTATTTGGAAGATAAATACAATGTTTGGTCAAATTTATTTCTAAGGACATTATGTCTCCTTGCCTTGTTTTGTGTTCATGTTGTTTTGTATTACTATCTTTTTTTTTCTTTTTTTTTGGCGAAAGTGGTGTATACCACTATATATATACTAGTTCAAGAACTCCATGAGGAAAGAACTAGCAAGAAAACCCCACTTCTCAGTCCAATTACAAAAAAGCTCACCAGAATCCTATGAACTACTAAGAATTCCTAACTCTTGGCATGAAAATATCCATTACATTTTTCATATTCCAAGACATAACATCAAAAACTACCTACTAAAGACTGACCAGAGACTCGAAAGCAACTCTGCATCAACTCGAAAAAATGAAGCCTACCAAAGGGAGAAAGAACCAAGGCTAACAGTCACAGCAAACAACTGCCAATTTAACAATAATAGATATCACCAAAATAGAAAAATGAGCCAAGCCAAGGATAGAAGGACAAAAGATTGCAGTGACATCATATAGTGACCAACTCATCGTTAATGATATCCACCAATTTGGAATGTGCACTAAGAGTTCTAGCCATGTCATACATATCAACCTCAATGCCATCACATCCCAAAATTGAAAGAAAGTCTACAGCTCGATTTCCTTCTCGATAAGAATGTGAAATAACACAACTTTCAAATGAGTCAATAAGCCTCCAAATCTGCTTGAAAATATGAGCCAAGTTTCGATTGAACACTTTCCTATTAATGCAACCTTGAATAGTAATAAGAGAATCACCTTCCATATGGACCTGGGCAATCTTTAGAGAAGAGGCAAGAACCAAACCTTGAAGCAAAGTGTAAGCTTCAACAACATTATTAGATCCCATCAAAATAGGCAAAGATTTAAAGGCTATGGGAGACCCATAGTGATTTCAAAAGAAAACACCAATATCTGAAATGCCAGAGTTGCCTTGAGAGGCACCATCAAAGTTAATCTTAATAACTCCATACTTAGGTGGCAACCATTTGATTTGAGATCTATCCAATTTCAAGGGTCCATTAATAATGAGAAAGGTTGGGAGAGAGTTATACTTCCACTCCTTGAGAATAGAATCATCCCAATTGGAGAAAAAAATATGCAAAGAATTATTTCTTATGTTTGCTGAGACCAATTCTGAAATTGATTTTTCAATAATAAGAACAACACCATCTATCGAAGAGGAAGAGTGCCTAAAAATCTATTTGTTCCACTCCCACCATAAAGCCCAAACAACTAGAGAAGGAGAACATTTCCAAATTGAAGCAAGGAGAGAATTTGAATAGCGTAATGGCCAAGACTCAAAAAGGTCCCAAAGGGAATTAGGAAGTGGCATTGAATAATTCAACTTTTGAAGAACAAACTTCCAACAAATATGTGCAAACTCACATTGTAAAAAAATATGATCAACATCCTCGAGTTCCTACTAGCAAAGGAGACAATTGAACCGCCGAGCAATATTGAATTTTTCTCCAATATGTCACTGGTTAGAGGATGCTTCGTAAGAGCAAGCCAGGAAAAGCAACCTGCTTTAGGTAAGGTACAATCATTCCAACAAAAAGAGAAGGCTCTTTTTTTATTCCTATCATCCCCCAATCTACAAAGAGCCAAATACCCTACCTTAACTGAATAGCAACCATCTTTAGCTGGGACCCAAAAAATTTCATACGCATGACCATGCAAGAAAACCTGTCTTTTGTTTAAAATTTCTTTGAAAAGAAGAATAGTAGAATCTGAAATAGGTAGAATTGAAGGATATACTGATTCCACATAATCGCAAACTTTCTCCCCCTAAGTGGACTTAAAAAAATTGAATAGAATCTGAAAACTCCTGAATGTTAGCAGGAGGAGGAAGACCATTCCATGAAACTTCCCAAAAATAAGCCCGCTGACCATCATTAATTTCCCAAGAAACATAATTTGCAATTACTTCTCTGGAGTTAGACATAAATTTCCACACCTCAGAACCTTGGGGGAGAATGAAAGCTAAAATAATACGGTTGGGATCCATAGGATCCGGATACTTTGATTGCATAATTTGACACCACATACTATTTGGTTTTTTCATCATATGCCAAATCAATTTACCTCCATAAGCCTTATTTCTGAGAATAGGATCATGCAAGCCCACCCCCTCTTTATTTTTCAAACATCATATCATCTAAAGAAACTAAAGGAATTTTCTTTTGCCTTGACAAATTACCACTCCAAAGGAAATTGGTGATGATCTTTTTGATTTTCTTAATCACAGAGGCCGAAACATGAAGCACATAAAATAAATGAATAGAGGTAAAATGGATTCAACTCTATTCAAATGTAAAAGGGGAAGGAGGGAAATATGAGATCTATTCCCTAACCCAAATTCCCAAAGAAGAGATCCAATTTGATCAACCAAGAGGTTAATACACAATTGAATCAATTTATGGAGAATATGGAAGACAAAGAGAGTAAATCCAATATTTCCCTATGAAGGAATTTATGTTTGAAATATGAAATAATTGAAATACAAATACTAACCTCAAATTAGGGCAAATTTGGAAAATGTCAAATTTTGATGTCTGTGTGTACTTTCGGGCAATTCTAAAACTTGTTTTGGACTGGAAATGTCAAGACAGAGAAAACCCAGAAATCTTTCTCCAAGATGAGCTCAGGTCGGGTTTGACCCTCATAAAAGGTCAAATACTACATTCTTTATTTGAAGTCCAATTCGAATTCTGTTCGCAAATCTCAAATTTTTTTTGAAAAGGGTATCCAAATTTGCTATCAGATCTAAAATTACGCACCTGTACCTGCAAGAAAATGGGGATTTTTTTATTTTTTTTAAGGGGTTTACCTTGGTCAAACCCCGATTGGAATCAACCTTAATATTGAAATTGAAATAGGAATGCTAGCAAGTAGTAGAAAAGGATCTAACAATGAAGCTATGCAATTCAACAGATATGTAATTGTATTTTGAATGTAAACAAGTATATTGATATGAAAGCTTGAACAAAATAATAAATGTAAATCAAACCTCCATGATTGTATTCTTAGAATCCACCTTGATAAGAGAATGAAATGGATCTTGAAGATGAACAAAAGGATCTTGAAGGAAGATCACACCATCATGATGGCTAGATCTAGGGTTTGCATGATGAATCTTGAATGCTTGAACCAAATCCCTTCAATGGCTTGAATGCGTGAATCCTTGATCTTCAATGGAGAACTTGGATGGAGAAGAGGACTTGAATGCTTGAATGGATGCTTGCTTGATCACCTTGAAAGCTTGCACATGAAAACTTGATTGCCAAAACTTGATGATGAAAATGAGAGAGGAAGACCTCCTTTTATAGTGAACTAGGGCACAATCCTCTAGAGGGGTCACCTTGGAGAATTAAATCCCAATTAGGTCCCAACCTTTAGAAAATATACCTATATTAAATGCAATTAAAGGATTTACCATCCCGAAACCCAAAATGGCCAAACCGGAGGTGGGAAAATAAATATCCCGAAAGCCTGATGCCTAGAAATCTAGGATTCTGGAAATTTGAATGAGGGGGAAAAAATCAAGGTTGAACCTAACCTAGTCATGTTTGAGCTCGATCCTGACCTAGTTAGGATCAACCTCGAATTTGACCCTGGGCCCAGATTCAGTCAGAGCCAGGTCAAGAGGTCCTAGGGATGCCTAGAAACCTAGAAATGATATTAGATCAGGATGGAATGCCAGAGATAGACATAAAATCCTATGATGACTATGATGAAAGCTAGGAGGACTTATTTCTGAATCCTACCTAGAAAATAGAGCCATGGAAGAGGGAAATTAAGGAGAATCCTTGAGATTCTAACCCTAATTTCACCTAGAATGAAGAAATCAAGTGCAAGGAAGAAGTGGAAAGTGGGGAGAAAGCCAAATACATGCAAAGACCCAATCAAGGTGCTTAACATGACCCCAAACCACTTACTCAGAGGGCTAAACATTCTTATCATGGAAGTGCTTCCATTTTAAGATGATATATTAAGCCCCCACTTTAGCAAGAGTATGGACTCGATGCAAACTCTTGGTAAAGGAGAAGAAAGAGAAGATCCTAGTGGATTCACAATGAGATAAAATAACACTTAGCTCAGGACACAAGCCCCCAGACTAAGGATTCTAACTCAACATATATGCATGAGGGTGTCAAAAGAACAAGGGTTAGTACTAAACAACCCAAATCAATTAGCATAAGAAACCTTGCTAAGAAATATTTCTCATACTAATATCATATTTGGAAAGCTATCATAAAAGTATAAATGTTTACATAAGAAAGACAAGAAAAACACTATAAATAACATAGCTTCATGATCTCATCCTATTAGCATGAAAGCAAAAAGAGAGAAAAGAGAAAGTGATTACCTCACCCAGTAAGATGCCCACCTTACTATGAATCACCCTGGAGGGAGAGCCCAACAGGTTCACCCATAAACTATGCTTGCAATTGTAATGCATCTTATCACGGCTTCTGAAATACCCATAGATCCACCTTTTTGTATCACTATGAATATAAAATGCGTGTCTCCTCAAGATTTAGCAACTTATGTATGTTACCTTCGAAAGATTTAGCGTATAGGTGCGTGTCTTTTCAGGATTTAGCAACTTATGTGCATTACCTTCCAAGATTTAGCATGTTTGAAATTGGAAATGCATGTCCCTTCAGGATTTAACAACTTATGTGCGTTACCTTCAAAGGATTTAGCATATTGAAAAATTTGAAAAATGTGTGTCTCCTCAGGATTTAGCAACTTATGTGCGTTACCTTTGGAAGATTTAGCATATAAATGTGTGTCTTTTCAGGATTTAGCAACTTATGTGTGTTACCTTCCAAGATTTAGCATGTAAAAATAAAAACTATAGTACAAGGGAGACCCTATATATGCCCCCCTCCTTAATATGGAAAAAACATACTATTTTGACATGTTAAGGAAAGAAAGGAACAAGGATAAAGCCTTCTTCAACACCAAGACAATATCCATAGACAACACCCAGTCCAAGCTAAGAAGATCACAGCTCCTATGAGGCCATGGAAGGGACGAATGTAAAGAGATATCATGCAAGTAGTGAAAAGAAAGTAACCCTTATGAGGGATAGAACACTGTTCAGTTTCCAAGGTGAGAAATATATCAACCATGGGAACCCAATGTCAAACAACAAAAGAGGTTGGGATCAAGGACATAGGTCCTTAATGCAAACCAAAATTTTCATGTATGATTGGATGTCTCATAATAGATAAATACTGCTTAACCAAGGAAAGAGGTGAATCCTAGTAAGACAGAAGGAGATGGCATCCTTGCCCCCCAAGTGTAGGAAAAAGATGAAAGAGGATACCTACTTCACAAGGCAAGGAGATATCTTGTTCAACAACAATGTATACTATATCCTTAGTGAGGGATATTGACCCCTACATCAAGAATATAGATAATTGTGAAAAGGATATGTCACTCATGGAAAAAGGATCCTCAAAGAAAGAGATCTTATCAACAAGACCCCCACCAAAGAGGAGTGCTTTAGATAAAATATCAGCTTTCAAAGGTGGGAACAAAGATTCAATCCTCAAGCCCCCTGCAAAGAAGAGGAAGAGGAATCTTTGGAATGAGGGAAATAACTCCAACACAAAGCAAGGGTAAGAGTTTATAAGGAACATAATTTGCAACATAGAAAAGAAGTGATGACTTAGGACAACAACTTATCATATAAGAAGGTTATCCATAGTCAAAACATCTGTCAATATGTTGAAATAATATTGCAATATAAATAAATACCACTAAGCTAAAGGAAAGCAACTCCCTAGACAAAGAGAAAGAAAGAGGTACCTTGTCCCCCAGAGAGAAGGGATACCTTTGCAAAACAAATGTCTTGGAAAATATATCTTGAAAAGAAAGGATAGATTCTATGGATGATTAAAAACATAATGCAAAGCCATAGAAAAATAGGAGAGAAAGAATACCAATTACACAACTTTTACACACTGGACTAGACGTCTCACAACCTATTTAATCTACTCAACATAGGAACTAGCATCACAATTTTTTTTATACAAGGACATGCTACATATATCAAGAAATAAAGTATGGTTTCTACTTTTAAATCATTTAGCTATAATCCAACATGATAACACATCTAACTAGAACTATAAACTTTATAACAATGTTCAAAGAAAGAACATAACTTGAAACTGCATACCTGAGACTCTCTTCATGTTCCATATGTTTCTCTCTCATCCCCAATTACTTGTGCCTGCATACAAGACTACCAACTAGGTGCATAATATAAGATACGTTAAAAGTTAGATACATGTTCATGAAGATAATTCCCTCATCGATATGTTAAATGGATAAATAAAGAAGTAGTTACATCATAGAAATGACAAAAGAAATGAATGTATGAGCCATGAAGAAAGAGTAAACTATAATTATTTTAATTCTTCAAGGACAAGTTACCCAAGTCTTTTAAGGAATCCCTTAAATAGATCTTCAATAGTTATATTCCATATAGAAATCAAATCACATTTATTTAAGCCTAATGACAAACATTATGAATACATTAAATCGCTGGATTCATATATTAAATTGAATTTAATTAACTAAATGATAGTTAAAAAAAGTTATTAATCATAATAATAAATTATATTTAGTTTAAAATAATTTAAATAAAATTTACTAACAATATAAAATATACTAGTTATATTATCTATTGATTAACTCGTACTAATAACACCTTATAATTTAAATTAATTAAACATCAATTATTAACTTATAACGAATTAACTAATTAAATTAACTCAAGACCATAAATTAACTAAACTAAATTAACATTGAATAATCTTCAATAGATTAAACTTATTCTAAATTAACTAACTTCATCAAATTGTAAACCTAGTGATTAAGTAATCATTATGCTAAGCCCTATCCCCTTGAACACATGAAAGCACATTTCAATTATTCAAAATAAATTTAAATAATTAACTAGCTTTGCACATGGATACAATTTAAAATCTAAATAACAAATCTTAAAACCTAATCCTACATACTAGCCTACTAGCCTACCCCCTTTACCTATCCCCCTATCCCATCACTCCTCCTTTCCCCATGGCCCCACATGGCAAGTGGGTGATGTGACAAGGCAAGGTCCAGGGCTGCAAGAATTTTGAATTCCTCAAGGAGGATAGGTGCAGGTCTTAAGAAACATAAAGGTGGGGCCCACCAAACATAAGCTTGAATCCCCATACAAGGGATTTTTGAAAATCAAGGGGGAGATGGACATGAAAGCAAGGTACTATGTCACAAGAAGGGAATGGAGGCTAGAAAGGTTGTCTTCAAGGTAAGTTTTAAGTTTAAAAAAAATTTAAAACATGATTTGTCCTTCCTCATTTCCAACGCCCTTTTAAGGGAAGATAAAGGTGTGGGGGCCCACAAGTATTCAAGTTTATAAGGTAAGTCATGTTATCTAATTATTTTATTAATTTAGGAGCTAGATACTAATAGGGATTATATTAGGGGTTAGTATACTAACCTTTATTAGAAAAGGTATTTTGGGAAGGGAATATTTTTTGTGGTAAAGAGAATTATTTTCCTTCTCATACAAATTCCAGAGAGCATTTTGCTCTCTAAAATTCTGGGAAGTAACATTTCACATTATGCTTTGTCTATTTTCTTTTTTTACTAGTTTGTTTCTTTCTACTCTCTTTTTAATTTTCTTAACATTAAATTTTGTTATTTGTTGATTTCTTTCCACTAAAGGTAAAAGAGTTGGGTTTATAGGTTTAGTCATAACACTCTAATTTCCATAGAAATATCTAAATGACCAAAGATTAACATTTTACATACTGAATTGCCAACTTTTCTCAAAGTCTATTTTTTTTTTGTCTATTATTCCAACACAAAACTACTACCATTGAAATAACAATTCAAATCGTATTGACTAAAAGAGCAACAGTATTGAATAATTCATTTCCTACCACTACCTTTCTATTCAAATGAATGCTTTACATCGGAAAAATAATGATACTATAATAACTATTCTTCTTTATAGTTTTCCAACAAGAACTTACTTTTAATAAAAGGAATACATTTCTCTTTTCACCAAGGAATTCATAATACAATATCAAGAACATTATTTTCCTACAACTTGATATGGGAAACAAGAGCTCATCACAATATCAACATGAGAGGATTCTCATTTCATAGTTTACCAACAACACAATCACTTTGTGACTCCAATCGAGTCACCTAAGGGGAAGGAGGGGAATAAGGTGGTCTCAACCACACTGAGCTCATAAATAAATCTCAATATCATCATATCCACGTCTCACACAACCTGAGACAATCACATAGTAAATGTATCATCAATGATAACTCTGTTCATTCTTCAAGGGTACACTTAGGTCCATCCTCACCCATGGGTATGCATATCAAGGAATAGGTTTGCACTATGAACCAACAAATGTGGCTCTACATGTGGGGGATTCAATAGGGACTAACATCCACCAAAGTCTTACACTCAATGAAGGGCCTATATCTCCCAACATGGCATGCATCTCATATAGAAGAAATAATCTACTATGGAGCTATGACCAATACAATATTTGATTGTAAGACTCCAACGTGGTCCTCTATCTCTCAACCCCTGATTACATGGTGTACCTCACACATAGCCTACGCTACGGGGCTACTACCAACATAACATAATACACAACATGACTAGTAGTATTCTTTTCCAAACACAACCACTTCACCACCACACCACGTTACAATAGTGCATTCATAACTTTTGTCAGACATACACAACTTTCATGAAGGACGCACTTAGGTGGATCTCCTATGGCATCCACCTCTCCCTTACCCAAGTTGGATGGAATATATCTCACCCACTTGGGATACAACGCATTTACTAGTCTCATCACATGTCACTACACATATACATTTATGGAATCAACTATACAAGGGTAAAGGACACATATACATGCATTCTTGTAGCTCAACAAAGTAATTTTTTATAAAAGGAAGTTCATATCAAATTGGTTTTTTATTTTCTCATTTGATGATTCACATGACTTTTATATGTGTAAATTGAAGTAACATAAATTACATCGTGATTTTAATTTGTAATACAAAATGATTAAACCCAAAAGACCCTAGTGTATAAACCTAGGCTCTGATACCAAATGGATTTTGGGAACTGGTGAAACTAGAACTTTTCTTGATTACCGAAACCTTACCTGATTTAGTCATCACCTTCAATTGAAACCTAGTTCAAGGATCATTTCAATCACTTCGAACTTAACCCTAGGTTGTGACCAGTTTAACCGTAGTCATCTTATCCTAAATCTTTGAGCGTAATCATTTCACATCTTACTCTTTAAAAAAAAAAAAAGTTGGTGTGTTTTTATGTGCAAATTTATGGGCATGACACAAAGCCATAGAAAAATAGGAGAGAAAGAATACCAATTAAGCCAAAATAAAAAGACCTAATGGATCCTAGGAGACTGGATGAAGATACACCTCTTGCCCCCCAGTCATGAGACAAGAGGGAAAATAACATCTACATTATATCTAAAGGAAGGGAATCCCCTATATCAAAATTATGAAGGAATTGTAAAACTGCACGAGAGTGAGATATAATTCCTAAAGCAACTCTTTCTTTAACATATGACTTGAAATGTTTACAATCAGCAAGTAAGTGTTTGTTACTATAATGAAAAGGACATTTATATTTGTATAGAGCATCTATCAGCATAGGTCTAAAGATTTCTTTCTTGGAATTCATTAGCTCAACATATACCTTCTTAGCAATTTCTTGTCGAGTATTAGGGTTATCTAGGTTAGGTGTGGGGAGAGGAGGATGATGTTTAGCATCACCTACCTTAACTTGAGATTTTGAACACCCAACACCGTACATATTCAGTTTAGGTGGTATATGAACTGGAAATCTAATACCATGTTCATTAATGCCTAGCCCTAAACCTTTATAACCTTGTTTAGTCACCATATTATATCCAGTAGTATACAGATTATGTAAAGCTTCTACAAGAAGTGATTGTTTATCATGCTCATGAGTAAAGGTTGCATAAGGTGGGATAATAGGTTTTGAAGAAGTTTCTTTACCCTTTCCTTTAATATCATCATGAATCGGAGGAGAAGGTAAATCAAAGAAATCTTGCACATCCGCATCCTGAATGATAGCTTGAATCCCATCATAAGTATGGGAAGAGCGAGGATTAATAGATGGAGAATTAGGTATCGGAATAGGAAGATTAGGATTAAGATTAGAATTGATAGGATTAGGATTAGGATTAGGATTGATAAGATTAGGAATATTAGGAGATGATGTGTCATCTACCCAATTCTTCACATAATCCAAAAGATGAATAAGGCTACCACATAAATCTCTAACAAAAGTTTTAAATGTAGGTAGACTAGTGTCAGTCAACTTCACAAAAGCATAAGCAAGAGAAAAGTGAAGTGTCATCAGCATAATGAAGTGAATGATACTTTCATAAACATCATAGGTATGATAAAGAGATGCTAAAATAAGAGTAACGAAGAACATAACTACACACCAAAGCATCTTAATAGTCGCCATAGAAAATGAAATGCAAGAAATATTTTTGGATTTTATTGAATATATAATTTTTTTAGATTTTTGAATGTAAAATGCAAGAGCATAAACTAGATCTAATCTAAATGCAAGAAAGGATCTAAAATCTAACACAATAGGGCATCAAATTCCACAAAAGCAAAGGTGAGTAAGTATGTGGGGTTCACCAAAATGAATAGAGGTAAAATGGATTCAACTCTATTCAAATGTAAAAGGGGAAGGGGGAAAATATGGGATCTATTCCCTAACCCAAATTCCCAAAGAAGAGATCCAATTTGATCAACCAAGAGGTACACAATTGAATCAATTTATGGAGAATATGGAAGAGAAAGAGAGTAAATCCAATATTTCCCTATGAAGGAATTTATGTTTGAAATATGAAATAATTGAAATACAAATACTAACCTCAAATTAGGGCAGATCTAGAAAATGTCAAATTCTAATGTCTATGTGTACTTTCGGGCAATTCTAAAACTTGTTCCAGACTAGAAATGCCGAGACAGAGAAAACCCAGAAATCTTTCTCCAAGATGAGCTCAAGTCGAGTTTGACCCTCATAAAAGGTCAAATACTAAATTCTTTATTTGAAGTCTAATTCAAATTATGTTCACAGATCTCAAAAGTTTTCTGAAAAGGGTATCCAAATTTGCTCTCAGATCCAAAATTTTGCATCTTTACCTACAAGAAAATGGGGGTTTTTGTTGTTTGTTTGAAGGGCTTGCCTTGGTCAAACCCCGATTTGGAATCAACCTTAATATTGAAATTGAAATAGGAATGCTAGCAAGTAGTAGAAAAGGATCTAACAATGAAGCTATGCAATTCAATAGATAAGTAATTGTATTTTGAATGTAAACAAGTATATTGATATGAAAGCTTGAACAAAATAATAAATGTAAATCAAACCTCCATGATTGTATTCTTAGAATCCACCTTGATAAGAGAATGAAATGGGTCTTGAAGATGAACAAAAGGATCTTGAAGGAAGATCACACCATCATGATGGCTAGATCTAGGGTTTGCATGATGAATCTTGAATGCTTGAAACAAATCCCTTCCATGGATTGAATGCTTGAATCCTTGATCTTCAATGGAGAACTTGGATGGAGAAGAGGACTTGAATTCTTGAATGGATGCTTGCTTGATCACCTTGAGAGCTTGCATACGAAAACTTGATTGCTAAAACTTGATGATGAAAATGAGAGAGGAAGGCCTCCTTTTATAGTGAACTAGGGCACAATCCTCTAGAGGGGCCACCTTGGAGAATTAAATCCCAATTAGGTCCTAACCTTTAGAAAATATACGTAGATTAAATGCAATTAAAGGATTTACCATCTCGAAACCTGAAATGGCCAACCTGGAGGCGGGAAAATAAATATCCCGAAAGCCCAATGCCTGGAAATCTAGGATTCTAGAAATTTGAATGAGGGGGGAAAAATCAAGGTTGGACCCGACCTAGTCAGGTTCGACCTTGATCCTGACCTAGTCAGGTTTGGGCTCAATCCTGACCTAGTCAGGTTTGGGCTTGATCCTGACCTAGTCAGGATCAACCTCGAATTTGACCTTGGGCCTAGATTCAGTCAAAGCTAGGTCAGGAGGTCCTGGGGATGCCCAAAAACCTAGAAATGATATCAGATTAGGATGGAATGCCAGAGATAGACATAAAATCCTATGATGAATGTGATGAAAGCCAGGAGGACTTATTTCTGAATCCTACCTAGAAAATAGAGCCATAGAAGAGGGAAATTAAGGAGAATCCTTGAGATCCTAACCCTAATTTCACCTAGAATGAAGAAATCAAGTGCAAGGAAGAAGTGGAAAGCGGGGAGAAAGCCAAATACATGAAAAGACCCAATCAAGGTGCTTAACATGACCCCAAACGACTTACTCGGAGGGTTAAATGTTATTATCATGGAAGTGCTTCCATTTTAAGATGATATAAGAAATAATTAGGAATAGCAGAGAGAATTGATCTAACAAGGAGGATTTTACTTGATAATGAGAGCCATCTGACTCTCCATGCTGACACTCTGCTTTTAATTCTATCTATGATGGAATTCCAATATACTGAATTATTAGTCCCTATAAAGAAAGGAATCCCCAAGTAGACTGAAGGGAGAAGCTCTTGCTTAAAACCCAGAATCTTAACAATCTTTGTAGAAATAATAGCATTAGTAAAGAAGATATAAACTTTGGACTTAGGAGTGCTAATATGTTGATCTGATACTGCAGTGTACAAATCTAAGGCCTTTTTAATTGTTATGGCCTCTCAAACATCAACATACCCAAATAACAAGGTAGCATATTCAAAAAGAGAATGTGTAACAACAATTGAAGTTCTAGGGATTTGGACACCCCTCCAAAGATTTTGAGCATGCTTTGCTGAAATCAGCCCATTGAACGCCTCTTCCATGATGATAAAAAGAGGAGAAATTGGATCTCCCCGTCTCACCCCTTGAGAAGATGAAAAGAAACCTAAGGGAACCCCATAAGTGATAACTGAGAATGAAGCACTTGATAGACATGCTTTAATCCATTTGCACCAATTGGGAGAGAAACCAAATTTAAGAAACACTTTAATGAGGAAGTTCCAATTAACCTTATCATAGGCTTTCATCATGTCCAACTTAACTAAAAATGATGATAACTGATGAGTATTGATAGAATGGAGAACTTCATGTTCCACTAAAGCTCCTTCCATTATCTCTTTCCCAAGCACAAAACCTCCTTGTTTTGAGGAGATAATTTTAGGAAGAATTTTTTGCAATCTTAGATAAATTGCTTTTGTAAAAATCTTGTAAATTGTGTTACACAATGATATCGGTCGAAAATATGCAAAGGACTTTGGCAAAGGAGACTTTAGAATCAAAGCTATATTTTTAGAATTGAAATCTTTTAACATAAAATGATTCTTTCTAGACTCTTCCATTGCCAAAAGTAAATCAAAAGAAATAAAATCCCAACACTTTTGAAAGAAACCAACAGTAAATCCATCTAGACCTGGCGCCTTATCAGGAGACAGAAAAAACAACCTCCTTAATCTCATCAAGGGTGAAATACCTAAACAAACCATCATTTTCTTGAGAGGTGATCAAATGTTTTGTATTACTATCTTGTATCATTGTTTGATGTGATTATGTGCCTTGTATTTATGCTTACTCTTGATTATGTTGTAATCTTGATTGGTGTAAATTGTTGCTAATTGTTGATGTGTGATCCTATATGTATTGAATTCTTGATTTTATTTATTCTTTTGGTGTTGTGTATTATTAAAATCCTTTCAAATAAGAACTTGAAGTCATCATAAGAAATTTTTATTTAGTCAATACAACTCCCTAGTAAAGACTTTGAAAGTGTTTCCTTTTTAGTGAACTCTGTATGGGGCTCAAGATAGTTTATGAAAAATCAAATCTTTGGAAAAAGACAAGATACTGATGCAAAATGTTTTTGATAAAAAACATAATGGGTTGTAGGAAACTTACTTGGAAGCCAGAAGGGTACTCATAAATTTTAAAGGCTTTGATAAAATAAAATCCTAAATGTGTCAAGAAAGTTATAAATTGAGGAACTGAAATTATTTTCAACATTATGTTGTTGATTATGTTTCCTCTCGAGTCCTAGAAAATCCTTGCAACTAGAAATCTCTTGGTGCAAAATTAATTGACCTTTTATGATCACCACCTTCACAATTCAAGCATGCAACACAAAAGAGGTATTTCCCACAAATTTTTTCAATTGGTTGGATCAATTTAATTAGTTTTATGGTTTTAAAATATTATTGCACAACCTTTGAACATATACTTTTCTAATTTCTCTCGCCCTTTGCACATTTTCTAGCCTATATAAGAAGGATTTTGTGTCTAGGCTTCTATTTAATTACCTTTTTCATTTTCTTTACTAGATAGGCGAAATATGAATATTATTGCTATTGTCAAACCATAGCTCGAATCCAAAGTCTACTTTTTCACTCTATTATTTTTATTAAATGATCTGGTTATTTCCACACTATTTTATTATTTCCACACATAAATGATAAATATGTTGGATTACAGAGAGGGGGGAGGGGTGAATCAGTAATACTTGATCACAAATACCTTAACAAATTTTCTCTGATTAACTCAGTAACATCTTGGTAGAAATACAGTTCACTATTTTACCAAAAAAAGTAAATAAACTATATCAGCCAGTAAGTAATTCACAACATGTAACACCAATATTTAACGTGGAAACCAAGCTTTGGTAAAAACCATTGTGGGCATTTTCACCCACTAAGAAAATACTCTTCTGAAGTATGCCCAGTTAAGAGCCAATCTGGTTAAAGATTATAATACACATTATTAGGTGTGACCTGGTTAAGGGATTTACCTTAGATCTGTTAAGATCTTTGTGTGTGTGAATTTTGTACCTGATCTGTAGACACAACACTTCAGTAAAACATTAGAGGTTAGCAAAAATCAAAATCATGCAATGAATAGAAAGCTAAACTAACCAGACGATTTACTGCCTTCTAATAGGTGTGAGTATGATGTTCTCAGATTGTTATCAAGATCAGTGACCTTAACGACACCTAAATGAAGGATTTTAATGCAAAAGATGGATATGGAATGTATGCAATTAATCTTTTTTTTTTTTGGATTTTCTATGCAATTATGATGAAAAATGATATGAAATCTATGATATGTAAAAACTGATATGCTATGATATGCTAAATGATCTAACAAATAAAAACTAATATGATATGAAAAACTATGCAATATTGATCTCACAAAGCTTGGATTCACAAAGATGATTCTTCAATCTCTAATTTGATAGCGTGATTATGCAATTCTTGTGGATGATTTGTGAAGAGCTGAGCCTTGATTTTATAGAAATTCAGGGCTTTGAGGATGCATGGAAGAAAGCCATAAATCACTCAAATAACTCAGGTTGATTTTTGAGTTATTTTTAAGTAAAGGATAATTAACTCACAAAAACATGCAAAAGCAGAGTTTAACTCAAAATAGAGTTTAGCTTTAATTGATAATTGATAGTTGTCTACTTTTGTGATTGTGCATGTTTTATTTATGAATTAATTTAATAATAAAGTGATTTATTTCCAACTTAACTGATTTTGAAAAATAAAACAATTGATTTATGGGTTAATCAATCATTTTTCAAACTTTTATTCAAAAATAATATTATTAAAAATTGACAACTTGCTTTAATTAATTAAATAAGAATTTAATCAATTATTCATAAGATTTTAGATTTATTATCAAAATTAAATAATACAATTTAGGAATAAATATAATTAACTTTAATTAAATAATTAAGTGGCAGAATTAAACTTAATTAATTAAATATTGAGAATATTCAATTAATCAAATTTTAGGATAAATAGGATTTATCGCCAAATAATCATTAAATTAAAGATAATTATGATAAGTAGGAATATTGCTAGGAATATTCCTCGATGCAGAATTTAAGATAATCAATTAGGATTCGATGATGTGCCGATGTGCCTTAGGTTAGGACTTTGATGTCGATTTCATTCTAATTGTCGATATAAGAGGTTAATGAACCTATAGCCCATTTTGGGGTATTACAATCTTCACCCCGTTAGGAGTGGCCTTGTTAGAGGGATTTAAACATTCTTTAGAGTGTCACCTTTCTCAAGGATTTTATAATAAGACTATTAGGTCTATTTTGTTAAGAGATTTCTCTGTTACAAATGCTAGTAAGCAACAATAATAAAATTGACCTATTTATTTGAAACTATCTTTTGTCAATCATATCCTTATGCGCTCTTCAATCTTCACTTCAATTATTTATTATCAATTGATATCAACACTTCATCAAATCCTTCTTTTCCCACTTAGAATATCTATGTTCCTTCTTCACTACAACAGTCGGTAACCCTTCAACTATTCAATTTTCCATCCATTTGTCCATATAAGATCATCCTTTATATAGAAAATTTTTCCTCTCAATATCATCTATTACATTTTACTTTAATCAATCTTAACCGTTCAATTCATTATACCTTGAATCTAGATCTCAGTACCACATTTCCTTTTTACCTACGAACTTGCACTTTTCTAGAAACTTGTTCCATCTCTTTTTTCTGCTTAGATCTTTCCATATATCTTCACCTTGAATTTTCATAACTGTAGATCTCTTGTAACTAACTTTCCTCATCAACATGATCATCCATCTCATCATTGCTAATCATTAAATATAAATTTAATCCTTATTTAATATTTTTTTCTTGCTTGGTGTTCTCCATTTAGAATTTTGGTTACATTGCTCAGTGCCTAAACCTTTCCTCGATGTTCGGTGTCTTAATTTCATTTTTCTTTACTGAGTGACCTATCTTTTACCTTTACCTTACTGAGTGACATGTCTTCCCGCCATATCACCTCCTGCCAAATATTATTTTAGTCCTATGCATACTCATGATTATATTCAGCGAGGGCATCGCTTTTCAAAACCCTAGTTTCAATTTAGCCGTTTTCTTCATTCCCAAATAATAAATATCCTCTGCATAATCTCCACCACCCTAATATTTCCCTAGAATTTTAAGAAGAATGGTTTTTTAGGTTGGCCTTGCAAAGTTTTATGGAAGCAGCTTTCCAAGGCCACATATATATGAAGATGTGAAAGACAACGTAGAGAGAGTTGATCCACTGACTCCTCCAAGTGCGTCATTTCTGTCATTGGCAAGGGATGTCACCTAGTCAATGGGTAGTTTGGCCTCCAAGAGAAGAAAGTGATCGCAGGGCAAAATTGAGGGCAGCCTCAAAAAGCTCAAAGATCTCCAAGATGATGATGATGATGATGGCCAGGTGACTGCCAATACTGATGAGGATCCAAACCCTAAGGATTCAAACCCTGATGATTCAAACCCTAGTTCTCTAGATTTTGTCCCTGATAATGAGGGTTTGACTGTATCTGAAGAGGAATGTTCCAGAGAAGCAGTTCGCGGGACTTGAACCCGGGCGGAGAAGTTGAAGAAAGTGGTTTCATCATCTTGTGAGGAGTCAGATGTTGTTAGCAGGGGGCTTCTCCAACAAGAGGAAACATGGGAAGGAAAAAGCACTGGAGAAATAGAGATTAAGGTATCTGAACAGGCCTAGATTGGGCTATTGGGCTTCATTAGGGATTATCTATCCTTGTTGTTTGGGTTTGTTTCTCAATAACATTTTTCTATTATTTGAAATTAGCTAAAATTTTTATTCGATTACTAGGGAAAGAGGGGTTTTTTTATTTACAGATGGTTGCAGCAGGAAAAAGACCTATTTTATTTTGAAAGAGTTTTATGGACCTTATGAAAAGGTTTTCTAGAAATGGGTTTGAGCCACTGAGAATGGAACCTTGAGCCTTTTGGTTAATTATCGTATTCCTTCTAGAAATTGTACAATTTTTTTTAAAAAAATTTGGGACATTATCAAAGCTGGTTAACATTGGATTCTAGAATAGGTTGATGTATGTGGTTGTTTCCTTTTATTTCTATCTAATAGAAGGATTGATTAAATGATTAAAATTTTATTGTAGAGGTGTGTATTTTTCTTATTAATTAGTGGGAGATTTATTAGGTTCTTTTTATATATATAAAAGTAAAAGTGATTATAAAGGTTGTTTAGGAAACTGATCTTAAATATTCACAAAAAATATTAGTCATGGAAGTGATGTAATATGATAAGATGAGTTCATAATTCAAATAATTTTGAAGATTATCAATTAAATCTTGATTTCTTAATGTTGAACTTGGTCAAGCTTCCATTCCTATCCTAGTAGTTCTTGCATGATAATTTCTTTTTGCGCTTTTGAACTAAAGTCACCACAATACTCTTATAAACACATCTAGGCAAGGAATCTAGCACCTTGAAATGTCTTCTCCCACTTAGCTCTTGTTATTACATAAATTAAAGTTAGGCACGATGAAAGTTCTAGATACCTATTGATGACCATGAGAATATGCTAACATAATGCTCTCCTCTACTTTCCTTCACAATTCAAAGAAAATCATTTTAAGCTCCAAAAGCTCATTGACAACAATAAATGTTTCATTTGTTTCTATATTGATATTTATCATAAGATCCTATCTTCTTTGCATTGGTCATTTGGCTCCTCCATCATCAACTTATGATCAAACACTATGAGAAATTGTAGCAATCACACCCTAATTGTTGTTGATAGGAGCAAGCTTTTTGCAAATAACCTTTCTATTTAATTCATAGGACTAGACTTGCCTATTCAATCTCTTAGCACAATTTTAATGAAACCAAGCATATAATTTTATCCATGTAACAAAAAATAGTTTTCAAATTATTGTTAGATACCATGAAATTATAGATTGTGAAGGCCTTTCACATTTATCCATGCATATACAAACTGTAAAATAAGAATGCTACTAAATTCAAGAGCCACACCCACTTACTAATATTGTCTCTAGTTGCGAGGTTGAATCTTAGTGGCTCATAGTCCATCCACCCCCAAGCTAAAGGGGGAGTCCAACCACATCATTCTCAATAGACCCTTGTAAAAAAGCACTATTGTAGCAACAATAAATTCACCATAACACTTTAATTAAAAGGAACATAATTTACTTTCCCCTTAAATTTCATGGACAAAGAGAAAATACTTAAGATAAGAACATTGATGTTTTTTTCTTCTTGTAGTTCTTTCCATATTAACATCTGTATTCTTCTTTATGGCCTCTTACCCCTCTAGCATCTTGCAATTAACCAACCAATAGATCTCCTTAAAGTTGAAAATGATCCAGGGTATTATCTTCATGAAGTTAGCTAGCAGCCTTGAAAGTCTTTAATCTCAAAACTCCTTGCTTAGGCTTACGAACAAAAAATAATAATGAAATCCCTATAATTTCAAGAGCCATAAAGCATAATATGGAAAATTCAAGAGTTTATAGTAGTCATAAAATTTTAAAGGATCATTACAAAGTATATATAGGGCTTAGCATCACATGATAAAATCAAACAAGGTGTCCTTAACTAAGGCTTTCTATTTACATTCATTCTAATTACAAGACTCAATTTCCATTCTTATTGCAAGAGTTAACTTTTCCCATAAAGAAAAGACCAAGCCCAACCACAAAGACTTAGATGTGGGAGAAGATATCAATCTTAAATAATTGTGATGCAGGAAAATGAGATAGGTCTAAACTAGGTAGGAATCCCTTTTCCCTAGCACAACATAATACAAAGCCACCACAAGATGAATATGATTAACCAACTCTAGTTAGAAGAGAATTAATACAATATATATGGTTGTGGGGCTACTATTCATGTTTTGCTTATAAATTAAAGAAGGGTAATATAGAGTGTTATGCAAATAACTATAAATGATGAAAGAGAGCTTCTTGGAATTGCAAATGAAGTAGAAGAGGAAATGTAGGAAAACTTGTGTACTTGTGACTCAAATAGGGGCCAAGTCAATGCAAATCTGATTTTTTTGACATCTAGAATTGTGTAGACTAGTAAGCTTTTAGATTTGAGTTTCGAATATCAAAAATTGTGTCTAGAATAAATTTGACTTAATTCTATGGTGACTAGGGCAGCTTGACCGACCTATTCTTGTGACTAGGTCACCTAGGATGACCTAGTACTTGCAACTGAGGTTGAAATGACCAAATTTGGGACTGTCTCAAAGCAGAGAGTCAGATTTTCTTGACTAAAGCTACAGAAATAGCAAGATTTGTGAGGTTATGTAGAGTAAATTGATAATCCATAGAAGGATCCTTAATTGTGATAAGGGAGGCAACACTTGCCATCCATATTATCTTTTCTTGGTAAATAATCAATAGTGTAAGAGATTGTTTTAACAATGATAGGACAAGATCATAGTACTAAGATAATTTAGAATATTTAGTTTGATAGTTAGCTTGTTTTATGATTAATTTGTGAATCACCATAGATGGGTAAATGTTGCAAATTAAAAGAAAAAGATTCTTTTAATGCAACAATAAGGCCCCGTTTGGTTGTGGGAATTGACCTGGAATTGGCATAAACTAATTTCAAATTTATCAAATCCTCAGTTTGGCAGTGCAAAATGAAATTGGAAGAGGGAGATGGATATGCTCATTGTGACCCAAAATCAATATTTACATCATCCACTTGAAAAGGTGGAATTGGAATTGAGGGCCAAATTCCTATTTTTTCAATCCCCATTTTGAAACCATTTTGGGTCCATGTGCAAACAAATTTAACATTTGGGTCTGCGTGCAAACAAATTTAAAACATTCACATCATTTTCCTCTAAAGTTGTGTTGTGTTCAAATGAATGTGGGTTTCCTTCTGGAATGGTTGTGTTGTTTTGTTGATTTGGAACGGTTGTGGGTTTCCTATCTGGAACAATTGTGCTATTGTGTTGTGTTGGAGCGGTTGTGGGTTTCCGGCTAGAATGGTTGTGTTGTTGTGTTGTGTTGGAGTGGTTGTGTGTTGTGTTCTAATGGTTGTGGGTTTCCTTTTGGAGTGGTTGTGTTGTTTTATTGAGTTGGAACAGTGGTGTTGTGTTGTGTTGGAGCGGTTGTGTTGTGTTGTGTTGGAGCAGTGTGGGTTTCCTGGATGGAACAATTGTGTTGTTGTGTTGTGTTGGAGTGGCTGTGGATTTCCTAACTGGAATGGGTTTTTTGTTGTGTTGTGTTGGGTTTGCACAACGAAGGGACATGTATGTTCTTTGTTCTTTTTCCTCTATTGGTTACTTTCTTTGCTATGGTCGAGCTTAGACTTGGACTTTGCAAAAGAATTTGTTTTTCTCCTCCATTCGTTATTTTCTTTGCTATGGTTTCTAATATTGTCGAGCTTAGACTTGGACTTTGCAAAAGAAAATCAAGGTTCTACAAATGGTCAAATTAGGGTTATGTTGTTTCTACAAGTTCTCACCAACATAAATCTAATAAAAATTAGAAAAAGATTTGGAAATGCATTTAGTAAGTCCATACAACCATAGAAGACACAAATATAACCAAAACAACAAAAATCTACATCATGTATTTTCTATTAATCTTTGAAAAGGAAAAAGACAAAGCATAGAGTTTGGTTTTCCTTAATATCATTTTGAAAACTCCCTCTTCTGCTGGTCCCATGTTCACCACCACCAAAAATGGAGCTTTATTTTGCCTTACAAAAACCAACGACTTCTCCCCATAAAAGTTACAATAGCCAGAAATTGGTGATAAAGAGAAGTTCAAAATAGAAAACAAAAGGAAAACAAAAGAATAAATGGTTTGCAAGAAACTGCATGCATTTCCCCATTAGTTATGTAAAAATTCCATTATGTTATCTTTTGCATTACCTTCCCAATCTTTGAAAGATTCTGAACCTCTTGGCTAAGAGGAGTCTGATTTGGAAAACTTAAAGAGATTTGCTTCAACAACCCAAGTGTTGTTGTAATCAAGGAAACTGACTCATTTTACCCAATATAATTTTTAATTTGGGACCTAATATCAACCACCTTAGTGTTGACTATTTTCCCATTTTGTTCCTTTTTTTGTTTAAATGATTGGTCACATCTCCTAGCTTATTATCATCATAGACTTGTTCACTGACAAAATGGTAGGGTTAAAGGCCCACCACATTGAAAAAAAGAGTGATATCAAGATCCTCAAGAAAATCCAACAAGTAGGCATTTTAAAAAATCTTCTTAGGTAATTTGCATGGCCCCATTTCTTTAGTTTTAACTTGAACATGTCTCACAAAATTCTTTCTTTATGAAAATACGCAATAACTTGATCACCTCTCTCTCTTGGATGAAAATCAACATTCCCCTTTTATGTTGCTCATTGGTTAGTTGCTATTGATGTTTCACTTCTTGTACTTTTTGAATATGACTCACAAAGCTTACACAAGTTTGGTTCACACACCTCCCATCACACAAATATATAAGATGGACAACTCCTGGGTATGTGCAAGAAGATGAGGGGCCAAAAAGTGGCGATGTGAAAAATATTCACTTTTCACTCGTTCAAAAGCGCATGAAAGCGCTTGTTGACTTTTTAGTAGGCCTGGGTGTCAGTACACCTAGGCAAGCCTACCACCAAAGCACATTCCTAATCGGGTACTCGAAAATATCAGGTACCTGATAACTATGGCATATATCCCGCACTCGCGAGCCCTATTCTTCATTTCCTAGCGTGATTTTATCATTTTCTAGGCACGGTTTTCTGATACCCGATATATTTTCAGATACTTGATATTTGAAATGTCAAATTCAACTTCAAGCATATTTGGTAAGTAGTTAATTGTATATTTTTATTAATTTATTTCATTTTCATTGTAAATGTAGTGTTTTTTTAAAAAATAGGGTTTTGTATTTATATTTGTAATAATATTTGAAACTTAGATTTGTTTTTTATTTAATCAGGTAAGGCTGACAACAATGAAGAAAATAACCCTCCAAATAACAATCCTGAAAACAATCCCCCATATCTAAACCCTAAATCTTTACAAGATTTGATAGAAGAAAATTTGAACACAATACGAGGTTTCCAAAACACGTATCAAAATATACCTACATTAGCTCCCATGCTTACCACACTAAATATAATTGTTGGAAATATTGACACACTCACGCAGTAACATAATGCTGCTCTTCATTGGCATGATGATATGCACAACCAATTTGATGACGGGCTTGACCATGATGGGATTGCAGCCCTTAATATAACTAAGGAAGATATAGCTGCCCTTTTTGTCGATCCTAAAACCGGAATACCAGTTGACCCCAAAAAGCCCAAATTATCAATAAAATGGTGCACAAATGAAGCAATGCGCACAAACTTTTGGGATTGCTGGTGGATGGTTTTTGATAAACCACCACATAGCAATTTGGAGGTCCCATTTTATTTCCTTAAAAAATTGTATGCTGAGTTTGTGCTTGGTCAACATGTTGATTATTGGAGTATGAGGCCCAACATGGGCGTAGGCAGAGGAGCTCCTCAGACTAGGCCATCTTCCTAGCACCAAAAGGCCACTACCTTTGTCCCCCCCACTGATGTTGCACCCCCTCCTTCAGTGCAGCATCCTGATATCATTAGAGAGGTTGCTGAATAGACTATTAGGGCAATTCATTTACTGAGTGATCAGTTGATCACATAGACTAGGTCAGTGTTGCCTCCTGTGGATGCTGCTGGCGCATCGACATCTCGTTGGAGTTCACATGTATGTGAGCCCCATACATGCATTATGTGTAGGCATATGTGCCTCGGACCGTTTACTAATTCTGATATATATCAGTTTCATGATATTAATGAGGGAGATACAGGAGAGGCTACTGCAAAGGCTGCAACACCTCATGGAGCATCTACATCTCATGAGAGTGCTCAGGAGGTGCACGTAGAGCCATTGACTCCTGTTGATACGGTAAGAGTAAACATTATAAATAAATTTGTCACATGACTTATTTAATTTAAAAATAATTTATTTATTTAGATTAGTTTTAATGATTGCATGCACTTATGTATATATATTTTTTCCATTTATGTTCAGTCGATGACATAGGAGGAGGTGAGACAGGTGGATGAGTCCACACTTTCGGCCATTTCATTTGGCCTTGATGACTATACGATATATTATAAATTATGAACCCATTAGTTTTTTTTTTTATATCATTTGGTGTACATGCTTAAATCTCTATCAATTAGAGCAATAAAATTCATACATTTACTAATATATATTGTCATCTTATTGTGTTCTTGCAGGCTACAACCAACGTTAGTGGGGGGCATGAGGGGGCTCCTTCATCAGGTGTCAACAAAGGAAAGGTAGTTAATTGTTTAAGATTAATTATGCATGCATATGTATGCCACTTGTGTGTAGTAATAAATATTTTACTTGCACTTTATTGTATAGGGTGTGGCTATTGATGATGTCCCGACACTGGTTCGGCGGCGTAGGGTTACAGGCATCTCAATTCGGAGTGATAGCCTGATTGTATGTAGAATTTTAGATATTGTTATTTGTATTTTGTAACTAGGGTTGCTATGATGAAGTACATTGATATATAATTGACAATCTTTTTACTCTCATAGGTTACTCCGACTGTGAGGGAGGTCCCATGAGAATCTTTCATTTCTTTGTTGACCCAGCCCACTATTCCAGAGGAGGGATCACCAGATGTAAGTTTTAATTTTAGTTCAATCAATTTGTAATTTTATTATACTATCATCCTATTTTGTAGATTTATTACTCTATGTTGCACCAATCTACTAATCTCATTATTGTAAATATATATTTATAGGTCAGAGTTGGTATTGTTGGCATGGTCCCTTCGCTACCCAGGACTTATGTTAGGACACCTGATCATGGTAGGAGATCGAGAGACCAGGTACAAATTTATTTGTATTCAGTTATAATTTTAATTAAATTAGTGTTTGAAAATTATGAATTATATATATATGTGTGTGTGTGTGTGTACAAATCATATAAAGTAAGAAATCTAACTTTGGTTTGAACTCATTTTTTATGCAAGATCAATCAAAGCCCAACACTTCTTCAAAGAGGCTACATTTTGATGATCCCCCTATAGCATAGGATGCAGTTTTAGTTTTGTGGTCATTTAGAGATGACACTTGGCACATTTTGAGATGGCATATATGCCACATTATACACCTTAAAACATTGATTTTGTAGACATTTTGAAATGGCATGTGCCATATTTGTATATGGACATACTTTTGATACATTTGATACATATATAGAACATATTCATTTATATGTTATATTTGCATCATCTTTTGTATATACATATTTATTATTCATGTTTGTGGAATTGAATGGTGAAGTTATATCTTGACTATGATTATCATTATGATTTAAATTATATCTTGTTGAAGTTACATTTATTTTTCTTTACTCTGGAATACCCTGTTCATAGAGCTTATTATGTTTGAGGTTTAACTTCTTGTTGGTGAACAAGTTTGTCTTCAAAAGAAACACTTACAAAATGACCTTTAAAGCCCAAAAAAAAAGACTCAACCAACACCAAGAGTTGGGTCACTTCGCTATTGAGAAGCGTAAGCGCCCTTTGAATTATCTGAGTAGAACTCCTCGTGCAGGATTTACAATGAATCAACTAAACTATAAATGATAATACTTTTAACCTGAAAGCAATAAAGGCTTACAAACATCTATTCATAAACATGAGATAGACGTGAAGGGACTAATTTACTGAATAGTGCCATCTGGATCTTATTGCAACACAAGTGTTAATGCATCTGTGTTTTGATTGGACGCTTGGTGCTATAACTAGAGCGTGTCATTTCTGGCTCTCCACAAACATACCACTTCATGCAAGTGACACCAATAAATATTTTGTCGAAGCCATCATACATATGTATTTTAGTATTCAATTGCGAGCACGTCCTCCTCAATTTTCCAACCCTGTGAACCTGAAGCCAACATCTCTGAATCATGACTGATGTCAACACAAAGAACTGCATTATCATGCATCATGAAGGCATCATCAGCTTGGTATTGAAAATCACTCTTGAGTTTCCCACTAATATAGTCCCAGTCCTCTATGAATCCAACAACTGAAAAGATCACTGCCCAATCGTGCTTAGTGCACCTTGGGGTCACTTGGGTCGAGCATGGTCACGAGCATTTCCATGACTCTGTGGGTAGAATGGGGTTGTCACTAGCGTTTAACTGGCCAACCGAAGCTGATGGAGCAGACGGTTCGATGCTAGGTCAAACGGTTTGAAAGATATGATGCTGAGCCACTTTCAACTGACCCTCACTGCAAGTTTTGGCATTGACTGAGATCGCCTTGCCAAATGCAAATGAAGTTGAATCTCCCAAAATTGAGAGAGGTTATTGTAGACCTCAAAAACATGATCCCGTAGCACCTAATAGTTTGTCAATAGCTCTCGTGAGGTCCGAGATATGAGCCCCAAAAGATCGCTGCCCAATCGTGCTTAGTGCACCTTGGGGTCACTTGGGTCGAGCGTGGTCGCGAGTGTTTTCGTGATTCTATGGGTAGAATGGGGTTGTCACTGGTGTTTACCTGGCCAACCAGATCCGATGGAGTAGACGGTTTGATGCCAGGTCAGACGGTTTGAAAGATACGCTACTGAGCCACTTTCAACTGACCCTCACTGCAAGTTTTGGCATCAACTAAGATCACCTTGCCAAATGCAAAAAAAGTCAAATCGCCCAAAATTGAGAGAGGTTATTATAGACCTCAAAAACATGATCCCGTAGCACTTGACAGTTTGTCGATAGCCCTCATGAGGTCTGAGATATGAGCCCCAGAAGATCATTGCCCAATCATGCTTAGTGCACCTTGGGGTCACTTGGGTTGAGCATGGTCGCGAGTGTTTTTGTGACTCTGTGGGTAGAATGGGGTTGTCACTGGTGTTTACCCGGCCAACCAGGGCCGATGGAGTAGACGGTTTGATGCTAGGTCAGACGGTTTGAAAGATATGCTGCCGAGCCACTTTCAACTGACCCTCACTGCAAGTTTTGGCATCGACTGAGATCGCCTTGCCAAATGCAAATGAAGTCGAATCGCCCATAATTGAGAGAGGTTATTGTAGACCTCAAAAACAAAATCTTTTAGCACCTGATAGTTTTTTGATAGCTCTCACGAGGTCCAAGATATGAGCCCCAGAAGATCACTACCCAATTGTGCTTAGTGCACCTTGGGGTCACTTGGGTCGAGCATGGTCGCGAGCATTTTCATGACTCTGTGGGTAGAATGGGGTTGTCACTGGAATTTACCTGGCCAACCAGAGCTGATGGAGTAGATGGTTCGATGCCAGGTCAGACGGTTTGAAAGATATGCTGTTGAGCCACTTTCAACTGACCCTCACTACAAGTTTTGGCATCGACTGAGATCGCCTTACCAAATGCAAATGAAGTTGAATTGCCAAAAATTGAGAGAGGTTATTGTAGACCTCAAAAACATGATCCTGTAGCATCTGATAGTTTGTTGATATCTCTCATGAGGTTCAAGATATGAGCCCCAGAAGATCACTGCCCAATCGTGCTTAGTGCACCTTGGGGTCACTTGGGTCGAGCGTGGTCGCGAGCATTTTCGTGACTCTGTGGGTAGAATGGGGTTGTCACTGGCGTTTACCCAGCCAACTAGAGCTGATGGAGTAGATGGTTTGATGCTAGGTTAGATGGTTTGAAAGATACGCTGCTGAGCCACCTTCAATTGACCCTCACTGCAAGTTTTGGCATTGACTGAGATCGCCTTGCCAAATGCAAACGAAGTCGAATCGCCCAAAATTGAGAGAGGTTATTGTAGACCCCAAAAACATGATCTTGTAGCACCTAATAGTTTGTCGATAGCTCTCATGAGGTCTGAGATATGAGCCCCAGAAGATCGCTGCCTAATCGTGCTTAGTGCACCTTGGGGTCACTTGGGTCGAGCGTGGTCGCGAGCATTTTCATGACTCTGTGGGTAGAATGGGGTTGTCACTAGGGTTTACCTGGCCAATTAGAGCTGATGGAGTAGACAGTTCAATGCCAAGTTAGATGGTTTGAAAGATACGCTGCTGAGCCACTTTCAACTGACCCTCAATGCAAGTTTTGGCATCGAATGAGATCGCCTTGCCAAATGCAAATAAATTCAAATCACCCAAAACCAAGAGAGGTTATTGTAGACCTTGAAAACATGATCTCGTAGCACCTAATAGTTTGTCGATAGCTCTCATGAGGTCTGAGATATGAGCCCCAGAAGATCGCTGCCCAATCGTGCTTAGTGCACCTTGGGGTCACTTGGGTCGGGTGTGGTCGTGAGCATTTTCTTGAATCTGTGGGTAGAATGGGGTTCTCACTGGTGTTTACCCAACCAACCAGAGCCGATGGAGTAGACAGTTCAATGCCAGGTCAGACGGTTTGAAAGATACGCTGCTGAGCCACTTTCAACTGACCCTCACTGCAAGTTTTGGCATCGACTGAGATCGCCTTGCCAAATGTAAATGAAGTTGAACTGCCCAAAACTGAGAGAGGTTATTGTAGACACCAAAAAAATGATCCTGTAGCACCTAATAGTTTGTTGATAGCTCTCATGAGGTCTGAGATATGAGGCCCAGAAGATCGCTGCCCAATCGTGCTTAGTGCACCTTGGGGTCACTTGGGTCGGGCATGGTCGTGAGCATTTTCGTGACTCTGTGGGTAGAATGGGGTTGTCACTGGTGTTTACCCAGCCAACCAAAGCCAATGGAGGAGACGGTTTGATGCCAGGTTAGATGGTTTGAAAGATACGCTGCTGAGCCACTTTCAATTGACCCTCACTGCAAGTTTTGGCATCGACTGAGATCGCCTTGCCAAATGCAAATGAAGTTGAATCACCCAAAACTAAGAGAGGTTATTGTAGATCTCAAAAACATGATCCCGTAGCACCTGAAAATTTTTTGATAGCTCTCATGAGGTCCGAGATACGAGCCCCAGAAGATCACTTCCCAATCGTGCTTAGTGCACCTTGGGGTCACTTGGGTCGAGTGTGGTCGCGAGCATTTTCATGACTCTGTGGGTAGAATGGGGTTGTCACTAGTGTTTACCCAGCCAACCAGAGCTGATGGAGTAGATGGTTGGATGCCAGGTTAGACGGTTTGAAAGATACACTGTGAGCCATCTTTCACAGACCCCTCACCCTGCACTTGCATCAAAGGATTGCATCATGCACTTCCCAAATTGCCAAACAGCCAAAACAAACAATCCTGCCAAAACTGAGAGAGTTATTGTAGACCTCAAAAACATGATCCTATAGCACTTGACTATTTGTCAATAGCTCTAACGAGGTCTGAGATACAAGCCCCAGAAGATCACTGCCCAATCTTGCTTAGTGCACCTTGGGGTCACTTGGGTCGAGCGTGGTCGCAAGCATTTTTGTGACTCTGTGGGTAGAATGGGGTTGTCACTGGCGTTTACCCAGCCAAATAGAGCTGATGGAGTAGATGGTTTGATGCCAGGTCAGATGGTTTGAAAGATATGCTACTGAGCCACTTTCAACTGACCCTCACTACAAGTTTTGGCATCGACTGAGATTGCCTTGCCAAATGCAAATGAAGTTGAATCGCCCAAAAATGAGAGAGGTTATTGTAGACCTCAAAAAAAAAATCTCGTAGCACCTGATAGTTTGTCAATAGCTCTGACGAGGTCTGAGATACAAGCCCCAGAAGATCACTGCCCAATCGTGCTTAGTGCACCTTGGGGTCACTTGGGTCGAGCATGGTCGCGAGCATTTTCGTGACTCTATGGGTAGAATGGGGTTGTCACTGGAATTTACCCGGCCAACTAGAGCTGATGGAGTAGACGGTTTGATGCTAGGTTGGACGGTTTGAAAGATACGCTGCTGAGCCACTTTCAACTGACCCTCACTGCAAGTTTTGGCATTGACAGAGATCGCCTTGCCAAATGAAAATGAAGTCGAATCGCCCAAAACTGAGAGAGGTTATTGTAGACCTCAAAAATATGATCCCATAGCACCTAAAGGTTTGTCGATAGCTCTCACGAGGTCTGAGATACAAACCCCAGAAGATCACTACCCAATCATGCTTAGTGCACCTTGGGGTCACTTGGGTCGAGCGTGGTCGTGAGCGTTTTCGTGACTCTATGGGTAGAATGGGGTTGTCACTGGTGTTTACCTAGCCAACTGGAGCTGATGGAGCAAATGATTCGATGCCAGGTCAGACGGTTTGAAAGATACACTGCTGAGCCACTTTCAACTGACCCTCACTGCAAGTTTTGGCATCGACTGAGATCGCCTTGCCAAATACAAACGAAGTCAAATTGCCCAAAATTGAGAGAGGTTATTGTAGATCTCAAAAACATGATCTCGTAGCACCTAAAAGTTTGTCAATACCTCTCATGAGGTCTGAGATACGAGCCGCTTTCAACTGACTATTAGTGGTATGTTTGAAATTTGAACTGTGAAATTAATCATGATTAAGCTTGTTAAATTTGATAAAAAATAATATCCTTAAAGAATTACAAACAACAATCAAACATGTAAGAATTCAAACCATGCAAATGACATAAGTATATGACATGTAAGATCTCTTCTTGGCACTATTGGCCACCCATACATGATTTTGGTCATAAGTCCTTATGAAGAGTTTTAGGACATTTAACTTTTAAATCAAATTGATTGTTACAAATTGCCATTATAGGCTTCAAAAGATCTCAATTAACCATTAAGGATCCTTTTGTCCTTCTATCTCTAATTGGATCCATGGTGACCATAGGCATCTTCATAGGTGCTCCTGCACAAGTTACATTCCACATACAAAACCAAGTTTATTGACTCAAAATACAATCTAAGAAAGGTCAAATTAATGTATTGAAATTAAGCTTAACAAACTTAGAAAATAATGCACTAAGTTAACTTATTACCTAGTCAAGTGTTCCTGAAGGGTCATCTCTTTGCTTCAGGGTCTCCAATAGTGCTTCATGATCAGCAGTAGTAATAGTCCAAAGTTCTTTTGTCTTTGGTCTTCCTTGATGCTTTGACAACTTGACATTTGTTGCTATAACAAGGTGTGAATACATAAGAATAGTTTTGTGCTTCTCATAGTCTTCAAATGTGGGAACTCCATTCTTTCTAATCATGTATGTACGCAGCCATGTTCTTGCAACAACAACTAAACCAGTAGGATATGTGAACCTATCACCATCTGTCATTGGTTGTACAAGCTTTTGTTTACCTTGTACACAACGTGCTAACCAATAATCTAACCTCTCATCATTCCCCTGCGGTGCAACCAATGCAAAAACATCTCCTAGCTTCAAAAGATCTGAAAGATGGTCATAGTCAACTGAAGTGTCCATGTCATCATTTCTTATAGAGAGTGTCAAAGATAAAGGAGTCAGATACTGTGGAACCCATGTATCCACCCACTCACTTGACTCGCAATGATCCCAATCATACTGAAAACACATGGGGAAAAACAAGCCAACTCTCGTGTCCAAATGGTCCATGTACTACTATTGGAGCTTCAAAATGAATGCATTTTTGAAGTGTCTTTCACTATTTGACAATCCAATCTATCTCCTATAGTTCCGTCCTCAACCAACCAAAAGAATCTACGCACTGTAGAATCAAGAGTCCCCCCCTGTGACAATGCTAAAGTACACCAATCAACAATAGAATGAGCATCAAGAAGTACAACACCTAAAATCCTCAATTGCTCCTTAACTAGAGCTCTCTTAACACATGCACCTGCTCCGTCATGCTCCCCTTTCCCATGCCCTGACTCAAAAAAACTCCAATTATGAGGTACACCTCTCTCCACATGCATTCTACACAACCAATAAAACATTCTGGCATTCTTAAATTGACCAGTGCAATTATCTGACCAAATGAGATGCCTATCCATAGCAATACCATTTTCCTGCAAGAAGTCAAAATAGTTCTGGAAACAATGTTGAACAAACTCATGAGAGTGAGACCTGTCGTCACTCATATAAAAATGGTACTCTCTGATTATCTTTTGCTCATCTTTTGTGCTATTAGGGGAATGTCTATATGTGATGTGTACAAAAATAGCAACTTGAATCGAATTGTAATATTGAGCTCGAGTCTCATTTTGGGGCTGCAATGTATAGTTCTCTGCAAAGTCTACAATGGATATAATAGTTCCAATGGGGAAAGTGTCCTTACATGTCCTGAATTGTTGATCCAACCATTGAGACCTATGACTATGCCTTGCATACTTGTAAAAAAGATTTTTCTTGAAATCTGAGATAAAATCAGCAACATTGTATTCTTTTGCAACTAACTCACATCTAGAGCCTTCACCTCCACTCTTCAATGTATATTTCACTATTTCATATACCTTTTTTTGGACGAGTGTCTTTCCAAAATTATGTTCCAAACCCTCATGAAAACATGTTCTAAACTTGGACAAGCTACCACATTTTGAGCACTTGGCATTTAAGCAATTTTTTTTATAAAATAAACAACCATCATCTCTATGACATAAAAATTGATCTAGCAAGTCTCTTGATGATTTGGGAAGACCACTTGCACCACAATCCTCTAGCATTTCATTAGTATGCAATTTAGAATGAATGGACCATAATAATTCATGATGCATTGAAAACTCAACATGATATTTGCAACAACATGTATTTCGAATCTTAAGGGGTACACAATAAAATGGCTTCACGGATTCAAAAGACCTTTGTGATATTTTCAATGTTGGATGTGTCTCACAAAATTTTTTATACAACATTGTTCGACTTACCTCCACATAATGTTTAGGATGTGGAGTGCGGTCTCGATTGCCAACTCTCAACTTCAAGACAACCTTCACATTTGGTGACACTCTTGAGTTAGCATCCCAAAATTGTTGAATTTCATCCTTGACAATGTCTATTAGCTTCTTATCAAAATGTGGAAGTCTCCCACCATAAGCCCATGTATCAATTTGAAGTGGATCATCAAGTCTTTCTCTTCTTGTAAGTGCTCTACCCAAAGTTTTATGGTCTATATTGAAGTCAACACAAGTTTGTCTCATCAAACAAGCCTTTCTCAACTGATGACTTACTAAGGAGGTTGTAATAACCCTCCGAGCAACTCTCTTGTCTTTTTCTCTGCTAGTCTTCCCAATGTTATTGAGAGAATTGAAAAGATTTTTCACAAAAATGGCATTTCTCTCCATTTTTTTGTTCACACAAATCTTCAATTTCACAAGCACAGGTCTCATCTTTTGCATCTTTAACAACTGCCCAAAAATTTGACATTTCTCAACCAATGTCTTGTTTGGAAAAAATTGATCATAAAGTCTTGAAGCCCACAACCTAACAGTTCTTTTTGACCTCTTTCCTTCCCAATTATTCATAATGTTCTCCTCAATTTCAATTAACCATTTAGGTGTTTTTGAAAGCCCCGAATTTGAAGAATGATTATCTTTATTACAAGGGACTTAATTTCGCATATAATTTGGAGATGTATAACATTCATGTCGTTCTTGTGCAACATTTTCGTTCCCAAAGTCTACATTTTCAATCTCCATCTGTGCATTTTCAAATTGAACATCCTCTTCACTTACAACTACATTTACGAGGTCACCTTGATTAATGGTTAACATACCTTCTCTCCTTCTTCAGTGATTTTCCTTATCTTTTTCCCTATATGCTTGAATTTCATCATCTGTTAGCTTCCTCTTATGTTTAGCCTTTCGACGACTGGTGCTTCCCATGGTGAAACCACAACTCGACAAAAATCAAACAATGGGCCCCAAATCACATTTTTGTATTGCAACGCGTGAAAAAAGTATAAAATCCTATGATTGTCTGCTCTGTGGGGACAGGGAATATTTTTGTCAAATATTGCCTGGCAAAAATCAGGTACCCAAAAATCTCAGGTACCCGATATTCCCCGACTGATGGAAAAATGGCGGGAGAAAATGAAAACAATTGAACTTTTACATATATTTATGTATATAATATATATAAAAAAGAGGCATATGATATATATAATGTATATTATATATGTACTAATGTCGTCAGCTAAATCTTTGTATTAAATGTGCCTTTTACAGACATCGTAAACCCTAGCTATGCAAAAATGGACGTTTTGAAGAATAGTTCACTGGAGGCAGAGAGAGACTCCCTAGGGGTCCTAACGCATGATAAGGGGTCATGGGGACTCCCTAGGGGTCACGATGTGTCTTAAGGGGTCACGATGACTCCCTAGGGGTCCTAGTATGCTTTATCACATGTTAGGACACCTAGGGAGTCCTTGTGACCCCTTTTGCCACATTGGAACGCTCAAGTGTGTCATAAGGGGTCCTTTTGACTCCCTAGGGTTCCTAACGCGTGGTAAAGTGTACTAGGACCCATAGGGAGTCATCGTGACCCCTTAAGACACAATTGAGCATTCTAATGTGTCAAAAGGGGTCACGATGACTCCCTAGGGGTCCTAGTATGCCTTATCACGTGTTAGGACCTCTAGGGAGTCCTTGTGACCCCTTTTGACACATTGAAATGCTCAAGTGTGTCTTAAAGGGTCCTACGACCCCTTATGACACACTAGAGCATTCCAATATGTCAAAAGAGGTCACGATGATTCCCTAAGGGTCCTAGTATGCTTTATCATGTGTTAGGACTCCTTAAGGAACACTTGAGCATTCCAATGTGTCAAAAGGGGTCACGGGGACTCCCTAGGTGTCCTAACACATGATAAACCATACTAGGACCCTTAAGGAGTCCCCCTAACCCCTTTTGACACATTGGAATGCTCAAGTGTGTCTTAAGGGGTCCTACGACCCCTTATGACACACTAGAGCATTCCAATGTGTCAAAAGAGGTCACGATGATTCCCTAAGGGTCCTAGTACACTTTATCATGTGTTAGGACCCCTTAAGGCACACTTGAGCATTCCAATGTGTCAAAAGGGGTCACGGGGACTCCCTAGGTACCCTAACGCGTGATAAAGTGTACTAGGACCCCTAAGGAGTCCCTGTGACCCCTTTTCACACATTGGAATACTCAAGTGTGTCTTAAGGGGTCCTACGACCCCTTAAGGCACACTTGAGCATCCCAATGTGTCAAAAGGGGTCACGAGGACTCCCTAGCTATCCTAGAACCCCTAGGGAATCATCGTGACCCCTTTTGACACATTGGAATGCTCTAGTGTGTCATAAGGGGTCCTACGACCCCTTAAGATAGACTAGAGCATTCCAATGTGTCAAAAGGGGCATGGGAACTCCCTAGGTGTCCTAACGCATGATAAAGCATACTAGGACCCCTAGGGAATCATCATGACCCCTTTTGACACATTGGAATGCTCTAGTGTGTCATAAGGGGTTGTAGGACCCCTTAAGACACACTTGAGCATTCCAATGTGTCAAAAGGGGTCACGATGACTCCCTAGGGGTCCTAGTATGCCTTATCATGCATTAGGAACCCTATGGAGTGAAAAGGACCCCTTAAGACACACTTGAGCGTTTCAATGTGTCAAAAGGGATCAGGGGGACCCCCTAGGGGTCCTAGTACGCGTTAGGACCCCTAGGAAGTCCCCCTAACCCCTTTTGACCCCTAGGGAGTCCTAATGCATTCCAAAGGGTCACAGTTCCATAGAAGTTGCATTTCAAACCCTAATGACCCCTTAACATGCCTATTGACCCCATTTCGGCATGTGGTCTCCTGAGAGCTCCCCATGGACCCCTTTTGCGTTCTACTAGAAAAAAGTCATCCAAATTTGGTACATAGATCTTCTGACATGTCTTAATGAATTTGAAAGGGTCATCATTCCATAGAAGTTGCATTTAGAACCCTAATGACCCCTTAACAGGCCTACACACCATGATTCGACATGTGGTCTCTCGAGACCACCCCATGGACCCCTTTTGAGTTCTACTAGAAAAAAGTTATCCAAATTTGGTACGTAGGTCCTCTGACATGTCTTAATGCATTCCAAAGGGTCACTATTCCATCGAAGTCACATTTGGAACCCTAACGACCCCTTAACAGGCCTACCGACCCTAATTCAACATGTGGTCTCCTCAGAGAACCCCATGGACTCTTTTTGAGTTCTACTAGGAAAAAGTCATACAAATTTGGTACATAGGTCCTCTAACATGTCCTAATGTGTTCCAGAGGGTCACCATTCCATCCAAGTTGCATTTGTAACCCTAATGACCCCTTAACAGGCCTATCGACCTCGATTCGACATGTGGTCTCCCGAGACCACCCCATGGTCCCCTTTTAAGTTCTACTTGGCAAAAGATGTCCATATTTGGTACATAGGGTCATCATTCCATCAAAGTTTCATTTCTAACCCTAATGACCCTTTGATAGGCCTACCGACCCCAATACGACATGAGGTATGCCGAGAGCATCCCATGGACCCCTTTCATGTTCTACTAGGAAAAAGTCATCCAAATTTGGTACGTAGGTGCTCTGATATGTTCTAATGTGTTAGAAAGGGTCACCCTTCCATTCAAGTTTCTTTAAAACCCTAATGACCCCTCAACAGGCCTACGGACCCTATTTCTACATGTGGTCTCCTAAGAGCAGCCCATGGACCCCTTTCGAGTTCTACTAGGCAAAAGTCATCCAAATTTGGTATGTAGGTACTCTAACATGATCTAATACATTCCAAAGGGTCACCATTCCACCGAAGTTGCATTTTGAACCCTATTGACCCCTTCACAGGCCTACCGACCCCGAGTCCCCGTGACCCCTTTTCACACATTGGAACACTCAAGTGCGTCTTAAGGGGTCCTATGACCCCTTAAAAAACACTTGAGCACTTCAATGTGTCAAAAGGGGTCATGGGGACTCCCTAGGGGTCCTAACTTGTGATAAAGCATACTAGGACCCCTAGGGAGTCCTTGTGACCCCTTTTCACACATTGGAATGCTCAAGTGTGTCTTAAGGGGTCCTACGACCCCTTAAGGCACACTTGAGTGTTCCAATGTGTCAAAAGGGGTCACGGGGACTCCCTAGGTGTCCTAACATGTGATAAAGTGTACTAGGATGCCTAGGGAATCATCGTGACCCCTTTTGACACATTGGAATGCTCTAGTGTGTCAGAAGGGATCATAGGACCCCTTAAGACACACTTGAGCATTCTAATGTGTCAAAAAGGGTTAGGGGGACTCCCTAGGGGTCCTAACGCATGATAAAGCATACTAGGACCCCTAGAGAGTCATCGTGACCCCTTTTGAAACATTGGAAAACTCAAGTGTGGCTTAAGGGGTCCTACGACCCCTTAAGGCACACCTGAGCATTCCAATGTGTCAAAAGTGGTCACGATGACTCCCTAGGGGTCCTAGTATGCTTTATCACATGTTAGGACCCCTAGGGAGTCCCCGTGACCCCTTTTCACACATTGGAACACTTAAGTGTGTCTTAAGGGGTCCTATGACCCCTTAAGGCACACTTGAGCATTCCAATGTGTCAAAAGGGGTCAGGGGGACTCCTTACGGGTCCTAACATGTACTAGGACACCCAGGGAGTCCTCGTGACCCCTTTTGATACATTGGAACACTCAAGTGTGCCTTAAGGGGTCGTAGGACCCCTTAAGGCACACTTGAGCATTCCAATGTGTCAAAAGGGGTCATAGGGACCCCTTAGGTGTCCTAACATGTGATAAAGCATACTAGGACCCCTAAGGAGTCCCCATGACCCCTTTTCACACATTGGAATGCTCAAGTGTGTCTTAAGGGGTCCTACGGCCCCTTAAGAAACACTTGAGCATTCCAATGTGTCAAAAGGCATCACGGGGACTCCCTAGGTGTCCTAACGCATGATAAAGCATACTAGGACCCCTAAGGAGTGCCTGTGACCCCTTTTCACACATTGGAATGCTCAAGTGTGTCTTAACGGGTCCTATGACCCCTTAAGGAAAACTTAAGCATTCCAATGTGTCAAAAGGGGTCACGAGGACTCCCTAGGGGTCCTAACGGGTGATAAAGAGTACTAGGACCCCTACGGAGTCCCCGTGACCCCTTTTGACACATTGGAACATTGAAGTGTGCCACAAGGGGTTGTAGGACCCCTTAAGACACACTTGAGTGTTCCAATGTGTGAAAAGGGGTCACGGGGACTCCTTAGGGATCCTAGTACGCTTTATCACGCATCACCTTAAGACACACTTGAGTGTTCCAATGTGTGGAAAGGGGTCACAGTGACTCCTTAGGGGTCCTAGTAAGCTTTATCATGTGTTAGGACACCTAGGGAGTTCCCGTGACCCCTTTTGACACATTGGAATGCTCAAGTGTGCCTTAAGGGATTGTAGGACCCCTTAAGGCACACTTGAGTGTTCCAATGTGTCAAAAGGGGACATGGGGACTCCCTAGGTGTCCTAATGCGTGATAAAGTGTACTAGGACCCCTAAGGAGTCCCTGCGACCCCTTTTCACACATTGGAACACTCAAGTGTGTCTTAAGGGGTCCTACGACCCCTTAAGGCAGACTTGAGCATTCCAATGTTTCAAAAGGGGTCACGGGGACTCCCTAGGTGTCCTAATGAGTGCTAAAGCATACTAGGACCCCTAGGGAATCATCCTAACCCCTTTTGACACATTGGAATACTCGTGTGTCATAAGGGGTCGTAGGACCCCTTAAGACACACTTCAGCATTCCAATGTGTCAAAAGGTGTCACGGGGACTCCCTAGGGGTCCTAACATGTGATAAAGCATACTAGGACCCCTAGAGAGTCATCGTGACCCCTTTTGACACATTGCAACACTCAAGTGTGTCTTAAGGGGTCCTTCGACCCATTAAGACACACTTGACCATTGCAATGTGTCAAAAGGGCTGATGAGGACTCCTTAGGGGTCCTAGTACGCTTTATCACATGTTAGGACCCCTAGGGAGTCCCCGTGACCCCTTTTGACACATTGGAATGCTCATGTTTGCCTACAGGGGTCCTACGACCCCTTAACGCACACTTGAGCATTCCAATGTGTCAAAAGAGGTCACGGGGACTCCCTAGGTGTCCTAACATGTGATAAAGCATACTAGGACCCCTAAGGAGTCCCTATGACCCCTTTCAACACATTCAAACACTCAAGTGTGTCTTAAGGGGTCCTATGACCCCTTAAGGCATAGTTGAGCATTCCAATGTGTCAAAAAGTGTCACCGGGACTCCCTAGGTGTCCTAACCCGTGATAAAGCGTACTAGGACCCCTAAGGAGTCCCCGTGACCCATTTTCGCACATTAGAACACTCAAGTGTGTCTTAAGGGGTCCTACGACCCCTTAAGGCACACTTGAGCATTCCAATGTGTCAAAAGGGGTCACAGGGACTCCCTAGGTGTCCTAACGTGTGATAAAGCATACTAGGACCCCTAAGGAGTCCCCGTGACCCCTTTTCACACATTGGAATGCTCAAGTGTGTCTTAAGGGGTCCTACAACCCCTTAAGGAACACTTGAGCATACCAATGTGTCAAAAGGGGTCACGGGGGTTCCCTAATGGTCCTAACGCATGATAAAGTGTACTAGGACACCTAGGGAGTCATCGTGACCCCTTTTGACACATAGCAATGCTCAAGTGTGTCTTAAGGGGTCCTTCGACCCCTTAAGACACAATTGAGCTTTGAATGTGTCAAAAGGGGTCACGACGACTCCTTAGGTGTCCTAGTATGCTTTATCACATGTTAGGACACCTAGGGAGTCCCCGCGACCCCTTTTGACACATTGGAATGCTCAAGTGTGCCTTAAGGGGTCGTAGGACACATTAAGGCACTCTTGAGCTTTCCTATGTGTCAAAAGGGGTCACGGGGACTCCCTAGGTGTCCTAACATGTGATAAAGCGTACTAGGACCCCTAAGGAGTCCCCGTGACCCCTTTATACACATTGGAATGCTCAAGTGTGTCTTAAGGGTTCCTACAACCCCTAAAGGCACACTTGAGCATTCCAATGTGTCAAAAGGGGTCACGGGGACTCTCTAGGTGTTTTAATGCGTGATAAAGCATACTAGGACCCCTAGGGAATCATTGTGACCCCTTTTGACACATTAGAATGCTCTAGTGTGTCATAAGGGGTCGTAGGACCCCTTAAGACACACTTCAGCATTCCAATGTGTCAAAAGGGGTCACAGGGAATCCCTAGGAGTCCTAATGCGTGATAAAGCATACTAGGACACCTAGGGAGTCATCGTGACCCCTTTTGACACATTGCAATGCTCAAGTGTGTCTTAAGGGGTCCTTTGACCCCTTAAGACACACTTGAGCATTGCAATGTGTCAAAAGGGGTCACGGGGACTCCTTAGGGGTCCTAGTATGCTTTATCACATGTTAGGACCCCTAGGGAGTCCCCGTGACCCCTTTTGACACCCCTTAAGGCACACTTGAGCATTCCAATGTGTCAAAAGGGGTCACGGGGACTCCCTAGGGGTCCTAACATGTGATAAAGCATACTAGGACCCCTAAGGAGTCCCCGTGACCCCTTTTCGCACATTGGAACACTCAAGTGTGTCTTAAGGGGTCCTACGACCCCTTAAGGCACACTTGAGCGTTCTAATGTGTCAAAAGGGGTCACGGGGACTCCCTAGGTGTCCTAAGGTGTGATAAAGCGTACTAGGACCCCTAAGGAGTCCCCGTGACCCCTTTTCACACATTGGAACACTCAAGTGTGTCTTAAGGGGTCCTACGAACCCTTAAGGCACACTTGAGCATTCCAATGTGTCAAAAGGGGTCATGAGGACTCCCTAGGTGTCCTAATGCGTGATAAAGCATACTAGGACCCCTAAGGAGTCCCTGTGGCCCCTTTTAACAGATTGGAACACTCAAGTGTGTCTTTAGGGGTCCTACGACCCCTTAAGGCACCCTTGAGCATTCCAATGTGTCAAAAGGGGTCAGGGGGACTCCTTAGGCATCCTAACGCATACTAGGACACCCAAGGAGTCCCCGTGACCACTTTTGATACATTGGTATGCTCAAGTGTGCCTTAAGGGGTCGTAGGACCCCTTAGGGCACACTTGAGTCTTCCAATGTGTCAAAAGGGGTCACGGGGACTCCCTAGGTTTCCTAATGCATACACTTTATCATGCATTAGGACACCTAGCGAGTCCCCGTGACCCTTTTTGACACATTGGAATGCTCAAGTGTGCCCTAAGGGGTCCTTCGACCCCTTAAGGCACACTTGAGCATTCCAATGGGTCAAAAGGGGTCTTGGGGACTCCCTAAGGGTCCTAACGTGTACTAGGACACCTAGGGAGTCCCCGTGACCCTTTTTGACACAATTGAATACTCTAGTTTGTCTTAAGGGATCCTTCGACCCCTTAAGACACACTTGAGCATTACAATGTGTCAAAAGGGGTCATGGGGACTCCTTAGGGGTCCTAGTATGCTTTATCACATGTTTGGACACCTAGGGAGTCCTCGTGACCCCTTTTGACACATTGGAATGCTCAAGTGTGCCTTAAGGACCCCTTATCCTTAAGGCACACTTCAGCATTCCAATGTGTCAAAAGGGGTCACGGGGACTCCCTAGGTGTCCAAACGCATGATAAAGCATACTAGGACCCCTAAGCAGTCCCCATGACCCCTTTTCACACATTGGAATGCTCAAGTGTGCCTTAAGGGGTCCTACGACCCCTTAAGGCACACTTGAGCATTCTATTGTGTCAAAAGGGGTCACGGGGACTCCCTAGGTGTCTTAACATGTGATAAAGCATACTAGGACCCCTAAGGAGTCCCCATGACCCCTTTTCACACATTGGAATGCTCAAGTGTTTCCTAAGGGGTCCTACGACCCCTTAAGGCACCCTTGAGCATTCCAATGTGTCAAAAGGGGTCAGGGGGACTCCTTAGGGGTCCTAACACCTACTAGGACACCCAGGGAGTCTCCGTGACCCCTTTTGACACATTCAAATGCTCAGGTGTGCCTTAAGGGGTCGTAGGACCCCTTAAGGCACACTTGAGCATTCCAATGTGTCAAAAGGGGTTACGGGGACTCCTTAGGGGTCCTATTATGCTTTATCATGTGTTAGGACACCTAGGGAGTCCCAGTGACCCCTTTTGACACATTTGAATGCTCAAGTGTGCCTTAAGGGGTCCTACGACCCCTTAAGGCACACTTGAGCATTCCAATGTGTCAAAAGGGGTCAGTGGGACTAACTAAGGGTCCTAACATGTACTAGGACACCTAGGGAGTCCCCGTGACCCCTTTTGACACATTGGAATGCTCTAGTGTGTCTTAAGGGGTCCTACGACCCCTTAAGACACACTAGAGCATTGTAATGTGTCAAAAGGGGTCATGATGACTCCCTAGGGGTCCTAGTATGCCTTATCACGTGTTAGGAACCCTAGGGAGTCAAAAGGATCCCTCAAGACACACTTGATTGTTCCAATGTGTCAAAAGGGGTCACGGGGACTCCCTAGGGGTCCTAGTACATGTTAGGACCCCTAGGGAGTCCCCCTGACCCCTTTTGACACATTGGAACACTCAAGTGTGTCTTAAGGGGTCGTAGGACCCCTTAAGACACACTTGAGTGTTCCAATGTGTCAAAAGGGGTCAGGGGGACTCCCTAGGTGTCGTAACGCGTGATAAAGTGTACTAGGACCCCTAAGGAGTCCCCGTGACCCCTATTGACACATAAGAAAGCTCAAGTGTGTCTTAAGGGGTCCTATGACCCCTTAAGGCACACTTGAGCATTCTAATGTGTCAAAAGGGGTCAGGGGGACTCCCTAAGGGTCCTAATGCGTACTAGGACACCCAGGGAGTCCCCATGACCTCTTTTGACACATTGGTACTCTCAGGTGTGTCTTAAGGGGTCCTAAAACCCCTTAAGACACACTAGAGCATTCCAATGTGTCAAAAGGGGTCACGGGGACTCCCTAGGTGTCCTATCACATGATAAAGCGTACTAGGACCCCTAGGGATTCATCGTGACCCCTTTTGACACATTGGAATTCTCTAGTGTGTCATAAGGGGTCGTAGGACCCCTTAAGATTCCAATGTGTCAAAAGGGGTCACGGGGACTCCCTAGGGGTCCTAATGCATGTTAAAGCATACTAGGACCCCTAGGGATTCATCGTGACCCCTTTTGACACATTGGAACACTCAAGTGTGTCTTAAGGGGTTGTAGGACCCCTTAAGACACACTTGAGCATTCCAATGTGTCAAAATGGGTCACAATGACTCCCTAGGAGTCCTAGTATGCCTTATCATGCATTAGGAACCCTAGGGAGTCAAAAGGACCCCTTAAGACACACTTGAGCATTTCAATGTGTCAAAAGGGGTCACGGGGACTCCCTAGGGGTCCTAGTACATGTTAGGACCCCTAGGGAGTCCCCCTGACCCCTTTTGACCCCTAGGGAGTCCTAATGCATTCCAAAGGGTCATGGTTCCATAGAAGTTGCATTTCAAACCCTAATGACCCCTTAACATGCCTACTGACCCCATTTCGACATGTGGTCTCCCGAGAGCTCCCCATGGACCCCTTTTGCATTTTCCTAAGAAAAAGTCATCCAAATTTGGTACATAGGTCCTCTAACATGTATTAATGAATTTTAAAGGGTCACCAATCCATAGAAGTTTCATTTAGAGCCCTAATGACCCCTCAATAGGCCTACACACCATGATTCGACATGTGGTCTCCTGAGACCACCCCATGGATCCCTTTTGAGTTCTACTAGAAAAAAGTTATCCAAATTTGGTACATAGGTCCTCTGACATGTCCTAATGCATTCCAAAGGGTCACCATTCCATCAAAGTCACATTTGGAACCCTAATGACCCCTTACCAGGCTTACCAACCCTGACTTGAGATGTGGTCTCCTCAGAGAACCCCATGGACCCTTTTTGAGTTCTACTAGGAAAAAGTCATACAAATTTGGTACATAGGTCCTCTAACATGTCCTAATGTGTTCCAAAGGGTCACTATTCCATCCAAGTTTCATTTTTAACCCTAATGACCCCTTAACAGGCCTACCAACCTTGTTTCAACATGTGGTCTCCTAAGAGCACCCCATGGACCCCTTTTGAGTTCTACTTGGAAAAAGTCATCCAAATTTGGTATGTAGGTCCTATGACATGTCCTAATGCATTCCAAAGGGTCACCATTCCATAAAAGTTTTATTTGGAATCCTAATGAACCCTTAACAGGCCTACAAAGCCCATTTCAACACGTGGTCTCCTGAGAGCACACCATGGACCCCTTTCGAGTTTTACTAGGCAAAAGTCATCCAAATTTGGTACATAGGTCCTATGACATATCCTAATGCATTCCAAAGGCTCACCATTACATCAAAGTTTCATTTGGAACCCTAATGACCTCTTAACAGGCCTACCGACCCTGATTCAACATGTGGTCTCCCGAGAGCACCCCATGGACCCCTTTCAAGTTCTACTAGGCAAAATTTATCCAAATTTGGTACGTAGGTCATTTGATATGTCCTAATGCATTCCAAAGGATCACCGTTCATCGAAAGTTTCATTTGGAACCCCGATGACCCCTTAAGTCACCTATCGACCCTAAATCACATAATGGTCTCCCAAGAGCACCCCATGGACCCTTTTCAAGTTTGACTAATCAAAATTCATCTAAATTGTGGAGTTAGGTCCTTTGACATGTCCTAATGTATTCCAAATGGTCACCGTGCATCAAAGGTTGTCTCACGAGCTCTGATGACCCCTTAAGATGCCTAGCGACATTGATTGGACATGTGGTCTCCTGAGAGCACCCCATGGACCCTTTTTGAGTTTGACTAGGAAAAAGTTGTTAAAATTTGGTAAATTGGTCCTTAGACATGCCCTATTGTCTTCCAAATGGTCACTATACATCCAAAGTTGCCTCACAAACCCTAATTACCCCTTAAGACGTCTAGCGACCCCGATTCGACCTGTTGTCTCATGAGAGGATCTATTATAACTTAAATTAAATATTAAAATAATATATAAAATATTTGAAAAAATATAATATTTAATAGACTAAATATATATTATATATTATAAGATATATTAGATATTACATTTAATATATATTATCAAATATACAATATATTAATGTCCTATTCATTTTATATATTATATATATTAGACATTATATTATATACGTACAAAAATATTTAATATATAATATATAATATATAATATATATATATATATATATATATATATATATTATATATATATATATATATATATATATATATATATATATATATATATAATGTAACATTTATATTATAATATAAAAATATTTCATTTAATATAAATCTGAACAGACTATATACTTAGGTCGTTTAAATTGATATTATCGAATATATAATATAAATAAATAATATATTTTATATATATATACTATATAATATAAAATATAAAACATAAATATAAAATATATAAATTATTGATTGTCAGGGTGAAAGAAAAAAACATCAAAATTAAAGGGAAATAAAAAAAGAGTGGGAGGGGGAAACTTTTCAAAATTCAAATCAAACAAAATTGGGTACCCGAAAAAATCGGGTACCCAATTTTTTCAGGTACCCAATTAGGCTTGGTAATAGCTTTGGAAACCAAAGCCCCAAGGTCAACGCTGAATGTGTGCAAAAAATGTGTTTTTTTCTCTATTTTTCTTATATCGACACTTCGACCATTAGGTTGATGACTTTTTTTCCACTTGATTTTGAATAAAATGAAAAGGGTTTCTTTGGATGATTGTCAGCTTTCTATCGATATAAGTGCTGTCAGATTTTGAATTCGTTAAGTATTTATTAGTTATTTTCTAGTTCACTTACGTCTAAAGTCCTGATTGACATACTGATGGAAAAAATAGCTATGACTTTCAAACCGTATAACATTTTTTAAATCCGAAAGATGTGTCACCATTCTATGCTTCATCTAGTATAAAGAAAAAATTAAAAAAAAATTGAATTATGATAATTTTCAATGAGTAAAGGTGGTCAGACATGAGAGCTTTTAAATTCTGAAAGCACTGTAGCAAAAAAATCATAATTAATTATCTGTTTGGAATAAAAATACCAAAAAATATGCGTCACTTCCGGGCATGAGTCAGCTACTTATATATAGAATATTATAAAAAAATATTATCATTTTCTTTTGATTAGGGTGGTCAGACATACACATACTTCTTATTTTTTTGCTGAAATGTTTGTAGTGCTGCATTGCAATCTATACTTTTTACCAATCATATTAAATTTTTTCAAAAAAGGCTTAGTAGTTTAGAAACTACATTCAATTTCCTACAAATTATGTTCTTACAACTTTTTGATATTAGGTAGATAACTAGTTCATTTTTTCACGTCAAGTTGACTAATCTTGATTTTCTGATTTTTCATTGCCACTTAAGGGCATAGTTTGGCCCCTCATGATCCTGCACATACCCTCCTTTAGGATTGGATTCCAAAGCAACTTGAAATGGAGACTTTCTAGTAGATTGCTAAAATTTAAAGCATATTGTGCACTCTTGATTTCCTCAAACCCAATAACCTCTTTGTTCATTGTGATGCATAGGTGATGCCCCCTACTTAAGGCATCAACCACCACATTAGTTTTTCATTCACATGTTGTGTTGCAAAGGTTTAGCTTTGTAGAAAAGGAATCCATTTGACATGCTTATGCAATAGTTTGGCATGTTCTACAAAATTCATATTAAAATGCCTCCTAAGCTAGTAAATAGGGGAATGTTAATGATATTTGACTTGGTCCTCACATGTTTGGAAGAATGGATTCATTTTCTATAGGAACATAAATATCTCTAATGTCACATAGATGTCACTTTAAGTTTTTTCAGGTGGAAAGTTGAGTTCAAGAACTCAACATTAGGTCTGACAAGAGATTCCAACACTTCCAAATTTCCCAACACTCCCGACTTACTGATAATGAAAAGTATTAGTTAGCATGGTAGCTATGAAGATAATTGACAATAAATAAGAAAGGGCATTTAATAGAAATTGAGATCTAATATATTATTAGTGTGTTAGGACTTTTCAGAACTCTCAAACTAAGTGATTGGGTGTGATAGTTATGGTTTTGTTTGATCCCTCGATAACATAGGAACAACTTTGGATGATGCACTCCATGAATCAATGAAAGAGTAATTGAAAGTCCATCAGTGCAATAAATTTTTGAAACATCAAGATCTTGTCATCATAGGATTTATTGTTATAGATACAACAATGAAACTGTTCTAGCTAGGCATTTATCCCCTTTTTACAATTACCCGACCCAAGGAAAATGGATTTGTTAGTTTCATATATGGTGTTCATTAGGTTTAGCATTTGTAAATAATAATCATTTATTCTATGAAAGATGACTTTGAGATTACAAGTGCTATAACTAGAGCATATATACTGAGTATTTATACTGGATCATATATATTGAGCATATGCTACAATATATATGCTCTAGTATATATAGATGTGATAATGTCTCCTTGCTGAGTGTAATATACATATAAACTAATCATTAAATGTAATCAATCTTCTCAAGATTATAATGATTTAATCAGTCACATGGATTGATCTCTCCATCATGGAATGGTAGATACATGATATGATTACATAGTAATCAACATGATTAATAAAAACTCTTTACATAGCTATATATATATATATATATATATATATATATATATATATATATATATATCTATATATATATATATATATATATATATATATATATTATATATCTATATATATATATATATATATATATATATATATATATATATATATATATATATATATATATATATATATATATATATATATATATATATATATATAAGTACCATATATATGCACATATATGTGTATATAATTTTGTTATTATTAATCATGTTGATTATGATCACCAATATGTAGTCTTGTTATGTATATGCTTATTTGATCATATGTGAATCTATATGTTTATTATGTAACAACAATATGATAACAAGGAAAAAAATAGGTGTTGGAGCAATGTACAAAATCTGTACATGGAGTAGAATTTTCAAAAACTACTCCAGCTTGTAAATTTTGTAAATTGATACAATATGTTAAACCTCTCTATATGAAATACACAAAATTTGTTTCTAAATTGGTATAGTAATTTCAAAAACTACATCTACTCTATATATGGATACAAAATTGTAAATTACCTATCCTTCTTATTATCATAAAAGTTTGACTCTATACTATATGAGTACCTATATAGTAATATGATGCTAGTTTGGTTCTTAGTAATATGGCACCAAGCAAAAAGTAGGTGTTGGAGCAATGTACAAAATCTGTACAAGTTGGAGTAGTATTTTCAAAAACTACTCCAACTTGTAGTTTTTGTAAATTGCTACAAAAATTTAAACCTCTCTTATAATGAAATACACAAAATTTGTTTCTAAATTGGTATAGTAATTTCAAAAACTACATCTTCTCTATATATGGATACAAAATTGTAAAATTACCTATACTACATGCTTTGCAATATATAAGCACCAATAATTTACCCAAAATAAGCATATACATATTCCACTTGAAAAGGAGGAATTGGAATTTCATCTCCAAATTTCCATTTTTTCAATCCCCATTTTGAAACCATTTCGGGTCCTTCGCAAATGAATTTAACAATCTTCTCAAGATTATAATGATTTAATTAGTCACATGGATTGATCTCTCCATCATGGAATGGTATATACATAATATGATTACATAGAAATCATCATGATTAATAAGAACTTAGTATAGCTATATACTTGTACCATATATAAGTATATAATTTCATTATTATTAATCATGTTGATTATGATTAGCATTATGTAGTTTTGTTATGTATGGGCTTATTTTCTCATATGGTTGAAGCTATAATCATTAAAGAATAAGGCAATATCTAATGTTGATCACATATCAAGAACTTAATATATCTAATACATTTTCCTTTGCAAAGTCCAACTCTAAGCATATATATATGCACTAGGGTGATCTCACAATAGTGGGTTACACTTTTTAAGACATGCTGATTTTTGCTGAAATAACACATTTTTAATAAAATATGATTATTTAGGCCTTGAGAGGTTCCATTTGAAGGAATTAATTACAAATGGTTAGGTGAAAGCCTCTTAGATTAAAAAAACATTGATGTAACATCTATAGTCATCATTCATACCTGCAATGGAGTCTGCTTTGCACATATTAAAATGCTATCAAAAAATCACTTTGACATTATCTTTTGGTAGATCAAATGAATCCATTTGAAAAACCTATCTATGTAGCAAGGTACGACTGAGAAAAATCTTTCCAATGATTATAATGTTAATATAATTAAGTTTATTATGACTTTATACTTTTAGTTTTACTAAACATAGATATTTCACCGTATGTCTACGTCTATGTTTGACGCTTATAGAAATATAGTAAATGAGAGAGAAAAAATTCTAAAAAATATCTATGCCCTAGGTATTTAAGTTCTATTTCTATCGAAAATAAAATAAAATTAAACTGGACAAATACATGACAAGTTATAAGTTATGTAGTCAAGGTATGTCAAAATTACGGTTTAGTCAAATTCAAATGTTAATAAAATATGAAATAATCATGATAATGTCATAAAAACAATTGCATGCCCTCCATATGGATGTTACAAAACTAATTTGAAAATAATCACATTGATATCTATTTTAGAAAAAAAGTTATGCACTATGAAAACAATGCAACTCTTTGAAAATGACGTTTTCAGCAACATACCAGTTTTCATGGGAGAAAGAAAAAACCATTTAAATAAATTGAAAAATAAAAATGAAAAATATATTTAGAATCTAGACAAAAAATCCTAAAATACTTTAATTTACTTCATCTTTTCATTTCAAACGGTTTAATGACAATATGCATCCAAATTTGAAAGTTTTTTTCAAAATGTAGACTTTAGTGTCCGTTCAGGGAAAAAATTGTAACCCACTATTGTGGGTTCACCCACTAAGTATATATATCGTGAGCTTATGATCTCTTTCATAGGTGTATTGTTAATGGTTGGCTTATGATCTTGTTCATGGACACATGTATATATGATGCCAAGCACTAAGTAGGTGTTGGGAGAAATTTACATAAATTATACTAGCTAGAGTAGTATGATATAAAAACTATATCTGCTCAATTTATGATTAGGCGGTATGCCCAAATCAATATTGACCAATATCACTTTGATTGATTTCCTAATGAAACAATGATAAAAAATTCAACACTTATAGACGGTTACCATCTAAGATTACATATACCAACAAAAGTATCAATAACTACACGCAATAGACATATTACATGGAACAAAACAATGTTGTTGAATTTCTTTTGTTGTCTTGAACTCTTGCAGCCTATGAGTGACAATTTTTTATCTCAAATCTTCATCCTTGTGCACATTTCAAGTCATTTATGGATCTTCCCAACAATATGTTATAAGTAGTGGTTATTGTTGCAGCAAAAGATTGACCTGTTAATGTCTGATACAACCACTAGACTTATAGAAGACATAGGAGGAAGTTAAGCCATGTCATGAATCCCAAGGGGAGCATTGACCATTTTTTCAACAATTTCTCCCTGAGCGTTACCCAAGGGGATTCAAACCCGTGACCAAGCTTTGATACCAATTGTTAGAAAGTAAAGTCCACCAAGATTACTAAGGGGGGGGGGATGAATTAGTTATTTGATAAAAAATAACTTTTATTAACCTTATTATATTTGAAACATGTAATCAACATAAACAACAAACATAGAAAGATAATCATACACAATGACACAAGATTTGTTAACTAGGGAACCTCTTGATCAAAGAGTAAACCTCACTAAGGATGGTACGCACAAAAGATGTACTAATATGAAAATTCCTTGTGAGAGGATGGACTCTGTTAGGATTCTTATGAAACACATTCAGTACATATTAGTTCCTGTTAGGAGACCTTGAATCCTTGTGAGGAGATTCTAACCTTGTTAGGAGTTAAGGAAGACAAAAGGACCCACTATCCAAACATCTTCAAAGGCAAGATCATTGAACACACTGTCCAAATGATCTCTATATTATTTGAACAAAATAATACCAAGAATTATTGATCTCAACAACTTTTCTTCTCCTCTTTGTTTGTGCCAAGACCACACCAAATGCTTCACTAGAACTCAATTCTAGATCTTCTCACTTCACATCACACATCAATCTCTTAGATAACTTATTCACATTATTTCACTTTCACATAAATCACTATATATTCAATCAAGGAAAACAACCCTTCCTTTATACCATTCACAATATTTCATAATTGAGTCGGCCAATTAAGCTTAAACAATTACAAAATATAAAACATTACACATTACATAATATTTCTATAATCACATAAAAATGTCGGCTCACAAACTTAATAAATCATCACATGTAACCTCTGACTATGTTGACTCTATTGGAAATATTCAAGACTATCTAGGTTATTGAGAGGGGAGGGGTGAATCAGTAACTTCAAAACTTTTAACAGATTCAGATCTTAATAATATTAGATTGATAATCTGACTGCATGCATGAGTAATAGAAAGAATAAAACATTCATAACACTTTGAACACAGAGATTCGGTGACCCAGAAACGTTTCAAGTAGAAAGTAAAACTGGGGTGGGGATGATACCCACAAAACTTTAATATTGCAGTATAAAGTTTGCCGGTTAAGGCTTACAATGATCACTTCTAATGATCTGCCCTGTTAGGAGCAATAAGGACTGCTAGGTCCGCCTTGTTAGAGGATTTACAAACATACAATGAAATATGCACTCAGTTAAGAGATTTTACAAAGACTGTTAAGTCTACCCGGTTAAAGGATTTCAAGTTGATTCACTTGTTAGGATGAAACAGTAGATCTCTTACTTGCAATTGTACTTGCTGATTGAGATTCTCTGATGTACTGATCACCTTCTGTGATGGATAGATCTTTGCTGCTTCTTATACTACTGTAGCCCTTTGTAATTCACTTATCTCTGCTTTTCTCTCTTTTTCATACTTCGCTATTTCACCTTTTTGATATGATATAAAACATTGTTTATATATATCAATCCAAAACAATTACAAAATAATTACAAAGTCAGCTCTTAAACAAGCTAACACAAATATTACCGAGTCGGCCCAAATATAGTGACTCGGTTACTGCAAACTAACTCGGTGACTTTCTGATACTCGACATCCACTGTGTTACTTGGCATCGTCATGCACTCAGTAGAAGTGGAGGCACAATCCATACTAGCCACTTGGTTGTAGTTTCAAACATGGTATATACTGGAGACTCGGTAGATATAGTGTCACTCGGTAAACACTGTCTTGCTTGGTAAGCACTGTCCTGCTCGGTAAGCACTGTTCTACTCGGTAAGCACTGTTCTACTTGGTAAGCACTATTATGCTCGGTAAGCACGTAGAGTCTGAATAAGTGTTGTCACTGATGACAATCATACTTAATGCCAACAATCTCCCCCTTTGGCATTAGTGACAAAACACTTATTGCCCAAAACTTATATGCACAATCATGCTGACACTAGTTTTGTATATACATTTCATGTCTCCCTTATACAGTATATATACAAATATCTTATTTCACCTTATACTCATATTTTCTATTTATACTTTCTCCCCCTTTCATATCTCATATACTTTCTCCCCCTTTTTGACAATAATGCCAAAGGTGTATATACAAATATTTTACATGGAGATACCAAAATGTGAGAGAAAATCATAATGCACCTTTCCAATTAGTGCTAGAGTTCTATTCCAATTCTCTTCCAGAATCTTGCATGTATGGAGTGCAACTTGGACTTCTGCAGAGAGTTCAATCATGTGATCTGCAATTGAAAACTGATTGTCATGGATCAATGTTTTTGAGTATGCAATATGCTTCTGCATTGTATCCATGATGGGAAGGATCATGTTCAAAATATCTATTAATGTCGATCTGATCCTTGCATCTTCTTTCAATAACTTTGACTGCTTATCAGATAGGAATCTAACTATCATCTGATGTGCAGAGCTTGAACTAGGTTCAAGTTGCAACTTTTGTGCACTAATATTTAGATCCTCATCAATCTTATTTATTTTGTCTTTAATTTCCTTTGAGAAGTCGGCAACATTACAGATTTTGACAAAAAGAGATGTTACCTTGGAATAGGAAGACTCAATGCTAGTCAAAACTGAAGATAACCCTGCCTGATTGATAGCTATTTATTGAGCAATGTGCTCAAGCACTTCATTTTCAAACTTCTTCTCAGCCTCTTCAAGAAACTTGTCTATTCCAGAGGAATCATCATTAAACTTGTTAATTTGCTTCTACCAACTGTAACAAAATGTGTTGAGAGGAATCAACTTTAACACCTATAGCTTCTGTCAAAATGTTCTTGGCATCCTCAATGATCTTATATTCCTTATCTCTTTCTTCTTTTAGTTTCTTCTGCTTTGCTTTCTTCTGGAGGAGTTCACCAACTATTTGCATTTGATCTGTAGTGAGGTTTGCAAAATCTAGCTAGGGAATTTGTATCTCCTCATCTAGATCTATACCTTCTACTACACTCTTACTCAGAAATTTTGTACTCGGTTGAGTCTTTATACTTATTGCCTTTGTAGTAGAAATTATTGTAGACACAGTAGGACTAGTAGTGAAAACTGATAAACTTCTGACTGATGGGATGCTAACTGGAATACTTGATAAATAAAAAACTGAAGTATTTACAACTGTAGAATTTGAAGTACTTACTGCTGAAAAACTCAAATTTGAAGAAGGTATAGAAGACTGCAACTCGATGGAAGAAGGAGGCTGAAGCTCGGTAGATGAAGTGGTAGCCACTTCTATCATTGATACATTGAGTTGTGCTAGTGATGATTGGACATTTGATGTATTTGAGGGAGTTGTTACAATCACACTTGAAGTTTTCTCTGGGCTAGATGTAGCAATTTTTACTGGAGAGTGGGGAAGTGAGGCAATTACCTCTGTAGCTATCCGAACTGGATCATCTTCCTCGAAATTCTTCTCAGCTTCCTCGGTAGCTTCTATCCCTACTTCCTCTGTCACAACATTATCAATTTGAACTGTTTCTTCTTCTTCTTCTTCATCACTGTCATCTTCAATATCTTTGATTATCACAGTTTCAGTACTTGGTTTGTGAAGATGATAGATGTTTTTCCAAGTAGAATTTGCACTCTTCACAACCGACTCTATATATTTGATCAAAATTAAACAACTGTTGAATTTTAGTGTCATCTTGCACTCATTTTCTATCAATGCCTTATTTATTTCATCATCTTTAAAACTTGGCATTAACTGTCTTAAGGTTTGAGCATATATGTCCTTGACAGTTTGTCTTGCATTGGACCATCTCAACCTGACTTTATCCAATAGAACACCTAGAATTTGAGAAGCCATATCATCAGGTGAGTACTTCCATTTTCCCATTTTCTCAATAACAACATCTTCTATTTCTTGCTGCTTTGCCTTTGATTTAATTTCATATTTGAGATATTTGAAATTCTAGATCCTTCTCTCAAATCCTTAATCTTTTGTTCAAATGAGAAGGAGGTCTTTTGAGTACTATATCATCATTGATTTTACCTACCTTGCCCTTTGATCTTTTCCTTGTGAATACTGCAGTGGATTGCTTGGGTTCCTTGGTGATAGTTACCTTTCCTTTCTTCTTTACAGGCACTTGTTCTTCTTTATTCTCATCCTTTTCTTCTTCTTCTACAATATCTTCTCCTATGCCCTCGGTTAACATTAGAGGTGTGCTAGATTGCATCTTGGCCATCCTTTTTCTGCCTTTGTTAACCACTTGTGGAAGTTTTATGCTTAGCTCAATTCTTATCTTAGCTTCATCATATGTTCCAAATTATGGAGCCTTTGGATCAACAGGTTGATTTACTAGGGCTTCAATTATATCCTTTGTTTCATCAATGTTTACCTCATAAGGAAGAGGTTTCACCCATACAATCCTGGGCCTTACTGCCTGAATGTATACTCTATCACAATCAACCATGAAACAAATATCATCTTTATAATCTTCCACCAATTTTAGTGGAATCTGGAATCTGTTATTCATCTTCTCCTTAAAAGATTCAAAATGGTTATCCATTATGCTTGTAAAATTCTCACCCATTTTTGCAATATACTCATTTATCTGATAAAGAATAGGTACATCCTTTATCCATTTTACTATGCCTTTTGATGGGAAAAACTTTTGAGCATAGAAAAATAAACAAACCAACAGTGAACCAAACTTACATGGATTGTTCTTTGAGGTTTGGATGCTCTCCATATTCTTGTTGAGCTGTTTCAACAAAAGATTTGCTAGGTCAAATGATAGATTGTTCTTCACAATTTTATAAGCTAGGTCAGCTGCTTCACATGGAACACTATTCTGCCGACTTGAATTGTATATCTTGTGAGCTATTACATATGTGCCAAATTTTAGTTCTACATCGGTAATGCTGTTAATTTTCATACCTCTACCATCCCATTCGGCTAGGGTTTTCTTTTCTAGCTCTACCCGACCTAGGGTTTTTGTAGATTTAGCCTTGGCAAGCATGGGAAGACTAGTGATTTGGTGAATCATCTTCTTTGTTATTTCCACTAGTTGCTGAAGCCAAATTTTACCTTCATGTACTCAGCGTAGAATATATCTTATCCATTTTATCTGGAAACCCCGAGGCAAGTGGGTGATATGTGTTAAACCCTTTTCTTCCAAATGTTTATGTCTCAGTTTGAGAACACCATCAACACATAGTTCATCATGAACAACATCTATCTCTAGGGTTCCAAGTTCTTGAATTGTACCTTTAAAATGATTGTGAATGTCGTTTACAAGAGTACCTTTGGAGGAATTTGAGACTGAGCTCCACTTGGATCTAGGGTTTCTGCAACCACGGGCACGAGTTTGAAATCTAACGCTTTCCATTCTCCATGAACTAACATTTCCAAACCTTTCTTTACTTTGGTGCTGGATGAAGCCATGGTAGCATGGTAGAAAAATTTTTTCTTTAAAATTTTGCTTCGAATCACTTGATCACACTAGAAATTTCTCTACTCAAAATGCTGATATTCGCGGTGAAGAATGAACTTGATTTCATGATTTTTTTTAAATTTTTTTCATTAATGCTCCATAGGAATTAGGGTATTGAATTTGACAGACTGTCATCCACTATGCATTAAATGCTCGGTGAAGATTCTGCAACTTGGAGAACATACAAATTCATACTTCTCTGACCTTACTCGGTAACCAAATGAAATTAGGTTACTCCCGACCTTGCTCAGTGGTAACTGATACTGACCTTCTTGTGATCCTACTATATCTCGCATACTAATTTGGATATGTCTTCCTTTCAGTTCAGGAATTGTTTTGGAATGTGTCTATGAAGATATAGTTCCAGTGCTTTCTTGGAGACTAGTTAGAGTTCATAGAGCCACTCCCTTCATGAGTGACTTCAGGACTGGTTTGCTCAGTAGGTTTAGGAATCCACTGCTGTCTCATCTACTTCCTAATGCTATTTGATTTTTCTTTCTTTTCATCTTCAACTTTGCCTAAATTCATGCAGTTTTTAGCTATGTGACCAAGCTTAGTGCAATTATAACATCTTATGGTAGAATCCCTTTTTCTCAAGTGATGCCTTACACAATTCATGCCAATGTGTCCATATTCTCCACAGTAATGACATCTACACCAAGTGTTGTAATCCCAACCAAACATTGCTTTAATAATTTGTTCCGCTGGCTTGGGTGTTTTAGTTCTGCATTCTGATGCCTTATGACCTTGTTTGCTACATTTGTGACATTTGCCTTGAAATCTTGGTTTCTCCTTGCATTTATTTGCTTTATGACCAAGTTGATTGCAATTGTAGCATTTTCCATTGAATTTTGCTTTTCCATTGCTCCAACATTTGTTTGAAGTATGACCAATTTTGCCACAGTAATTACAAGTAGGTTTCTGATTCTTTTGAGTACCTTGTTTGGAGGATTCACCTTCCTCTTTGTATCCAAGTCCTACTTTTCCTTTTTGCCCATGAAAGTTTCGTTCATACACCTGATTCATATCTTCTTGAGATTTCAACATTCTCTCATTGATTTTCCTTTTAGCATCTAGGTCACTCATCACTTTTAAATTGATTTGCTTTTCAGATCTCAGCTCCTCTCTTATATTTTCATTTTTTGATCTCAGAGTCAAGATTTCTTCATTTGCATTGGAGATTTGATCAATAAGGTTTTCTAGCTGAAGGGTTTGATTCTGGATTTCATTGTTATTTCCATCTATTTCATCTTTCATCTTGTTTCTTTGTTCCAAGACTTCATAGAATCTTGTTGACTGCATTTCCTGTTCTCTTTTCAATTTTCTCACTTCTTCTTGCAGAGATCCACTCTTTTCTAGAAGTTCTTTGATTGCATTGTTTGCTTCATCTGAGCTGCTTGAAGGGAAAAAGTCTTCAATCTTTTCTTCAACATACTGGTGGTCATTAATCTAATTTGCAAGTTCCTTCCTTATTTTTAGGGAAAGGGAAAGATGCTCTCTTGCTTCTTTGAGTTGAGTTATGGCCATTTCCAGATCTAGCTTTTCATTCTCAATTACTTTGTTAAGTCTAAATATCTCCATTGTCCTGAATCTTTTCTCAAGCTGTCAAACTTTATTTTGAGAACCACAGAGCTTTGATACCAATTGTTGGAAATATTCAAGACTATCTAGGTTACTAAGAGGGGAGGGGTGAATTAGTAACTTCAAAACTTTTAACAGATTCAGATCTTAATAATATTAGATTGATAATCTGACTGCATGCATGAGTAACAGAAAGAATAAAACATTCATAACACTTTGAACACAGAGATTTGGTGACCCAGAAACCTTCCAAGTAGAAAGTAAAACTGGGGTGGGGATGATACCCACAAAACTTCAATACTGCAATATAAAGTTTGCTGGTTAAGGCTTACAATGATCACTTCTGATGATCTACCCTATTAGGAGCAATAAGGACTGCTAGGTCCACCTTGTTAGAGGATTTACAAACATACAATGAAGTATGCACTCGGTTAAGAGATTTTACAAAGACTATTAAGTCTACCTGGTTAAAGGATTTCAAGCTGATTCACCTGTTAGGATGAAATAGTAGATCTCTTACTTGCAACTGTACTTGCTGATTGAGATTCTCTGATGTACTGATCACCTTCTGTGATGGATAGATCTTTGCTACTTCTTATACTACTGTAGCCCTTTTTAATTCACTTATCTCTGCTTTTCTCTCTTTTTTATACTTCTTTATTTCACCTTTTTGATATGATATAAAACATTGTTTATATATATCAATCCAAAACAATTAAATAATTACAAAGTCAGCTCTTAAACAAGCTAACACAAATATTACTGAGTCAGCCCAAATATAGTGACTCAGTTACAGTAAACTAACTCAGTGACTTTCTGATACTCAACATCCACTGTGTTACTCAACATCATCATGCACTTGGTAGAAGTGGAGGCACGGTCCATACTAACCACTTGGTTGTAGTTTCAAACATGGTATATACTGGAGAATCGATAGTTATAGTGTCACTCAGTAAACACTGTCTTGCTTGGTAAGCATTGTCCTGCTTGGTAAGCACTATTCTGCTCGGTAAGCACGCAGAGTCTGAATAAGTGTTGTCACTGATGAAAATCATACTTAATGCCAACAGACTCATCCATGATGCCTCCACAATGTATCCAACCTCTGTATAAATTTTCTTGATCAGATTCTATACCTGTTAGGAGATATAATCAGATTATCACAAACCGCTTCTCAAGAACACTGTCAGAATACAGTTTCCACTAGATTACTCATAACTGACACAAATACTTGAATTTATGTACGCTCTCTTAACCATGATATCAGGACACTATACAAAATAGGTACTCAACTCTACATTACCTCATCTGTAATACACCATGTGCGCTAATCCAAACTTTGTCTGCTACTCTGCTAAACTTTAGTATAATTAGTGTGTTGACATCAATGACAAACACAGTAATGAATGCAACATGCGACTACTCTACAAATACTAGAATAATCCCCCTTAGGATATATTCAACATTCATGCTAAAAATATCCCCCATTGGAATTGATGGAAACATAGATGAAAAAAATCCAAGTTCCATGAATACCAAAATGCAATACTGTTGCTCTTTCTTTAACTTTTCAAATCCTCTTCATCAATCATCAGATGTTTTTCATGTATCCTTCTCTCCCATTGACATCAATGACAAAGTAGGCATCACTATGTTAATCCAATACAAGCTCAAATGTCCAAAGACACTATTGAAGATTCCTTTTACCAAGAGTCCTTCATGACTCATCTAAAAAATACAGATACTCCCCCATAGAGGAAGCATCAACATACAGTCCAGAAAGATAGTGCTCTATACCACTAGAATGATGCAACTTTCTGCATCACTACTCAAAATTAGGTTAGAGTAGGCTGGGGCATAACCCCAAGCATACCTCTCAAATACTCAAATGTATCTTTAGGTAAAGGCTTTGTAAATATATCTGCAATCTTCTCCTTTCTGTTGATATAGTCAAGTCTAACTTCTTTCTCTGCAACTTTTTCTCTTACAACATGATACTTTATCTCTATATGTTTTTTTAGAATGTAACAAATGATTCTTAGACATGCTTACTGTACTTGTGTTATCACAGTGTAGGATAATAGGCTCATTGAACTTGATTCCAATATCATTCAAAATTTGTTTCATCCATATTATTTGATTATAATTATTTTCTGCTACTACATATTCTATTTCTACTGTACTCTATGAGATACAATTTTGTTTCGTGCTTAGCCAAGAAACCAATCTTCCTCCAAAAAAAATGCTCCACCACTTGTACTCTTTTTTTCATCAACACTACCTCTCCAATCCACATCTTTATATACACATAGGGTAAAATAATTTGATTTATCATACCACAACCCATAATCAGTTGTACCTTTCAAAAATCTGAATATTCTCTTCACTATTGCATAATGTGATTCCTTATGATCAGCTTGAAATCTTACAACAATACCAACTGCATGTGCTATATCTGGTCATGTATGAGTTAGATATTGTAAACCTCCAATCATAGATTTCTACTTCCTTGGACTCTCATCTGTGCTAGATAACTTATGACCAGTTACCATAGGTGTACCAACATGCTTACAACTTTCCAAACCAAATATCTACAATAGGTCTTTTAGATACTTAGTTTGAGATAATAAAATACCATCACTATTCTACATAATCTGTAAACCTAGAAAAAAAATTATTTCTCCAATCATGCTCATCTCAAATTATGTCTTCATTTCATCAACAAATTTATCACCCACTTCATCTTCTCCTCCAAAGATTATATCATCAACAAAAATAACTTAATTAATAGACCATTCTCTATTTATTTTAGATACAAATTACCGTCCATAGTGCCTTTAGCAAATCCCAACTTTGCCAAATATTTATCCAATCTTGCATACTAGGTTCTAGGTGCTTGCTTTAGTCCATATAGGGCTTTGTTTAGTTTACATACCATGTCTCCTTGAGTCAAAGGAAAACTGTCTAGCTTCTCAATATAGATGTCTTCTAATTCACCATTTAGAAATGCTGACTTTACATCCATTTGATAAACTTTTAATTTCTTATTGTAATACCCCAAAAGTGGGCTATAAGTTCATTAATCTCCTACATCTACAAATTGAATGAAATCAACATCGAAGTCCTAACCTAAGGCACATCTGAACATCATCAAATCTAATTGATTATCTTAAATTCTGCATCGGGGAATATTCTTAGCAATATTCCTAATCATCATAATTATCTTTAATTTTTTAATTATTTGGCAATAAATCACATTTATCCTAAAGTTTGATTAATTGAATATTTTCATATTTAATTAATTAGATTTAATATCTTGCCACTTAATTGTGTAATTAAATTTAATTATATCTATTATTAATTGTATTATTTAATTTTGATAATAAATCCAAATATCTTATGAATAATTGATTAAATTCTTATTTAATTAATTAAAGCAAGTTGTCATTATTTAATAATATAGTTTTTAATAAAAGTTTGATTAAATAATTGATTAACCCATAAATCAATTGTTTTATTTTTAAAAGCAGTTAAGTTGGAAATAAATCACTTTATTATTAAATTAATTCATAAATAAAACATGCACAATCATAAAAGCAGACAACTATCAATTATCAATTAAAGCTAAACTCTATTTTGAGTTAAAGCTTAGCTTTAGCATGTTTTTGTGAGTTAATTATCTTTTATTTAAAAATAACTCAAAAATCAACCTGAGTTATTTGAGTGATTTATGGCTTTTTCCCATGCACCTCCAAAGCCTTGGATTTCTATAAAAACAATACTCATCTCTTCATAATTCATCTCTCAATCATCTCTCAATCATCTCTCAAATTTGCATCCAAGCATCTCATAATTGTGCAAACTTACACTGGAGAATTGGAGGCTGAGGAATCAACTTGCGAATTCAAAGCTTTGTGAGATCAATTTCAATTGCATAGTTTTTATATCTTAGCATAGAATTTAATAGTTTTCATATCATTGTTAGATCATTTAGCATCCATAGCATATCAGTTTATCATTCTTATTGCATAGAAAATATAAAAAATAATAGCTTAATTGCATTCAATTTCATATCCATCTTTTGCATTCAAATCCTTCATTTAGGTGTCGTCTAGGTCACTGATCTCGATTACAATCTGAGAACATCAATCTCGCACCTACTAGAAGGTAGTAAATCGCTTGGTTAGATTAGATTTCAATTTTGCATGATTTTGATTATCACTAACCTCTAATGTTTTACTGAGTGTTGTGTCTATAGGTCAGGTACAATTTTCACACACACATTTCTGGCGCCCACCATGGGGCAACCCACCTTTGCATGCTGATTTTGATTCTTGGAGCTAAAACCCTAAAGTTTCAAAGATTTAATTTTATCTCCCAAAAATCTTAGATTTTTGGTCTGAAATGTTTTTTTAAGGTTGGAGACATCTCAGGGAAGCTTCAAAAAAAAATTCAGAATTTTATGAATTATTTTGAATTTTTAATAATTTTTTTTTGATTTTTCATAAAAAATTAATATCTGACGCAAATTAGCATATTTTTCTAAAATTTTTACATTTTCAAAAATATCTTCAAATTCTATAGGGGGTCTATTATTTGTGTTTTAAATTTTAATGCAATTTAATAGCTCAAATAGTCAATTTGCAAAAAATGGTCTATTTTGATAAAATGGGTCTCTGGGGAACAAATGAAGAGATTTTTCTAAAATTTTTACATTTTTAGAAAGCTCTCTATTTTTTAGTATGGGTCTCTATTCTGAATTTTTATTTTTGTGGCCAAAATCTTATCAAAAAAATTAGATCTTGTTGACTAGGTCAAATGTAGTGCAAAAAAATTAAAATTTTATGATGGGTATGCACTTATTTTTCATATGATTCAATGCATGATATGAGTTGTCATTTGGATTAATTTATGGTTATTATTTCTCCTAAAAATTTATTTTTAGAGCTAACCCTATGGTTTTCATAAGTTGAATATATTTTGCATATCTTGTTTGCTTGTTTGCTTGTTGGAGAGTTCGTCACTTGCTTGCATGGAAAAGCTCAACAAAAATTGCTAAAAATCAGGTAGAATCTATAAGCGCATTGCGAGGATCATGAGGTATTCTCCTTGTTCTGAAAACATTTCAATTTGGACTTAAAATAAATCTCTTATGTGTCAAGCTTGTGTGCATCTTTTCATGCTTTTGATCTATTTCTACACACTTGCATAATTTGATACTAGGTTGTGATCCCTTAAGGATTCATTAAGTAGTCTTAGAATACTTGTGATTGATCTTGATTTCTATCTTGGGTTATTGGACTCGCTAATCTGCCAGCCCCTCATTTCTGCCCTGTGGTTGCAATCTCAGCACCATAAAGGGGAGGGGTCAACAGGATAGAAGTGTTAAGTGTTCCACTTGGCAACCCTTTTGTGCTTTTAGGAACTCACTTGTTTTCTAAGTTGTGGACTCATTTTCAGCTTGTGTGAGGTGTTAAGTGTTCCACCTTGTGGACTCATCTCATATTTTCTTTAAGCGTTAAGTGTTCCTCTTTCTACTTTTTGGATGCTTTTGGTAGATTTGCTTTCGGGAATATATCCGTGCTCACATAGTAATTAGGCCCTATGAACACTATTCGTGATTCTTGAGAGATTGGATTCCTAGAGAAATCTTTCTTGAAGATAGAATCCTTGTAGGTAGGGAGGATACTTAGTGCATTTCACATTCAACTTGGTTAGTGCGTCTTCTCTTATTAATCGATACATTCTCTCTCCAGAGAGGTTGATAGATCACATGGGCTTGATATCATGAACTTTGGTGAATCAAAATTGGTTAGTGCATCTTCTCTTATTGATTGATACATTCTCTCCCTGGAGAGGTTGATAGATCACGTGGAGTTGATATCACAGAGCTTGGTGAAACAAACTTTGTTTTAGCATGTCAGATTAATCTGCTTGCTTTGTTTGGGTTAAAAGTGAAGAGGTGTCAAAACCTTGAATCTGGAGCCAAGTCCCCTTGTGGTATAAATATGTGAGTCACCTTTAGAGAGGGTTAACCGTAGCGGACAATCCCTTCATAGGGAAAACTACGTTGATGGAACCTCAAGCGGTAATAGCCATTTTCACCATGGTAGTGACAACCGCTATATAAATGTCCTTGTGGAAGAAATCTCCACGGGTATGGTTCATTGTTGGGTTGTCAGATCTCCCTAGCAGCTCTTGAAGATTAAGTTCTCAGACTGTGTCAAAACCCTGGTGCACCGGGATTGGAGTTCACCCCATTGAATCATAAAAGTTGCAGAGTCAAACCATTACTAAAAACCCTAGAGAGGCCAATTTTTCATTCTCAGGTATATGTGTGTTATTGCAAAACTTTTTAGAACATACACAATTAGTACTCTCAGGGATTAGCACAATTTGGTCACTTGATTGTTCATGCGCAAGGTTGCTTTTTCCCTTGTTCATTATTTTTAGACGTGTTTGGAATCACTTGGTTGTTGTTTTGTGTGCTTGTTTCTCTACTTGGCTATTAAAAATGATCAAATCTGGTATAACCTTCAAAATCTGGACAGTACAATTTGCAAACAATCTAGAACTGAAGACCTTAAATTTTGCAAAAATTAACGTAAAATCTTTCTGGAGTCAAAAGTCATTTCAAGAAGTCAAAAGTCGTACGAGTTTTGTCAAGTGTCATTTCAATATTGCCCATCTATCGTATGATTGAGAACCCAATGTCGTACAAGTTTTCAAACCAGCAAATTCAAGAAAGTCAAAATCCTATTAGCAACTATTGTATGATATTTACAACTATCATTTCATTGCTACCCAACTGTCATACAAGTTTTACAACTGTCATTTCATTTCTACCCAACTGTCGTATGAGTTTAGCAACTGTCGTTTCATAGACTACCCAATGTCGTACGAGTCTGCAGAGTGTCATTTGGAAAAATTTGAGAGAGTTGTCAGAAATTGTCAAATTGCAAGATATCCAATGTTTCCAGCCTAGTTCCAGAATCTGTCAAAAATATCATTGTGTCAAGAACAAATCAGTAGCTATTGAAAATCAGTACACATGTCTCAAAAAATCAGTACACATGAGGAAGAAATTCTAATCGCCACTATGATGAAGTAGCTGCAAGCTATGCAAGTTGAACTTAACAATCTTAAGAAAGAGAAGGAATCTAAAGAGTTCTCCATGGAATCTCTATACTCTTTTCCATTTGATAAAGACTTGTACACATCACCATGCCCCCAGACAAAATATGAGCAACGTGACAATCCTTATGATACCTCTTCCATAGAGAGTGACACATCTAGCTTTGGAGACTATGATGACTATGATGATAGACGATGTAATGATACCTATGACACCTTCGTTCCTAAGAATCCTCCTCGTCGTTCCTTCCTGCTTACTACAAATGGGCCGTCACATTGGATAGATTGTGATGGTGATCCATATGATTCTGATTTTGAAAGAGATTTTGATGGCTTTTGTGGATAATACCTTGATGATGATCCATCTACTACTGCTGAGGACTATAAAATACATCGTGCTAGCTTGAAACGTCAATATTATAAGAATCCTTCTCCTAAGAACTCTCCAGCTGAAAATAAAGATTACACTCTCAAGCAAGATCATGTTAATGTTGAACCTTTGTTTGGTGATGGTTCCCTTCCATCCCCTACTTCCTCCAATACCCGTTCATTTCTTAAAGCTTCCAAGTCTTTCAAATCTTTCATAGAACCTTCATCCGACACAAGCTTTGATACTTTTCATGTGGTTCCCTATAGTTATCCTCCAGGGCTACTTCTTAAAGAAACTCAAGCTAACCTTCACTTGGCTGCAAAGACTTTCAATAATGATAAACCTAAAGAGCCTAAGCCTTCATATGCTATAAACCCTACTTCAGCTAGTCCTCCACCATCTCTTCCAAAGTCATCCATACAATCCCAACATGCTTCCTTGTCCTTAGAAGTGGCTCCATGTCAAGAGGACTATAAAAATGATGAAGAAAAGAACATAAAGAAAGATCAAGATCAAGAACCCTCCATGTCATCCACTCCTTTTCCCAATGTCTCTTATCCGCTTCATGGTTCTTTTGATCCTGTACACCCTTTTTCATGCATTCCATCATGTCTTAAGTCTTCTCCTAAGCAAGATCAAGCTACTACTTACACTGTTGAGCTTATTGGTAATCAAAATAACCTTACTACACTTGCATTTTCCAAAGATGATACTTCCATTAAGGTTGTTAAAAATAGTGTTGTTACTTCCAATGTTAAGCCTGTTGAAAATCAAAAGAAAAATTATGCACTTGTGCTATCCAAAGATCCTTGTCAAGATCAAAGTGTTCCATCTTCTTATTCTACCACTCCATGTTCACTTCCACTTTCTACTCTTCCTAAGTCTTTGCAAGCTTTGAACAATCCTATCAAAGAAGGTGCTCCTATTCAAGATGTCCATGATTCTATTGAAAATTCTAATGCTCACTCTGAAAATGTTGATATCCTTGGTTGTCATATAGATGCTGATGAACTTATTGATTATCCTTTTGCGTCTTCCACTTCCATCCTTGGACCTCTTCCACCACTACTAAGGGCTTCACATCTACTTCCATCTTGGGTCCTTATGTCCCTTCACTTTCCCCTCCTAACTCTCTTAATTTTCCATCCATCTTAGGTCCTTACATACCTCCATCTCCTATCTTTCCTCAAGATCAACATAGATGCATACCCTTGAATCCTTTTCATCCACCTACCCATCTAAACCAGTCATATCCTCCTTCTTCCACAAGTCCCAAGTCTTTTGGAAGTAACTTGAATGTTCAATACAAGAAAAAGAAGCAATACAAGAATCCATAAAAAAAAAAAGATCACCATGTCTCCTCTAATAGACATGGAAACATAAAGTAAAAAGAGATATCTAAGAAAAAAACTACAAGACAAGTATGGGTTCCAAAATCCATCATTGAAGATATTATCTCTAGATCATCAAAAAGAAATAAAAAGCCTACGGCTATATGAATTCCAAAGTTTCTCTTGAAAGAGTCTAGTGTTGAGCAAAAAGTGAAGTTGACATTCAAGCTTCCAAAGACTTCCACTTCATCTCCTTCCAAAACTATTCTTTCATTTCATGTGCCTAAACCACAACCTTTGCTATCCATTCGCCATATTCCTTCATTCACGATTCCTCCATCCTCTCACCACCCTTCAAGGTATGTGTTGATGTTGATCTTGCCTTCCTTTCTACCTACCCTTTTACAATCCTTCCATGCATTATCCTTCTACATTCTATCATTTTTCCTCATTTGCCTATTCCTCCTATCTTCCAACCTCACTCGCTTTACATAAAACCTTATCCTCCATTTTTCTCTTTCATCTCCCTTTCCCTATCAGTATCTTTGAGCATATCATTTGAATCCTTGACATATCATGGTTTATCCTTTCAAGGAGCATTATCTAAAAAGCTTGCCTTCTTCCAAAATAAAAATAAAAAAATTGAAAATGTGCCTTAGTGAAAACCTGGAAACAGGCACCTTGGTAGCAAAAGTAAAGAGAAATAAATTTGTCCTATGGTGAAAACCACTTCCTTGTGGCACCTTGGATAAGTACAATGATGAAAACCTGGCAATCCGGCATCATGCGTAGTTCTTCTACATATTTCATCCATTCCATCTTCTCTCTTTGATCTTGACAATGTTGATCAATACAGGAATATTTGACTATTTTGTGAGCTATCTTACGATGATCTTGTTTTCATTCCTTCCATGTTTAGCCTTCATATCCATCTTCCTCCATTCATTTTTGCCTATCGCTATCCTTTTCCCCTTTGATCTTGATCTAATAAAAAAAGAAAGAAAGAGTAAAACACAGTGCTATGAAGCCTCTTGACATGTCTACTCTTTTGGACTACATCCTTTCCTGCTCTTGCATCACGCTTTTGTGACTTATCCTATGCTAGCCTTTCATTACTTGTCTAAATGCGCTTTACATGACAATTTTTCCCTAGCTTGGGTATTCTTGAGGAGTTTTCCCTTGAGGATTTTTTCCCTTCATTATCCTTTATTCTCTTGTCTTCCATCTCTTCCACTAGCTTGCCAATCCCTCTTGTTCTCCACCTTGCTAGACATTGGGACTGCACGATATGATCTTGTTTGGGAGTTTGCAATAGAAAAATATGCTATCAAGTATACTCAATATTAGAACTAGTATCAGAACAATTATCAGAATTAGTATCAAAATCAGTATCAAAACTAGTATTAGAACAAATATCAGAATTAGTATCAGTACCAGTATTAGAACAAGTATCAGAACTAGTATCAGAAAAAGTATTAGAATTAGTATCAAAATAAGTATCAAAATCAGTATCAGATCAAGTATTAGAACACTTACTGGGGCAACACCTTTCACTTTAGTTTATGGGTCTGAAGCGGTACTGCCTATTGAGGTTGAAATCCCATCACTCAGAATTAGAATGCATGGTCTAGTAACTGATGATGACTACAAAGTGTCTAGGTTGCAAGAACTTGAACTACTAGATGAGTGCAGACAAGTAGCGTATGATCATCTCAGATTATATCAGAAGAGAATGTCTAGAGGCTACAACAAGAAAGTCAGACATAGAGAATTTCAGGTTGGTGATCTAGTCTTGAGAGAAAATCCTAAAAATCAATTCCATCGAGAACGCAAGGGGAAGTTCGAACCCAACTGGCTGGGTCCCTTTGTAATCACTGCTACTTTTGGCTCTGGTGCCTATCAACTCTCAACGACTGAAGGAGAACAGCTCTGAGAACCAATCAACATTCTCCATCTGAAGAAATTCTACGCCTAAGGCATTCAGTGCTTGGTAAATGTCCTGAAAAAAATCTTAAAAATCAGAAAAAGTTTTGAAAAAATGAACATCTTGGTGAAAACCTAGCAATAGGTGCCTTGATGATTCGGCAAAAAAAATCAAAAAATATCAACAGTACAAAAAAATTGAAAAAAATCATAACTACAAAAAAAAATTGAAAAAATGAAAAATACAAAAAAAAAGAAAAAAAAAAGAAGTGCCTTGGTGAAAACCTGGAAACAGGCGCCTTGGTAGCAAAAATAGAATCTCTACCAAGATGGTGAAAAACTGGCAAACGGGCACCACTTGTTCAAAATGCTCCATCTATCAGCACAATCTTGGTCTTTCCCAGCTTTCAGTCTTGCTTTAGTTTGTACATATCTCCCGGTTTGTTTCAACATTTCCAGTTTTCAATAAGTCAGTTTGTACACCAATCAGCTTGCGCGTCTGTATCCTATCAATGTTCAAATTTGGGGGCAATCAATATCATATCCTATGGCCTCTAATGTATCTTAGATGTATCCTATCCAGTCAGAGTCCTTTGAAACGTTAAGTTGAGTCAGTCAGTCAGTCTCGTCTCCAGAAAGGATTTTGCATCTACAACAACGCAATCAAACATCAAAACTCAACTGAAAACAATCTATGCTTTTTACATGCTTTTATCTCCTTGTATGCTTGCTAATTCGCATTGAGATTTTTGCATATTGTGTCCCTTCGAGCTCTTTGATGATGTCCTTTATAGGATTTAGAGAGTGATGACTAGGGGCATAATCTTTTCTTTGTTTTCTGCTTGTATGTGAAAATCTAACAACTTTGAAAATTCTGGATTGAAATGGTGTCTGACTATAAGAGCCTCTATCTCAAATTGGATGGCCATGCGTACCTCAACCATTGATACCCAGACAATTCAAGGAAGTTTGATCTAACTATTATCTTTTTGAGTAAGTTCTTTCTCCTACTGTGGAACGTGATCTTGCCTAAGGATGTGAATGATAAAGGGTCACTATGGGTAATTCACATTGGATTTAGAATGATCTCTTGACTCTTTGATGTGTTTGCAATGCAAGGTGTATTCAGGTCATCATGATGTTTATGTTTTGATACTTATACAAATTGCTATATCAAAATGGACATGATATTCAGGTCATCCTGGCATTTGTGCCTTGGTGCTTATATCTACTCCGACATTCCAAAAATAAAATTAATATTCATATGTCCATGGTTGTTTGACCAGTGGGTGTTGTATTGATTCTCGCGCATACAAATCGATATTCATATGTCTATGGTTTCATAGCTAGTGGGCATTGTATTGATTTATCCAGTTACCAAAAAGTTCAATGATGATAACAAATCAACATATGATCAGTGACTAGGTCCTAGGTCTTAGGTCTTAGGTTGCATTTTATTTTGCATGTCTCATTGCATTTTGCATGTTGCATTATCTCACAATGACTAAATGAACTTCAATGCTTAAACAATTCTTCAAATCGCATCTTCAAATCTAACAAGAGCTAAATCCCACACGAAGGTTCCTCCAATGAAATAGCAAGTAGAATCCTTTTCGGGATCAAAATTGAAATCTGAGATCATTTATCTTATTCACTACTTGTATAATCAACCTTCAATTATCACAAAAATCCAGTATTCAACTTAACTGATTAGCTTTCATCAAACTATCAAAATTTCAACTTGGTCAACCATGGTCAAACTCATGGTCAAACCTAGTCAAATACGGTCTCCAGGACCTCTAAATGATGCATAATGCATTCACCGGACATGTTTAACCACTTCTCAAATCAATTAACATGCTTCTAAACTATAACGCTGACTTTTCTTGTCAGATTTCAATTTTAATCCCGAAGGGGGCATGGTATTGCACATCATTCAAAGTTTGTCGATCAAATCTATCAATATCTTTCATCAGTGATCAAGACAAACAATCACGTCTAGTTGTTGATTCATCAAAAGTCCTCATCACTCGGGGAAAATCTATCATCACTTGGGGCATATTAGATTCATCAAGATCCATATCAATCTGGTATTCTCCTAATCTTGTAAACTGTATCAATTTTTGCAACCATCGGATCATAGTGTTCTTTCCTTGGTTCTTCAGCAACTGAAGGATTTAGATGTGATACCTGCTAGTTCTGCTAAGACAATCGAGTCTAGAATGGGTCACTCACTTCTTATCAATCCTAAGGTTTAGAATTTGGTATTTAGACACTTTTTCGCAATCATCGGTTCATTGCTGCTATAGTAAACATTATCTCTGGTCATTCAGGACCTATTATCTCCATATCAATTCAATATCAATCAACTCCTATCTCAATATCTTTCAATCGGTTTCTATCTTGAGATCGGTTTGTCTTTTGAATCAGTTTCCTATCTCTATCAAACACAGACTATCTTTGAACCACTGCGCTTCGCACAGTAATTCAAAGAGGGGCAAAATGTAATACCCCAAAAATGGGCTATAAGTTCATTAATCTCCTACATCTACAAATTGAACGAAATCAACATCGAAGTCCTAACCTAAGACACATCTGAACATCATCAAATCTAATTGATTATCTTAAATTCTGCATGGAGAATATTCCTAGCAATATTCCTAATCATCATAATTATCTTTAATTTTATAATTATTTGGCAATAAATCACATTTATCCTAAAGTTTGATTAATTGAATATTTTCATATTTAATTAATTAGATTTAATATCTTGCCACTTAATTGTGTAATTAAATTTAATTATATCTATTATTAATTGTATTATTTAATTTTGACAATAAATCCAAATATCCTATGAATAATTGATTAAATTCTTATTTAATTAATTAAAGCAAGTTGTCATTATTTAATAATATAGTTTTTAATAAAAGTTTGATTAAATAATTGATTAACCCATAAATCAATTGTTTTATTTTTAAAAGCAGTTAAGTTGGAAATAAATCACTTTATTATTAAATTAATTCATAAATAAAACATGCACAATCATAAATGCAGACAACTATCAATTATCAATTAAAGCTAAACTCTATTTTGAGTTAAAGCTTAGCTTTTGCATGTTTTTGTGAGTTAATTATCTTTTATTTAAAAATAACTCAAAAATCAACCTGAGTTATTTGAGTGATTTATGGCTTTTTCCCATGCACCTCCAAAGCCTTGGATTTCTATAAAAACAATACTCATCTCTTCATAATTCATCTCTCAATCATCTCTCAATCATCTCTCAAATTTGCATCCAAGCATCTCATAATTGTGCAAACTTACGCTGGAGAATTGGAGGCTGAGGAATCAACTTGCGAATTCAAAGCTTTGTGAGATCAATTTCAATTGCATAGTTTTTATATCTTAGCATAGAATTTAATAGTTTTCATATCATTGTTAGATCATTTAGCATCCATAGCATATCAGTTTATCATTCTTATTGCATAGAAAATATAAAAAATAATAGCTTAATTGCATTCAATTTCATATCCATCTTTTGCATTCAAATCCTTCATTTAGGTGTTGTCTAGGTCACTGATCTCGATTACAATCTGAGAACATCAATCTCGCACCTACTAGAAGGCAGTAAATCGCTTGGTTAGATTAGATTTCAATTTTGCACGATTTTGATTATCACTAACCTCTAATGTTTTACTGAGTGTTGTGTCTACAAGTCAAGTACAATTTTCACACAAACACTTATAAGCTGCATAGGCCAAAAATATTCTTACTACTTCAATTATTGGAACAGGTGAAAATTTTTCTTCATAATCAATACCTTCTTGTTTTAAGTCTCTTTTACATACTAGTTTTGCTTTGTTTCTTATAACTTCACCTTGTTCATTCATCTTGTTTCTAAAAACCCATTTAGTTCCTATAACATTTTTGTCCTTAGGTCTAGGAACCAATTCCCAAGTATTATTTTTTTCAATCTAATCTAATTATTCCTTCATTACTTGAATCCAATTGTTATCTTTACAAGCTTCATCAGTAGTCTTAGGTTCAATTTGATAAATCAAACATAATTATTCTTGTACCTTATTTCTTGTCATAACTCCTCTGTCTTTGCTTCCAATAATTTGATCAACAAGATGATTCTTTATCAAATTTTTATTAGGTGTTACTGTTTCAACTCTTGCTTCAATTCTAGGTTCAGATCTTGGTTCTTCTCTTTATTCTTCATCATGAATCTCATTCTGAAAATCATTGTTAGTTTCATAAAACAATTCAACATTTTCTCGATTAGTTTTAGGATAGCTTCTTCATCTGAATCATAATCAAGTACTCTTTCCTAAATTTTGAACTTCTCATCCACTTTAACATTTGCGCTCAAAACAATAGTCTTATTTCTCTTATTAAAACATCTATAATATTTTATTTTCAATGAATAACCAAGGAACATGCCTTCACCACTTCTTAGATCAAACTAACCAATATCACCATCTCTGTTTATGTAGCACTTACTTCCAAAAATTCTTAAATACTTTACTGATGGTGCATGTCCAAACCATAATTCATAAGGGTTCTTGTCTGTATATGCTCTAATCTATACTCTATTAATTGTATACACTACTGTGTTTATTGCTTCTCTCCAAAATATCTTTGCTACATCATTCTCAAACAACATAGCTCTTGCTGCTTCAATGACCGATCTATTTCTTCTTTCAGCTGTCTCCTAATGCCATTCACTTCACAAAAAGTATTAAATTATTTTGAAGTAAATTATCCACCTCTATCAGATCTTAAACATTTAATCTTCATTCCCAATTCATTCTCAACTTTGTTCTTAAGCAATCTAAACTTATCAAATGCTTCTGAATTTTCTTTAAGAAATGCTACCCACATCATCCTAATAAAATCATCAATAAGAATCATAAAATACCTTTCCCCATAGAATCCTCTTCTTCTTGAGGGACCACTTAGATCTGTATGAATAATCTCCATTTTTGCTGCTGTGGTGAACTTCTTGTTGGGAAAAGAACCTCTTTTCTATTTTTCCATAACACATTCCTTGCATACCATGTTAGTAGGTTTCACAATTTTAGGAAAACCTCTTACTGCAAATTTGGTACTTTATTTCATGATGTTATCAAAGTTTATGTGACAAGCTTTTGTTCCATAACAAACTATCATCAAATTTAGCAATCAAACATGTGATCTCAATAGGATTTAACTGAAATACATTACCTTTGGTTCTTGCTCCTATTCCAATCATCTTACAATTCTTATCTTTGATCATACAAGTCTTTTCAGTAAACCAAAATTGATATCCCTTGTCAACTAACTATCCAACACTTAAAATATTATGTTTCAATCCATCCACAAAGTAAACATCATCAGTGTTAGTCTTTCCATCAAGAGAAATAGATCCTATTTCTTTTATTCAGCAAGGTGCATTGTTTCCAACTCTAACAATTCCTCCATCATAATTGTTAAACTTTATAAACTTATTCATATTGCCAGTCATATGATGTGAACAACCATTGACTATGATCCAATCAGTGTTCTTTTCAACCTATGATACTAAGGATTTTTCTTCTTCGACTTCTGTTTCAGAGTTTTCTTCTTTTATTGGAAAAAATCCTATATCATCACTTCCATTATCACTTTCACTTAAGAATTTCTCAATACTAGATTCAAATTATTCATCATTAGCGTAATAACACTCTTTAGGTCTTCTATTCTTAAAGTTCTTTTTATATTTCTTCATGCTCTTAGGACATTTAGATGCAAAATGACCATATTCTTGACATGTCCAACATTTAAAGATTTTATTACCTTCTAGTTCTCTTTTAAAAAGAAAGGCAATTCCTTTTCAATCTTTATATCTTCTTTAGTCTTAGATCTACTACTATTGGCATAATCTCCACTGACACTTGCACTTCTTGACAAAGTAGGGCGAACATTAAGTGTGTTGAATGTAGTTTCAATCCTGGGAAAATCTCTAGATTGTCTCAGACTTATCTCCTCTACTTCCAATCTTCCAAGAAGAGTCTCTCTAGTAAATTTTTCAGTACAAGGTATGACTTGTTCAATCATCTGTGCTGTCTTCTTAAAAACTAGGGTAAGAGTTTTAAATATTTTCCAAATGATTTCATCTTCATTCTTATTTCCTTCACAAGATTTGATACCTATAACTGTATATGCTAAATGTGGTCCTTTAGTTTAGCCATACACTTCAACATAGTCATTATTCATCAGATACATACAAGAATGAATGTGGGATCATTCATCTTGTATGTATGGATGATTTGACCTATTGCCTCCTATCTAGGTAGGGTTTTGAGTAGCTCTCAGAATCAAGAGTCCAACAACCATAGATTAGCTCTAGAATGGAGGATTTAAGCTAACATGCAAATGCAATTATTCTAGAATGAAAGTACAAGATTAATCTAGAGTAATGAGAAATGAGTATTAATCTAAGAATAATGAAAGAAAACTAAGTTAAGATGAAATGCATTGTTAATCTAAGAATGACATTATTCGAGAAATGATATTAAGATAGAAAATAATGAAATCTTGAATGCACACAATTTGAGGTAATAGTTTGATAGAGATTTGATACTCAAAAGTTGCATCCTCTGAATGAGAAATGAGAGAGTTCTTTTATAGAATCCTGGGCTCAATCGATTATAGAGATTGAACGAGACGAATGGTGGAGATTGAAAGGAAGCTCAGTTCAGAATGGTAAGTTTCATGTAGAGAGACAATCAACTGTTTTCCTTTTGAATGAGTGGAGTAGTTAACTGGTTTGTTGTACTTTTGGATTTCCAGTTAACTCAAAGTTTCCTTTTCTGAACTAAGGTGAGGATTTTGGAGAGAATATTTGATTAAATAAATACAATATGACCTCATAAATGAACTTTCTCAATTATTTGAATAATTAAATTCAATTATTAGAATGAGGATATTTATTTAAAAATTAAATATTATTTAATTCCTTTTTATGTGTTTTAGCCAAAAGGGGTGAATGTAATTTAATTAAAGTCCTAGGACTTTGTAATTAAATTAATCAATCATAGGGTTTCTTTAGCCAATTATAGTCGATATTTAGGAATTAAATATAACATGTGATTGATGCAAATTTAGGGTTTTTTGCATTTGACACTAAGTCAAGTAGGGTTAATTAGGAAGATAAAATTGCCTAGGACAATAGGACTTTGGTGATTCAAAAAGATTGATAGAATGAGACTAAATGCAACAAAATTGGCTAGGGTTGCAAGATGCCAATTTTGGGGTATTACATTTTGCCCCTCTTTGAATTGATGTGTGAGTAGTGCATTGATTCAAAGAATAGTATGATGTGAAGATTGATGAGATTTTTAGGACTATCTTTAGAAAAAAGCTTAACCCTCAAAAGTCTAGGTTAGATTGCCAAGACACCAGTTAAGTTATCACCTTTTATAAGACTATCCCCAGAATGAGGCTCAATCTTCAAGAGTCAGGGTTAGATTTCCCCAATACCCATCTATCAAATGATAACTGATACAAATTTTAGGACTATCTCTAGAATGAAGCTTAGTCTTCTAAAATCTAAGTTAGATTTCCCAGATGTTGGTTGGAAAGAGATTTTGAGAGCCATCTTCAAAATAAAGCTTGAATTTCAGGGATCAAGGTTAGATTTCCCCAATACCTAGTAGTGAGATTTTGAGAACCATCTCCATAACAAAGCTTGATCCCTAGGGATTTGAGTTAGATTACTCATATACCTAATAGTGAGATGACAAGATGTAAGGAACATAAATGCCCCTAGTGATTTGAGATCATGGAACATCCAATTTTGACTGTGAGGTATGAGAAACTAAACATTCCCCAAGTGATGAGATGCCCCTAGCAATGACGACTTTCAGGGATCAAGGTTAGATTGCCCCAATACTTAGTAGTGAGATTTTGAGAACCATCTCTAGAATGAAGCTTGATCCCTAGGGATCTGAGTTAGATTGCTCAGATACCTAATAGTGAGATGAGAAGATGTAAGGAATAGAAATTATCCTAGTGATTTGAGATCATGGAACATCCAATTTTGACCATGAGGTATGAGAAACTAAACATGCCCCAAGTGATGAGATGCCCCTAACAATGAGGACTTTTTTATTCAGATTAGATTGATTCAAGAATTGATTCAGTGATTCAATGATGCAATCATCCTTCCCCCTTGGGAGCAAAATTGAAAGATGACATGTCATAAAGATGATTGACATTAATAGGTTGTAGATATAGAGAGGGTTAGATGTGTGGAAGAATTTAGAATAGATTACGGAAGATCCGAGAGGATTTGGAAGTGATTGGGAGTGATTTTGAGGTTTGGTTGACCAAGTTTGACTAAGGTTGACCAGAGTTAACTTTTGATGGAAAAGTTGAAGATGTCTCAAAAATATTGATGTAAGATGAGTTTGAGAAGAAAGTGATGTCAGAAGGTCAACTGCACAAGCATCTGATCACATCGGTCCTAGAAATTTTAAAATGTGATTTTGAAATATAGAAATGTCAGATTTCAATTTTGATCCTAAAAATGGATTCAGAGCGGTTGATTTAGCCACGGGTGAATTTTTTGCACAAAACAAAGCACTTTTGAAAATTAGGTCAAAACCTATATAAGGCCCAAAAGGGTCATTTCAAATCATTTGAAACATTTGACTTTGTGAAAAGAGCTCTAAGAAAAAATGGTGGGAGTCCCTGTGAGATCACATTGATTTGAGTGTTTAGGATTTCATAGCCAACCGCCGACGTATGACACACTTGTAAGTAGTCAAGAACTTCACTTGCATTTTAAATTTTTACATGCTTTGATAGATTTAGGCTTCTTTTAGCACGTTTTTAGATTTTAACTCATGGGTTCTCGTGTGAGAAAGAGTTTTTTTGTGTGGGTCGACAAAGATCCTCACGCAAGAAGGTGCAGTAAAGCACTTTCTCGTGGGAGCCTCTCCATAGGCTCACACACGGGATACCCAGAATTCAAGTGGGAAACCCTCAAAAGGGGAGTTTCCTCGCGTGACCTCATGGGGAAACTCATATCACTGTGAAACTTTGCGTGAGACCCCTACTTCCTTGCACAAGATTGTGCCTGAAAGGTGAACCTTCTCGCAGGAAGAGGGGGCAGCTTGGGAACCTTGCAAGTTGATTTTGCATCGAATGAGCCAAGTAGATCATCTCATAGCCATGTTTAGGATAGCTACATAAATTTAAAATTTTGTTTTGCATTGATTGGCATCATGATTTCGGTCGAGTACTAATCATGTGTTGTTGTGTGCATTACAGGTTGATTTCCTACATATTGTGTTTCAGTCCCATCATCTAGTGATTAGTGAGTTGGTGAGATAGTTAGAGGATGGAGAGATAGCTCATATAGATGCATTAGGTTTGACACATCTCCATGATGTACCTGAAATTCTAGTGAATCATGATCTCTTGGGTGCACTAGTTGAGCATTTTCATTTGGAGATGAACACCTTCCATCTTCCATAGGGTGAGATGACATTGACACCTTAGGATATATACAAGATACTGCAGATACCATTCCATAGGCCACGCATGGAGTACAGTGTGCAGTCGTAAGAAGGGACTGCTGCATTAAGAGAGATATTTTAGGATGAGCTCGTCATGGATCAGGTGATCCCTTGGGAGGAACTGATCAAATATTATGGTCCCAAGCATAGACTAGTCATAGTTCTAGTAGCATTCCTGGGCTGCTACTTGATGCCAGATCGAGGACAACACAAACTAGAGTGTGAATGGGGCTAAATGCAATAGAGGATGTTAGGGCAGCCCATTCACTATGGATGGGGTGAGTGCATGCTGGCCCATATGTATCATGAGATGCATGAGATCATGTACAAGGAGGCAAGGAGCATGGCAGCATGAGTCTTTATTTTACAGGTATGGGCCTGGGAGCATCTCTTGATATGTAGGTCATTTTTTGATGATACACGACAGCCTCTCGAGCCATACACTTACAAGTATGGAGGTCAGATGGCTCAACCTACATTGGGTAAGATAGAGCAGTGGAGAGAACAACTTGTTGATATGGTCACCGTAGTATGGCAACCATGGAGAGATACAGAGGTCTAGGATGATGCCAGGACTTAGCTGGGCTATATGTTGTACTCGTAAGTACTGATCGGCTACACTATTGTAGTCATTGAGTGGTTCCCTTTGACACAGGTGTGGTGGTAGTTCAAATGACCACAAGATATATCTCAGGAGTATTTTTCATACGCCCGCTTTGCCGATGAGGTGAAGAAGGGCTCATCAACTAGATTAGATCTTGAGCACTCAATGATCGATGCCAAAGTAGCACCCACCCAATGAGATTACATGACTGGGGTGGTGGATGGTGGTATGACACCAACATAGTGAGAGTACCTAGCCAACCATCCATTCCCCCTCTTCACTAATCTGGTAGGGATGGGGATACCATCATAGGTGGTGCAATAGCAGACACCCCAGCAGTAGGTGGCTCAGTAGCAGGCTCCTCGATAGAGGACATCACAAGTTTCTATTCCTACATGAAAAATGAGGATAGACCTAGGTGCCAGGGGTAGCAGATCACAAGAGAGAGCCTCACGATAGAGGATAGATGATCTGCCACCACAATAGCTAGAGATAGAGGCATAGGTCTAGGGCAGTGATGAGGATATGCTAGATTAAACTACATAGTGTCCCATTCCTGTAGACATAGTATCACAACTGTAGGAGGTGCTGTAGAGGAGTTGAGAGAGGGTGTGGACTACTCAGAGGTAGTTAGGGGACCTCCATATATAGGTTGTTGTCAGGGATGCTTAGTTGGAAAATAGAGACCAAGAGGTTAGGGAGTTGCAGGAGGAGTTAGCGAGGGCTTAGATGGAGACCCAATACGAGGCTGCTCAAGCATCATATTATTATGTAGCATATATTTGTGTGGTACCTGATATAGTGGAGCAAGTGTCAAGCTTTTCTAAGTATGTAGGAGCTCTTGATGTTCCACAGGAACCTCCTCGACTTGACATGCCACCTCATCCACCTCCACCTAGGGGGAAGGCTAGAGCTAGAGTGATTATCATTGATTTTGATGTAGTGTAGCATGATGTATCTGTGTAGGCATCCTTGTATTTGTACCATTCTTTTAATAGATTGTGCTTGAGTAGCACCCATTTTTGTATACTAACACTCTGATATATATAGATATGAGCTCGATTCTTGGTATCATTGTATGTGTCATTATTTCTTTTAATATTTATGCTTGATGAGATGGTTCCTAAATGAGTAGATGTAAAATGTATGACATGTATGGATATGTAGATGAATATGTATGAGATGCACATGGTTTTTCTTTATGTATGAATGAAATGCACATTTTTTTCTTTACGTATGTATGAAATGCACATGTTTTTATTTACATATGTATGAAATGCACGTGTATGAATATGTAGATGTAGATGGTGATGTATGCAAATGATTTATGAAGATGTAATTTATGAATGAAATATGTAAATGAAATGTATGTGGTACTAATAATCTCATACAGGATATCACAATATATGACAAGTACTAACCAAAAGAACTTTCTTGAAGATCGAGAGTGAGGATCGAACACTTGTCTAGTCATGATGAAGCCGAGATGTGAAATGAGAACCCCACAGTGTATAAATCTAGGAGAATGTAATGAAATGATCATCAAACACTATCGCAATGCAAGCCTAGAATGAAAATGCAATCCTAAGCTAGATGCAATCCCTAGGATTTGGTTGTTGGACCCATTAGATATTTTTCATCACAGAGCTGTTGTTATAGGATAGTCATAAGATGTTATACAACCCTCACTGACATGACAATCATGAGAATATGAATATGACATTAGTCTTAGGTTTGTCAGAATGAGATGTAAGCATTAAGGCATAAGAAGTTAGAATGACCAAAACACCCATTCCTTTTGATTTAGCAAGTGAACATAAGCATCAAAGTACAATTGCTAGGATGACTTGAATGTTTCTTGCAGAAAAAAACATCAGACACCCGGGAGTTTCTCCGTTTGCTAAGTGATGGATAAATATACTAGGGATACTCACATTGACCCTTATGTTCACTTCGCAAGACGAGCGTAGAGATGTCACTTGTAGCAGAAAGGAGTTACTCAAATAGACAAGGAGAAGAACTAACCTCACAAAAGTTTCCATATAAAAGCATTCAAGGTACACATGGCCATCTAACATGAGATAGAGGCTCTCATAGTGGATACCCCTCTTATATGGATCACGTGGATCATTGGAACTATTAAACTAACAAACAAAAAGAAAAGAAAATGATCATACCCCTAGTCTTCACATCTCTCGATCAAGATAAACATCTTGGAGTTTCTCGATAAGGAATGATAAAGTGAAAAGACAAGCACACAAAAGAAAATCTTAGCATGTGTCAGTGAGTTTGAAATTCAGTTTCAGCGGATTGATGTTAGATTAGACATATGTCATTTGTGAGAAGTCTCATTAGTATGGTGATAATAGACAAAAATAGTGAGAACCACTCGTGACTAACGCGAGGGAGATCCTCAAGGAGAGAGATCTTAGTGATAGCTAGGCATTAGTAGGAAAATGCAGTGAGAACCACTGGTGATTGATGTGAGAGAGATCTTAGAAAGTGATATGATAGCCCCCTTAGACTAGGAAGGTTAACCCTAGAGTATGACCAGTTTCAATTCATGTAGATTCAAGCAAACTCTCGAAGGTAACTGAGAGAAAGTGCATGAGCGAGAAAACTTAAAGTAGGAAAGAGGGAAAGAAAAAAACAATTGTATAGAGCCAAGCAGTGTTGTGATAGGTATAGCATTTGTGGAACAAGAGGTGCCTGTTTACTAGGTTTTCACCATCTTAGCAGAAATTTTTTTATTTTTGCTACCATGATGCCTGTTTGCCAGGTTTTCATCAATGGCACTTTTTTCTTTTTCAATTTTTTTGTATTTTTCAATTTTTCATTTTTTTTGTATTATCAAGGTGCCTGTTTACCAGGTTTTCACCAGGATAATAGAATTTTTTAGGACATTTTGCAATTTAAAGGATTTTTTTAGAGTTTATGTATGTACATGGGGCATTATGAAGATGTCTCAGCTGTAGAAGCCCTTTAAGTGCAGAGCATTGATCGACTCTTTAAGCTGTTCTCCTTTAGTAGTAGAGAGTTGATAGGCACCTGACCCAAAAAAATGTAGTAATAATTGTATCATCTTAAAATGGAAGCACTTCCATGATAAGAGTGTTTAGCCCTCTGAGTAAGTGGTTTGGGGTCATGTTGAATGCCTTGAATGGGTACTCAACTTGGATCTAGATTTTTCCACTGTTTCGCCCCTTTTTCCACTTCTTCTTGGCATTTTCCTAGCATTTTGGACTGTGAACCTGAGATTCTTGACCTCAGGGTCAAGGTTGACCTTGACCCTAACCTAGGTTAGGGATGACCTTGACCTTGACCTAGGTCAAGGTCGACCTCATTCTTGACCCTAGGGTCCAAGATCCTCGGGGTTAGCTTTCGGTTTTAGGATTTCATCAAAATCTTGTCTTTTCCCTCTTTGGGGCCACCATTTCTCGGATTAAGTGTCAAATTCTCAAATTAATATTTGAGGTGGACCTTTCTTGATATTTGTATAGGAATCCTAATTTATTATTGGAGATTAGCCTTTCTCGAGTTTTGTGCCTAATGCTCAAATTAACTTTGGGGTTGGCCTTACCTTGAATTTTGTGACAAGGCTCTTAAATAATTATTTTATTTCTATATTAAGGGTGGTCCCCTTCTAGAGTTTTGTGTCAAGACTTTAATTTAATTTCCTCTCCATGTGCACCTCTCTAGAGTTTTGTTCCATGGGTCCTTAATTATTGTTTTCTACGATGCCCCTCTTATGCCCTAGATCACTATAAAAGGGAGCCTTCCTCTCTCATTTTCTCCATCACATCTCACAATTTCTCAAGCATTCAAGCATTCAAGCATTCAAGCCTTCAAGAATTCAAGATCCAATTCATCGAGGAGATCCATTAGTAGCCATTGAAGGATTTAAGCTCTATGGAGCTCTCTTGTTGAAGATTCCTCCATTTCCATTCAAGCCTCTTCCAAATTCAAGATCCTTTCAAGATTGGTGTTGAATATCTAAAGACAATTGATTGGAGACATCCTACATTTGATTCTACATTCATCCATTCTTGTGGATTCAAGGATTCAAATCCTCCACAAGGGTTTCAACTCAAGCAAGGTGAATTGTTCCATTTACTTTGTTTATTCTAGCAATTTCAATTCAATTTCAAGGTTAATTCCTAAATTGGTGTTTGACTAAGGCAAACCCCTTCCCCCCAACAAACAAAACCATCTTTTTCTTGCAGGTACAAGTGCAGAATTGCAGATTTGAGCTTGGATTTGGATACCCTTTTTGCAAAATTTTTGAGATTTGTGAACAAAATCAAAGTCGACCTTCAGAATAAAAATGTAGGCTTTGACCTTTTATGAGGGTCAAATTCGACCTAATCTCATCTCAGAAAAAGATTTTTGGGTTTTGTAGATCTCACAGTTTCAACCGAAGAATGCGAAACTCAATAGTTTTTGAGATTGTTTGACAGGGTTTGCAGCCGATTCTTTTTCGGAGGTAAGTACCTTTATTTCTTCATTTCAATATTAATCATCTAAATTTACTTTTCATATCAATACAATCTCATGTATGTATAAAATATTGGCTTTGGGGTCTCTTTTATGTTCAAATAATTGTTCTAGGACCCCATCCACATTTCATCACTTTACATTTTGGTGAACCCGACATACTTACCCCCTCTCTTTTGTGGATTTAGATGCCCTATTGTGTTTGTTATATTATCTTGTGTGTTCACCATCACTTTACATTTGGTGAACCCAACATACTTACCCCCTCTCTTTTGTGGATTTAGATGCCCTATTGTGTTTGTTATATTATCTTGTGTGTTCACCATCACTTTACATTTTGGTGAACCCGACATACTTATCCCCTCTCTTTTGTGGATTAGAAGCCCTATTGTGTTTGTTATAATATCTTGTGTGTTCACCATCACTTTACATTTTTGTGAACCATTTTTACGATAACTCTTTCTTTTTGGTGTTAGATTTACATTTTGTGCTTACAAAAGTAGGTTTATTTTATGCTCTTGCATTTATATTTCAAAAATATAAAAAATTGCAAAATTTCTTTAAAAATATAAAAACATTTCATTTGAATGCATTTACATTTATCTAGATCTATTTTATATCATGTTGCACAAGTTATCTCAAGCGTGGTTCAAGTGCTTTATTAAACCTTTGGATAGGGATGTTGATTTTTCTTTTCCTCCTAAAACCATTGTGAATGATCCCTTGGATAAGGACATTGATTTATTCCCTCCTCATGAAGAAACTTTGATTCAAGAGGGTGATTTATTAATGGATGACATATTCATACATGATGATAACTCTTTTTCTAAAACACATGTAGACATTTTAGTGAAAGAAGATGACATTATAGATGATTTACCTCCATTTGAGATTCCTTCTAGTGATGAGGCATTAGTGGAGAATGATATGCATTCCCTTAATGCTCTCCCTTTTAGTGATGATCCTATGGAGAATCAAGATCTTACCTCATCTCCTCCTAGGATGTCCTCTTTTCTTCCTTCTTGTGAATCTATTTGTAGTGTTGAGACAACTAAAATGGTTTATCCTAAACCCTTGTTAACTATCAAAGGTTGTCCTCGCCTTACTATCAAAGGTAAACCTATGCAGTCTTTCAATGATCAAAATTCTATAGCTCACACATATTGTACAAGGAATAACCCTCAACCTAATCCGATGGTTTCTACTTCTTTGCCACCTTCTCAACCTATTCTTCCTCCTCCACCCCATCTTCCTAGCAAGGAGTATGATTTGATAAACCAATTGCAAAATACCCCTGCCAAGATTTCTTTATGGGAGCTTCTTCAAACTTCACCTACCTACTATGAAGCCTTGCAAAAAGCTCTAGAAACTCTTCGTACTCCACCTCCTAATCAAGAGAACATCAATAACTTCTTATAGTGTATGTATGCTACCCCGGGTCCTCCTGACATTGTTTTTACTCAAAAGGATTTACCTTCTAAAGAAGTTCAAAATCAGTATGATGCTCTTATGGTTGCTATTTCTATCAATAAAAGTATCATTCAATGGACCTTGATTGATAATTGATCTAGGCTTAATGTTTGTAGCATGGACATTCTCAAAGTGATTAACACTGATCTTTCAACTATTCAACCTGACAATGTTCCTATACGTGGCTTTGATAACATTGCTAAGAACACTTTAGGCATCATTACCTTACCTATCAAAGTAGGACCGGTCATCCTAAATACACCTATTCATGTTATGCTTGGACCTCTCAATTATAACCTTCTTTTGGGTAGACCTTGGTTGCATGAGATGCATGTTGTTCCTTCCACCCTTCATTGTAAAATCAAGTTTATATATAACAATGGGATGTATACACTTCATTCAGATGATGCACCTAATCCTTGTTTGAATATTCAAACCCACACTACTCCTACTCCTAATAATAATCCTTCTTTCTCTAATGCTCTTCCCGATGATGATTGGGGAACCTTGGATTTTAATCCTACCTTTATTGGAGAATATAAGGTTAATGATCTTGATTTTATGAAGAAACAAAGAGAATTTGAACAATGAGTTTTTACTTCTACTTCTAGTATCCTTAGTAATAACTTTGTCACTGCTTCTACCCATAATAAATCTGTTAAGCCTACTAATGATGACATAGTGACTACTGAAGTTCCATTGACTCCTTCTGAAAAGGCTTCTTGTTATGGTCTTGGTTATCATTTCCTTGTTAAACAAGGATTTAATGGTCAACACTATGGTAAGCATAAACATGGAATTCAAATGCCCTTACACACTGGGGGGCATGAGCATTCTTATAGATTTAATCCTTGACAACAAATCAATGTTAACAACATCTCAAATAACAATTCAAAACATGATGAAAATATGAAGGAATTTGACAAAGAAGTTCTTTTGCCTAAACTCCTTCAAGCTAAGATGATTACTAGACCTAAACACAAAAATAAACATAGTCCACACTTGAAGACTCTTCCTGTTTGTTTATATCATATATTTCATGATCACTCTACTAATGAATGTTAAGATTTACATTGTAAGATTAGGCAGCTCATTGATAGTAAGGTTATTTATATATCATGTGACAATGAGTTGTATTTCAATCCTATTTTCTCTAAATAAAATTTATGTTCCTATTATGGAACTCCACATTATATAAAAAATGTTAGCCTAATCCTTGGGGGATCATTGTCTTGTATAGTGTTGTGAGCAATATAATAGGTCCTCTTCCATCTTTGTTCCTACACTTGGGGGGCAAGGATGTCATCTCCTTCTTTTTTTTCTTTTCGGGATTCACCTCTTTCCTTGGTTAAGTAGTATCTATCTATTATGTGATATCCAATCATACATGAAAATTTTGGTTTGCATTAAGGATCTTTGTTCTTGATCACAACATATTTTGTTTTTTGAGATTGGGTTTCCATGGTTGATAAATCTCTCACCTTGGAAGCTGAACAGTGTGCTATCCCTCACAAGGGTTACTTTTTCACTTCTTGCATGACATCTCTTTTTATTTATCCTTTCCATGGCCTTATAGGAGTTGTGACCTTCTTGGCTTGGACTGGGTGTTGTCTATGGATATTGTCTTGATGTTGAAGAAGGCTTTATCCTTGTTCTTTTCTTTCCTTAACATGTCAAAATAGTATGTTTTTTCCATTTTAAGGAGGGGGACATATATACAGCCTCTCTCACTCTATATTATGTATTTTTGTTCTAACCTTTTGTTTTGCAGCATGCTAAATCTCGGAAGGTAACACACATAAGTTGCTAAATCCTGAAGGGACACGCATTTCCAATTTCAAATATGCTAAATCTTTCGAAGGTAACGCATATAAGTTTCTAAATCCTGAGGAGACACACATTTTAAATTTTTTTTCAATATGCTAAATCTTGGAAGGTAATGCACATAAGTTGCTAAATCCTAAAAAGACACGCATCTATATACTAAATCTTTCGAAGGTAACACACATAAGTTACTAAATCCTGAGGAGACACATTTCATAGTCATAATGATACAAGAAGGTGGATCTATGGGTATTCCAAAAGCCATCAAAAGATGCACTACATACATGCACAAAGCCGCCAGAAGGTGTACAAATTTATGGGGTGACTATAAAGTGTTTTCTTGGTGAGCCATCCTATCCTTTTGTGGTTCATAGTGAGATACACACATCTTACTGGGCAAGCTAGCCACTCCTCTCTTCCCTTTCTATCTTTTTCAAGTGATGTCTCTCTTATTGCAATCTTGGAGTTGATGAAGACTGGAGTCTCTGGGGGCTTGAGGATTCCTTTTTCCCTTTTATTTGAATAAGATTATCTTTTTCTTAATGATCTCCTTTACCAAGAGTTTGCATCGAGTCCATACTCTTGCTAAAGTGGGGGCTTAATGTATTGTCTTAAAATGGAAGCACTTCCATGATAAGAGCATTTAGCCCTTTGAGTAAGTGGTTTGGGGTCATGTTGAATGCCTTGAATGGGTACTTGACTTGGATCTAGCTTTTTCCCCCGTTCTGCCCCTTTTTCCACTTCTTCTTGGCATTTTCCTAGCATTTTGGACTGTGAACCTGAGATTCTTGATCTCAGGGTCAAGGTCGACCTCTTAGGTCAAGGTCGACCTTGACCTTGACCTAGGTCAGGGATGACCTTGACCTTGACCTAGGTCAAGGTCAACCTCATCCTTGACCCTAGGGTCCGAGATCCATGAGGTTAGCTTCCAGTTTTGGGATTTCATCAAAATCTTATCTTTTCCCTCTTTGGGGCCACCATTTCTTGGATTAAGTGTCGAATTCTCAAATTAATATTTGAGGTGGACCTTTCTCGATATTTGTATAGGAATCCTAATTTATTATTGGAGATTAGCCTTTTTTGAGTTTTGTGCCTAATGCTCAAATTAACTTTGGGGTTGGCCTTACCTCGAATTTTGTGACAAGGCTCTTAAATAATTATTTTATTTCTATATTAAGGGTGGTCCCCTTCTAGAGTTTTGTGTCAAGACTTTAATTTAATTTCCTCTCCACGTGCACCTCTCTAGATTTTTGTGCCATGGGCCCTTCATTATTGTTTTCTACAAGGTCCCTCTTGTGCCCTAGATCACTATAAAAGGGAGCCTTCCTCTCTCATTTTCTCCATCTCATCTCACAATATCTCAAGAAATCAAGCATTCAAGCATTCAAGCCTTCAAGCATTCAAGATCCAATTCATCAAGGAGATCCATTAGTAGCCATTGAAGGATTCAAGCTCTATGGAGCTCTCTTGTTGAAGATTCCTCCATTTCCATTCAAGCCTCTTCCAAATTCAAGATCCATTCAAGATTGGTGTTGAAGATCTAAAGACAATTGATTGGAGACATCCTACATTTGATTCTACATTCATCCATTCTTGTGGATTCAAGGATTCAAATCCTCCATAAGGGTTTCAACTCAAGCAAGGTGAATTGTTCCATTTACTTTGTTTATTCCAGCAATTTCAATTCAATTTCAAGGTTAATTCATAAATTAGGGTTTGACTAAGGAAAACCCCTAGCCCCCCAACAAACAAAACTATTTTTCTTGTAGGTACAGGTGTGAGACAGTGAATTAAAGTACAAATCTGGATACCCTTTTCACTGAACTTCCAAGATCTGTGAACAAAATCAAAGTCGACCTTTAGAATAAAAATGTAGCCTTTGACCTTTTATGAGGGTCAAAGTCAACCTGATCTCATCTCAAAAAATGATTTTTGGGTTTTATAGATCTTGTAGTTTCGATTGAAGATTATAAAAAACAATAGTTTTTGAGATCGTTTGACAGGGTTTTCAGTCGATTCTTTTTTAGAGGTAAGTACCTTTATTTCTTAATTTCAACATTAGTCATCTACATTTACTTTTCATATCAATACAATTTCATGTAAGTGTAAAATATTGGCTTTGGGGTCTCTTTTATGTGCAAATAATTGTTCTAGGACCCCATCCACATTTTATCACTTTACAATAGTATACGGACCAAGCCAATTTGACTCAAATTTTCCTTTCTAGATCTATTTTTGTTGATTCTTAGGGTTTCCTCTTAGGACAAGATCACTCACTTGGTGTAATACCCCAAAAATGGGCTATAAGTTCATTAACCTCCTATATCATCAAATCATATGAAATCGACATCAAAGTCCTAATCTAAGGCACATCTAAACATCATCAAATCTAATTGATTATCTTAAATTTTGTATCGGAGAATATTCCTAGTAATATTCCTAATTATCTTAATTATCTTTAATTTTATAATTATTTGGCAATAAATCACATTTATCCTAAAGTTTGATTAATTGAATATTTTCATATTTAATTAATTAGATTTAATATTTGCCACTTAATTATGTAATTAAATTTAATTATATCTATTATTAATTGTATTATTTAATTTTGACAATAAATCTAATATCATATGAATAATTGATTAAATTCTTATTTAATTAATTAAAGCAAGTTGTCATTATTTAATAATATAGTTTTTAATAAAATTTTGATTAAATAATTGATTAACCCATAAATCAATTGTTTTATTTTTGAAAGCAGTTAAGTTGGAAATAAATTAATTTATTATTAAATTAATTCATAAATAAAACATGCACAATCATAAAAGCAAACAACTATCAATTATCAATTAAAGCTAAACTCTATTTTGAGTTAAAACTTAGCTTTTGCATATTTTTGTGAGTTAATTATCTTTTATTTAAAAATAACTCAAAAATCAAGTTGAGTTATTTGAGTGATTTATGGCTTTTTCCCATGCACCTCCAAAGCCCTGGATTTCTATAAATTAAAGCTTTAGCTCTTCACAAATCATCTCATATTTTGCACAATCACGCTGGAGAATTGGAATTGAAGAATCAAAGCTCTTGCGAATCGACATCTTTGTGAGATCAATCTTATTTTTGCATTCATATTACATATCATTGTTAGATTCATAGCATATCATTTTTCAATAGCATTCATATCATATCAGTTTTTATCATTCTTATTGCATAGAAAATATCAAAAATATAGATTAATTGCATTTATTCCATATCTAGAATTGCATTCAAATCCTTCATTTAGGTGTCGTCTAGGTCACTGATCTCGATTACAATCTGAGAACATTAATCTCGCACCTATTAGAAGGTAGTAAATCGCTTGGTTAGATAGCTTTCAATTTTACATGATTTTGATTATCACTAACCTCTAATGTTTTACTGAGTGTTGTGTCTACAGATCAGGTACAATTTTCACACACATATTTCTGGTGCCCAGCGTGGGGCAACCCACCTTTGCATGCTGGTTTTGATTTTTTTTGGGAGCTAAAACCCCAAAGTTTCAAAGATTTAATTTTATCTCCCAAACGGCTTAGAATTTTGATCTAAAATTTTTTTTGCAATTTGGTAACATGTCATGAAAGCTACAGTAAAAAATTTAGAATTTTCTGAGATGTTTTGAATTTTTAATAATTTTTTCTTGAAATTCCGGAAAAAATTAATATCTGACGCAAATCAGCATATTTTTTGAAAATTTTTATATTTTCGGAAAGCTCTTTAAATTATAAAGGGGATCCATTCTTTGTGTTTTAAATTTGGACATGATAGCATAGCTCAAATAGTCAATTTACAAAAACTGGTCTGTTTTGATAAAATGGGTCTCTAGGGCACAAATGAAGAGGTTTTTCTAAAATTTTTGCATTTTTGGAAAGCTCTCTATTTTTTTAGCAGGGGTCTCTATTCTAAATTTCTATTTTTCTGGCCAAAATCATATCAAAAAAATTAGATCTTGTTGACTAGGTCAAATGCAAAAAAAATAAATAAAGTTTTGTGATGGGTATGCACTTATTTTTTTTACATGGTTCAATGAATGATATGAGTTGTCATTTGGGTTGATTGCTGGTTATTATTACTGATAATAATTGATTTTTAGAGCTAACCCTATGGTTTTCATAAGTTGAATATATTTTGCATATCTTGTTTGCTTGTTTGCTTGTTGGAGAGTTCGTCACTTTCTTGCATGGAAAAGCTCAAAAAAAATTGCTAAAAATCAAGTAAAATCTACTAAGCGCGTTGCAAGGATCCCAGGTATTCTCCTTCATCTAATAATCTTTTGATTTGGGACTTAAAATAAATCTCTTATGTGTCAAGCTTGTGTGCATCTTTTCATGCTTTTGATCTATTTCTACACACTTGCATAATTGATACTAGGTTGTGAACCCTTAAGGATTCATTAAGTAGTCTTAGAATACTTATGATTGATCTTGATTGCTATCTTGGGTTATTGGACTCGCTAATCCGCCGGCCCCTCATTTCTGCCCCGTGGTTGCAATCTCAGCGCCATAAAGGGGAGGGGTCAACAGGACAGAAGTGTTAAATGTTCCACTTGGCAACCCTTTTGTGCTTTTAGGAACTCCCTTGTTTTCTAAGTTGTGGACTCATTTTTAGCTTGTGTGAGGTGTTAAGTGTTCCACCTTGTGGACTCATCTCATATTCGCTTTAAACGTTAAGTGTTCCTCTTTCTACTTTTTGGATGCTTTTAGTAGATTTGCTTTCGGAACATACATCTGTGCTCACATAGTAATTAGGCCCTATGAACACTATTTGTGATTCTTGAGAGATTGGATTCCTAGAGAAATCCTTCTTGACGATAGAATCCTTGTAGGTAGGGAGGATACTTAGTGCGTTTCACATTCAACTTAGTTAGTGAGTCTTCTCTTATTGATCGACACATTCTCTCTCTGGAGAGGTTGATAGATCACGTGGGGTTGTTATCATGAGATTTGGTGAATCAAAATTGGTTAGTGCGTCTTCTCTTATTGATTGATACATTCTCTCCCCGGAGAGGTTGATAGATCACGTGGAGTTGATATCACAGACCTTGGTGGAATAAAACTTTGTCTTAGCGTGTCGGATTAATCTGCTTGCTTTGTTTGGGTTAAAAGTGAAGAGGTGTCAAAACCTTGAATCTGGAGCCAAGTCCCCTTGTGGTATACTATCTATGAGTCATCTTTAGAGAGGGTTAACCGTAGCGGACAATCCCTTCACAGGGCAAACTGCGTTGACGGAACCTCAAGCGGTAATAGCCATTTTCGCCATGGTAGTGACAGCCGCTATATAAATGTCCTTGTGGAAGAAATCTCCACGGGTATGGTTCATTGTTGGGTTGTCAGATCTCCCTAGCAGCTCTTGAAGATTAAGTTCTCAGACTGTGTCAAAACCCTGGTGCGCCGGGATTGGAGTTCACCCCTTTGAATCATAAAAATTGCAGAGTCAAACCATTACTAAAAACCCTAGAGAGGCCAATTTTTCACTTTCAGGTATATGTGTGTTATTGCAAAACTTTTCAGAACATACACAATTAGTACTCTCAGGGATTAGCACAATTTGGTCACTTGATTGTTCATGCGCAAGGTTGCTTTTGCCCTTGTTCATTGTTTTCAGACGTGCTTGGAATCACTTGCTTGCTGTTCTACGTGCTTATTTATCTACTTGGCTATTAAAAATGATCAAATCTGGTATAACCTTCAAAATCTAGACAATACAATTTGCAAACAATCCAAAACTGAAGACCTTACATTTTGCAAAAATTGACGTAAAATCTTTTCTGGAGTCAAAAGTCATGTCAGGAAGTCAAAAGTTGTACGAGTTTTGTCAACTGTCATTTCATTACTACCCAACTATCGTATGAGTTTAGCAACTGTCATTTCATAGACTACCCAGTGTCGTACGAGTCTGCAGAGTGTCGTTTGGAAAAATTTGAGAAAGTTGTCAGAAATTGTCAAATTGCAAGATATCCAATGTTTCCAGCCTAGTTCCAGAATCTGTCAAAAATATCATTGTGTCAGGAATAGAGCAATAGCTATTGAGAATCAGTACACATGTCTCAAAAAATCAGTAAACAAGAGGAAGAAGCTCTGATCGCCACTATAATGAAACAGATACATGCTATGCAAGTCCAGCTTGACAAACTTGGGAAAGAAAAGGAACCTCTATACTCTTTTCCATTTGATAAAGACTTGTACATGTCACCATGCCCCCGAAAAAAAATTGAGCAATATGATACCTCTTCCACGGAGAGTGACACATCTAGCTTTGAAGACTATGATGACTATGATGACAGAAAATGTAATGATACCTATGACACCTCTGTTCCTAAGAGTCCTCCTCATCGTTCATTCCTGCTTACTACAAATGGGCCATCACATTGGATAGATCGTGATGGTGATCCATATGATTTTGATTTTGAAAGAGATTTTGATGGCTTTTGTGGACAATACCTTGATGATGATCCATCTACTACTTCTGAGGACTATAAAATACATCGTGCTAGCTTGAAATGTCAATACTATAAGGATCTCTCCTCTAAGAACTCTTAGGCTGAAAATAAAGATTACACTCTCAAGCAAGATCATGTTAATGTTGGACCTTTGTCTTGTGATGGTTCCCTTCCATCCCCTACTTCCTCCAATACCCATACATTTCCTAAAGCTTCCGAGTCTTTCAAATCTTTCACAGAACCTTCATCTGACACAAGCCCTGATACTTTTCATGTGGTTCCCTATAGTTATCCCCTAGGGCTACCTCTTAAAGAAACTCAAGCTAACCTTCACTTGGCTACAAAGACTTTCAATAATGATAAATCTAAAGAGCCTAAGCCTTCATATGCTATAATGCCTACTTTAGCTAGTCCTCCACCATCTCTCCCAAAGTCTTCCATACAATCCCAACATGCTTCCTTGTCCTTAGAAGTGGCTCCATGTCAATAGGACTCTAAAAATGATGAAGAAAATAACATAAAGAAAGATCAAGATCAAGAACCCTCCATGTCATCCACTCCCTATCTCGATGTCTCTTATCCACCTCAGGGTTCTTTTGATCCTGTACCCCCTTTTTCATGCATTCCACCATGTCTTAAGTCTTCTCCTAAGCAAGATCAAGCTACTACTTACACTAATGAGCTTATTGACAATCAAAATGACCTTACTACGCTTGCACTTTCCAAAGATGATACTTCCATTAAGGTTGGTAAAAATGGTGTTCCTTCCAATGTTAAGCCTATTGAAAAATAAGAGAAAAATTATGCGCTTATGCTATCCGAAGATCCTTGTCAAGATCAAAGTCTTTCATCTTCTTGTTCTACCACTCCATGTTCACTTCCACTTTCTACTCTTCCTAAGTCTTTGCAAGCTTTGAACAATCCTATCAAAGAAAATGCTCTTATTCAAGATGTCCATGATTTTATTGAAAATTCTAATGCTCCCTCTAAAGATGCTGATATCCTTGGTTGTCATTTAGATGCTGATGAACTTATTGATTATCCTTTTGCGTCTTCCACTTCCATCCTTGGACCTCTTCCACCACTACAAAGATCTTCATGCCTTCCTTCCATCTTGGGTCCTTATGTCCCTTCACTTTCCCCTCCTAACTCTCCTAATTTTCCATCCATCTTGGGTCCTTACATACCTCCATCTCCCATCTTTCCTCAAGATCAACATAGATGCATACCCTTGAATCCTTTTCATCCACCCACCCATCTAAACCAGTCATCTCCTGCTTCTTCCACAAGTCCCAAGTCTTTTGGAAGTAACTTGAATGTTCAATACAAGAAAAAGAAGCAATACAAGAATCCATCAAAAAGAGAAGATCACAATGTCTCCTCTAATAGACATGGAAGCATAAAGTCAAAAGAGATATCTAAGAAAAAAACTACAAGACAAGTATGGGTTCCAAAATCCATCATTCAAGATATTATCTCTAAATCCTCAATAGGAAATAAAAAGCCTAAGGCTATATCTATTCCAAAGTCTCTCTTGAGAGAGTCTCATGCTGAGCAAAAAGTGAAGTTGACATTCAAGCTTCCAAAGACTTCCACTTCATCTCCTTCCAAGAATATTCTTCAATTCCGTGTGCCTGAACCACAACCTCTACTAAACATTCACCATATTCCTTCACGTTTTCCTTCATTCACACTTCCTCCATCCTCTCACCCCCCTTCAAGATGTGTATCGATGTTGATCTTTCCTTCCTTTCCATCTACCCTTTCACAATCCTTCCATTCACTATCCCTCTACCTTTTACTCTTTTTCCTCATTTGCCTATTCCTCCTATCTTCCAACCTCACTCGCTTTACATAAAACCTTATCCTTCATTTTTTTGCTTCCATCTTCCTTTCCCTATCAGCATCTTTGAGCATATCATTTTGAATCCTTGGCATATCATGGTTTATCCTTTCAAGGAGCACTATCTAAAAGCTTGCCTTCTTCTAAAAAAAAAAAGAGAAATAAAAAAAAAAAAATTGAAAAAGTGCCTTGGTGAAAACCTGGAAACAGGCACCTTGGTAGCAAAAGTAAAGAGAAATAAATTCGTCCTATGGTGAAAATCACTTCCTTGTGGCACCTTGGATAAGTACCATGATGAAAACCTGGCAATCAGGCATCATGCGTAGTTCTTCTACATATTTCATCCATTCCATCTTCTCTCTTTGATCTTGACAATGTTGATCTATAAATGAATATTTGGCTATTTTGTGAGCTATCTTACGGTGATCTTGCTTTCATTCCTTCCATGTTTAGCCTTCATATCCATCTTCCTCCATTCATTTTTGCCTATAGCTATCCTTTTCCCCTTTGGTCTTGATCTAATAAAAAAAAAAAAAAAGAGTAAAACACAATGCTATGAAGCCTCTTGACATGTCTACTCCTTTGGACTGCATCCTATCCTGCTCTGGCATTACGCTTTTGTGACTTATCCTATGCTAACCTTTCATTACTTATCCAAATGCGCTTTACATGACAATTTTTCCCTAGCTTGGGTATTCTTGAGGAGTTTGCCCTTGAGGATTTCTTCCCTTCATTCTCCTTCATTCTCTTATCTTCCATCTCTTCCACCAGCTTGCTAATCCCTCTTGTTCTCCACCTTGCTAGACATTGGGACTGCACGATATCATCTTTCTTGAGAGTTTGCAAATGAAAAAAAATGCTATCAAGTATACCAAGTATCAGAATAAGTATCAGAATCAGTATCAGAAAAAGCATCGCATGATTAATCTAGCTCTATGGGCCTACAAAACAAGTATCAGAACACCTACAGGGGCTACACCTTTTGCTTTAGTTTATGGGTCTGAAGCGGTACTGCCTATTGAGGTTGAAATCCCATCACTTAGAATCAGAATGCATGGACTTGTCACTGATGAAGACTACAGAGTGTCTAGGTTACAAGAACTGGAATTACTAGATGAGCGCAGGCAAGCAGCGTATGATCATCTCAGAGTGTATCAGAAAAGAATGTCTAGAGGCTACAACAAGAAAGTCAGACATAGAGAATTTCAGGTTGGTGATCTAGTGTTGAGAGAAAATCCTAAAAATCAATCACATCGAGAACGCAAGGGGAAGTTCGAACCCAACTGGCTGGGTCCCTTTGTAATCACTGCTACTTTTGGCTCTAGTGCCTATCAACTCTCAACAACTGAAGGAGAACAGCTCTGAGAACCAATCAACGTTCTCCATCTGAAAAAATTCTATGCCTAATGCATTCAGTGCTTGGTAAATGTCCTAAAAAAATCAAAAAAATCAAAAAATATCAAAAGTACAAAAAAATTGAAAAAATGAAAAATACAAAAAAAAGAAAAAAAAAGTGCCTTGGTGAAAACCTGGAAACAGGCACCTCGGTAGAAAAAATAGAATCTCTACCAAGATGGTGAAAACTCGGCAAATGGGCACCACTTGTTCCAAAATGCTCCATCTATCAGCACAATCTTGGTCTTTCCCAGCTTTCAGTCTTGCTTTAGTTTGTACATATCTCCCGGTTTGTTCCTACATTTCCAGTTTTCAATAAGTCGGCCTGTACACCAACCAGCTCAAGCGTTTGCATCCTATCAATGTTCACACTTGGGGGCAATCAATGTCATATCCTATGGTCTCCCATGTATCTTAGATGTGTCATATCCACTCAGAGTCCTTTGAAGCTTCAAGTTGAGTCAGTCAGTCAGTCTCATCTCCAGAAAGGATTTTGCATCAACAACAATCAAACATCAAAACTCAACTGAAAACAATCTGTGCTTTTCATGCTTTTATCTCCTTGTAGGCTTACTGATTCGCATTGAGATTTTTTCATATTGTGTCCCTTCGAGCTCTTCGATGATGTCTTTTATAGGATTTAGAGAGTGATGACTGGGGGCATAATCTTTTCTTTGTCTTCTGCTTGTATGTGAAAATCTAACAACTTTGGAAATTCTGGATTGAAATGGTGTCCAACTGTAAGAGCCTCTATCTTGAATTGGATGGCCATGCGTACCTCGACCATTGATACCCAGACAATTCAAGGAAGTTTGATCTAACTATTATCTTTTTGAGTAAGTTCTTTCTCCTACTGTGGAACGCAATCTTGCCTAAGGATGTGAATGATAAAGGGTCACTACGGGTAATTCACATTGGATTTAGAATGATCTCTTGACTGTTTGATGTGTTTGTAATGCAAAGCGTACTCAGGTCATCATGACGTTTATGTTTTGATGCTTGTACAAATTGCTATATCAAAATGGATATGATATTCAGGTCATCCTGGCGTTTGTGCCTTGATGCTTATATTTAATCCAACATTTTGAAAATAAAGTCAATATTCATATATCCATGGTTGTTGTCCAGTGGGTGTTGTATTGATTCTTGCGCATACAAATTGATATTCATATGTCTATGGTTTCATGGCTAGTGGGCATTGTATTGATTTATCCGGTTACCTAAAAGTTCAATGATGATAACAAATCGACATATGATCAGTGACTAAGTCCTAGGTCTTAGGTTGCATTTCATTTTGCATGTCTCTGGGCATTTTGCATGTTTGCATGATCTCACAATGATTAAACGAACTTCAATGCTTAAATGATTCTTCAAATCGCATCTTCAAGTCTAACAAGAGCTGAATCTCACACGAAGGTTCCTCCAATGAAATAGCAAGTAGAATCCTTTTTCGAAATTAAAATTCAAATCTGAGATCATTCATATTATTAACTACTTGCATATTCGACCTTCAATCATCACAGAAATCTAGTATTCATCTTAACTGATTATCTTACATCACACTATCAAAATTTCAACTTGATCAACCATGGTCAACTCATGGTCAAACCTAGTCAAACTTGGTCTTTTGGGACCTTCCAACGATGCAGAATGCATTCTCAGATGTAAATAACCACTTCTCAGATCAATTAACATGCTTCTAAACTATCAATGCTGACTTTTCTTGTCAGATTTCAATTTTAATCCCGAAGGGGGCATGGTATTGCACATCATTCAAAGTCTGTAAATCAAATTCTATCGATCAAGTCTATCAATATCTTTCATCAGTGATCACGATAACAATCACGTCTAGTCGCTGATTCATCAAAAGTCCTCATCGCTCGGGGCAAATCTATCATCACTTGGGGCATATCAGATTCATCGATCCATATCAATCTGGTATTCTCCTAATCTTGTAATCTGTATCAGTTTTTGCAACCATCAGATCATAGTGTTATTTCCTTGGTTCTTCGGCAACTAAAGGATTCGGATGTGATACTTGCTAGTTCTGCTAAGACAATCGAGTCTAGAACGGGTCACTCACTTCTTATCAATCCTAAGGTTCAGAATCAGGCATTTTGACACTTTTTCACAATCATAGGTTCATTTGCTGCTACAGTGAACATTATCTTTGGTCATTCAAGACCTATTATTTCCATATCAATTCAATATCAATCAACTCATATCTCAATATCTTTCAATCGGTTTCTATCTTGAGATGGGTTTATCTTTTGAATCAGTTTCATATCTTTATCAAACACAGACTATCTTTGAACCACTGCGCTTCACACAGTAATTCAAAGAGGGGCAAAATGTAATACCCCAAAAATGGGCTATAAGTTCATTAACCTCCTATATCATCAAATCATATGAAATCGACATCAAAGTCCTAATCTAAGGCACATCTAAACATCATGAAATCTAATTGATTATCTTAAATTTTGCATCGGAGAATATTCCTAGTAATATTCCTAATTATCTTAATTATCTTTAATTTTATAATTATTTGGCAATAAATCACATTTATCCTAAAGTTTGATTAATTGAATATTTTCATATTTAATTAATTAGATTTAATATTTGCCACTTAATTGTGTAATTAAATTTAATTATATCTATTATTAATTGTATTATTTAATTTTGACAATAAATCTAATATCATATGAATAATTGATTAAATTCTTATTTAATTAATTAAAGCAAGTTGTCATTATTTAATAATATAGTTTTTAATAAAATTTTGATTAAATAATTGATTAACCCATAAATCAATTGTTTTATTTTTAAAAGCAATTAAGTTGGAAATAAATCACTTTATTATTAAATTAATTCATAAATAAAACATGCACAATCATAAAAGCAAACAACTATCAATTATCAATTAAAGCTAAACTCTATTTTGAGTTAAAACTTAGCTTTTGCATGTTTTTGTGAGTTAATTATCTTTTATTTAAAAATAACTCAAAAATCAAGTTGAGTTATTTGAGTGATTTATGGCTTTTTCCCATGCACCTCCAAAGCCCTGGATTTCTATAAATTAAGGCTTTAGCTCTTCACAAATCATCTCATATTTTGCACAATCACGCTGGAGAATTGGAATTGAAGAATCAAAGCTCTTGCGAATCGACATCTTTGTGAGATCAATCTTATTTTTGCATTCATATTACATATCATTGTTAGATTCATAGCATATCAGTTTTCAATAGCATTCATATCATATCAGTTTTTATCATTCTTATTGCATAGAAAATATCAAAAATATAGATTAATTGCATTTATTCCATATCTAGAATTGCATTCAAATCCTTCATTTAGGTGTCGTCTAGGTCACTGATCTCGATTACAATCTGAGAACATTAATCTCGCACCTATTAGAAGGCAGTAAATCGCTTGGTTAGATAGCTTTCAATTTTGCACGATTTTGATTATCACTAACCTCTAATGTTTTACTGAGTGTTGTGTCTACAGATCAGGTACAATTTTCACACACACACTTGGAAGTCCCTTGGTCTAACTTTCTTATTATAGCTCTTTGGACATCCTCTTTTGATATGCTTGGAGGTGATCGAACACCACTTGCCGATGCTCATCCAGTAGTTCTAGCTCTTGTAGCTGAGATATTTTGTTATCATCATCGATGATGAGGCCCTTTAGAGAGACTCACAGAGTATGAATCTTGACCTTAATCGGTAGCACAACATCTTCTCTATAAGCCAAAGAAAAGGGTGTGGCCCCTGTCAGTGTTTGTATGCTTGTTTGATAAGCCCATAGAGCCAGATTGATCTGGAGATGCCAGTCTCATCCAGATTTGTAAACTGTGCAGTGCAGGATTTTGAGGATTTCTTTGTTTGATCTTTCTCTTATCCATTACCCTAGGGATAATAGATGGAAGACTAGTGCTATGTGATTTTGAACTTAGAGCATAGCCCTTTCAAATCCTTATTCTTAAACTACCCTCTATTTTCAATGATTATCGAGGAGGGTACACCATACTTGCAGATGATGTAATTCAGTATGAACATGGCTACAAATTTTCCATTGGCTATGGTCAAAGGTACTACCTTGATCCACTTGGTGAAATAATCTATAGTAGTGATGATGAAATTGTGTCCATTCAAGGAAGAAGGATGAATCTAACCCACAAAATCAAAGGCCCATTGTTGAAATGGCTAGAAAGTGATGAAGGGAATAAGTTCCTTGGCAGGAGCGTGAATCAGATTTTTGTGTAGTTGACATTGATTACAGGATTTAGCATATTGTGTAGCTTCCTTTTCTATATATGGCCAATAGTAACCAACTCTAATAAGCTTACAGGCCAGTGTCGGGCCACTCAAATGAGATCCACAGATGCTTTCATGCACCTTAGCTAACACATGATTATAGTCATTAGGTTCTAAACACCTAAGGAGGGTACCATCTAGACCTCACCTATACAAGTCATTAGCTATGATGACATACCATGAAGCACTATAGATTAGGTGATGTTTCTTATTTTGGGTGTAGGTATCTAGAACAATCTGGTCACAAAGGTAGGAGTAGATGTGATGGTAGCGAGATGAATTGTGTCTAATGATTGAACAAATCATTTGAGATTTAGGGGAATTATAGGTTGGGTGGAGTAACGTTTCCACCTGGAATTCATGTTAGAATTCTTTCTCTAGAATCCGTAGCATAGAAGCAAGAGTAGCCATTGCATCAACCTCTTTGTTGTCTACCATTGGAATCTACTGGAAGGTGATATGTGCAAAGTAATTTTAGATATCATCGACCATCCATTTGTAAGGCACCAGTTTGTCATCCTTTTTTTGATAGATGTCATTGACCTGATTGATGACCAATTTTGAGTCTCCGAAGAGTTTGAGTTCATCCACTTGCCATTCGATGACTATCTTCATGCCATTGATTAGAGCTTTGTACTCAGCGAGGTTGTTTGTACAAGGAAACAACATCTTGTATGTTTTGGGTAAAGAGTACCTTTGTGGCATGATGAATAGTTTCTTGACACCTGACCCCTGGTGGGTGAATGATCCATCAAAGAACATGGTCCAAGATTGATGTGTGAGAAGTATTATAGACTCATCTATAAATTCAATGCTCAATGGTTTCTGATCTGTGAGGGGTTCCTCTACAACCTGATCTGTGATCACTTGTCCTTTGATGGCTTTCCTTTCTACATACTCAATGTCAAACTCACTAAGTATCATGACCCACTTTTCTAGTCTACCTATAAGGGAAGCTTTACTGAGCAAGTAATTTAATGGATCAATTTTGGCAATGAGATGTGTGGTATGAGTGAACATTTAGTGTCACAATTTCTATGAATAAAATACCACTGCTAATAAAGCCTTCTCTTTGATAGAGTAGTTCGCTTCATATGAGACCAGTGTCCTACTAATGTAATAAATAGCTCTTTCTTTATTATTATGATCTTCTTGAGCCAATAGGACACCCAGTGACATATCTGTAGCAGAGATGTAAATAATAAGTGGCTTCCCAAGAATAGGAGGCATTAGTATTGGCAGATTCACAAGATACTATTTGATTTGTGTGAGCCCTTTATCATAGTCTTTGTCCACTCATAAGTCACACCTTTGTGTAAAGTCTTAGTGAAGGGTTGTGACTTGTCAACTAGTTGTAAGATGAAGCACCATATAGATTCTAGTTAGCCCTAAAGTCCTCACATTTGACTGATGTTGTGTGGCAGAGGAATTTCCATGATGGCTTGGACTTTTTTAGGATCCACTTTGATACCCTTTGTAGAGATGATGTAACCCAGTAGTTTTCCAGATGTAACTCTAAATGCACACTTTTTTGGGTTGAGCCTCAGACTAAACTATTCCATTCAATCTAGTATAGGACCTAGATCTACGAGATGTTCCTTCATTTGCATGCTCTTAGCTAAGGTGTCATCCACATAGTCTTCCATCATCTTATGCATCATGTCATGAAACTTAGTGGTGACAACCCTTTGATATGTAGCTCCAGCATTTTTAAGTTCGAAGGGCATGGCATTCCAATAGAAATTTCCCTAGGCACATGTGAAGGTATTCTTCTCTTGATCTTTTGGTGTGATCTTTATCTAGTTATAGCCAGAGAAACCATCCATTAGTGAGTGCATTTCATAGCCAGCCATCATGTCCACAATCATGTCAATGTTGGGTAATATAAACTCATCTTTTGGACATGCCTTGTTCAAGTCCTAGAAATCTATGCAAACTCAGATAGATTTGTCATGTTTAGATATTGGAACGATGTTAGAAATCTATTCCCCATAGTTAATTTCTCTGATGAAGCCAACTTTGAGAAGTTTTTCCAATTCTACCTTGACTAGTAATGCCACAAGTTGATGCATCTTACTGAGCTTTTGTTTAACAAGCTTAACAACTGGTGCAATGGACAAGTGATGCATGATCAGATTAGGGTCCAATCCAGGCATGTCAAAATATGTCCATGCAAAATTGATTTTCTTGCTCTGAAAAAACTGATAAATTCCTCTTTGTCTTCTATAGATAATGACTATGCCAAATGGATGATATGAGGTTCAACTTCTGTGCCCAAATTCATAGGTTGAGTTGGTTCAATTAGTACTAATGACCTTTCTAGAAAATGACTTGGAAGCGTATCAAGTATCCCATCCTTGAGTGCCTCAGAGAGGTTTTCACCGTTAGATATGTCTTTTATTTTTACTTTTTTTGGCTTTGATACTACCACAATGTGGTTTTCATCATTAGAGCACGTATTCTATTTTATTTTAATTTTGTGACTGAGATACTTGATATCAGCCTTAGTCATGTTGGCACTATCTTCACTGGTGGAGGACGTTACTGGTTTGACAACACTAAGGTAGCAGGAAAGAGTGTAATCATTCTAGAACATAAGGAATTCATTGGATGGGGAGGAAGATTTCTAGTTTATGAGCTCACGATGGTGAAGTGGAAGAGAAGTGATAGGTTCTAGTGCATTCATGGTATGATCATTGAAAGCATGGATAAGAAAGTCAAAACCTAAAGAGATCTCATCTAGAGATATGTTTGAATTCCTCTGAGTCCTCGTATTTGTAGTAGAAGGCAAGTTAAAATCAATGTAATCTAACTTAATTGTCCTAACGCTAGACCCTTCACCTACTTCAAGATGGTTTTCATACATATGCATAGTATCTACATCCTTATCAGAGGTCCCATCAGACAGAGATTCAAACTCATACTCATGCAAGTCGGTAATGCTTGAGATAGGTACCCCATCACAACTTGCAGTACCATCTGATTCTTGTTCATCCCTTGTAGCATGGATTGTCCATTGGATCTTTTCTTGTTTAAACCACTCTTGCAAAGATGACATGTACAATTCACATTGATAGTTAGGATTGGTAGTTTGCATCTTCCTCAACTGCTCGTATGTTAGTGGAGTAACTAAGGCGGTATCATCAAAGTCACTGTCAGCCTCTGCTTTACTAACACGTGGTATAAGATCATCTGGCTCTACAAAGAGTGTGACAAGATTTGGAGGAATAGTATAAGGAAAGGTGTCCTCATCAGAGCTGTCCTCAGAGTTTTCACCTGTAGTAGTGTCTTCAGGTTCCGGCTGGTATTCCGGTTCCAGTACAAATTTTTTAATTCCTAAATAAAACATGATCTTCTTGAAGCCTAAACCAATAGTGTCCCTTTCTCATTGGCCTGTAGCTTCAAGTGGTTTGAGAAATCCTTTGTTATTTACCCCTATAGGGCCATTCCATTTATAGCCAAAGCATTTCATGAGCTCGAAGCCTATGCCATAATGTTCAAGGTCTATTTCACAAGTAGGAGTGATTTGTTCAGATGTGTCCTCTTCTCTATAAATCCAAGCTGCAATAGCTCTATTTTCATCCTCGTCCTCTAGTGGTGTCATGGCCTATACAAAGGTGCCATCATAGATTGTTTGAGGAGAGATGGTAGACGGTTTCTTTCTCTCAGAGGGTCTCCCATAGGAACTTAGAGATGGTGGTAGAGCTACTAATGATGACACAGGTTGCATCTTATACTCCCCCATGCCAGTATCCTTGAGCTTTAGAGTCTGTTCCATTTCCTTGATTTTGGCATCAAAGAATTGAGTAGACTCTTTGTTGGTTGGGACAAAGCTCTCACCAGATTGTGTGAGCATATTGCAAGAATAGCTCGTATTAGTAGGTATTGTTACTTCTACTCCATGGAATGAGAAATTTATACATCGATGATAGGTGGAAGGAACTGCCTGCATCTTGTGGATCCACAGTCTTCCCAACAATATATAATATGCTAGGGGAATGTATAGAACCTAAAAGATGACATCCCTCTCAATAGGTCCAACCCGAATTGGCAACACAACTAGCCCTTTAGATTTTCATTCTTCATCATATCCCTTAACTGTGATCTTTTTATGAGAATCTATGTAGTCTTCACCATTACCCAACTGGGTGAGAAAGCTAGCAAAGCATATGTTAAGGCCATCACCATTATCAATAGGGACATGATAGATGTGCTTTGGGCCAATCATGACTTCGATGTGAAAAGATAGTAATTTGAGCATTGGTTTGTTGCAGTTGGTCTAGGATGTTGTTGTAGACACCTAAAAATCCTTTAGAAAATAAAGTATTTTTATTTTCTAAAAAATCCCTGATGACATCATCATTTATTAATTAATTATTTATTTAATTAATTAATTTATTTTTATGTCATTAAATCCCTTTATCTTAATTAAAAATATTTAATTAAGAAATCCCTCCCAAAAATGTTTAAATCTTATTTAAACATTATTCCCCTATTTATTAATTATTTAATTAATAAATTGACCAAAAATCCCAAAATAAATAATTAATTTATTTTTTGCCCAAAACCTGGCCAATTTCCTTAAGACCACTAACCTCTTCCAGAATCTTCTAATCCTTCTTTAATTTTGATTAAAGGCTAATCCCCTCATTTCCTAACCCTAATCCCAACTCAAGATAGTTAATTAAGATTAAATATTAATCCTCAATTCCTATTTTACCCTAGGAAAACTCTGGACTCTTCTAGAACTTTCCTAATCCTTCCCTAAACCCATTTAGGGGAAATTACCTACTTTTCCTAAGCTAATCTAAGTCTCCTTTGACTCCTAGTCAAACCCTTCCCCTAATGAGCCTCAAACTCATTAAAGCCTTGGAAATAAATAAATCTTTATTTATTTTCTAAAATCCATGTTTATCCCTAGGAAATTCTAGACTCTTCTAGAAAGCCCTAATCCCAATTGTAATCCCCCCCTAACCTTGTCACATTCCCTAAACAAGGTTAGCCAATTCTTAAGCTTAACCCAAAGTCAATAGACTTCTAGAGACTTCTCTTACATGCATTAAATGCATTTAAGGCCTCCTTATCCCTCTTACATGCATTTATGGTGCATTTAAGAAGCCCCTCACCCCTTTCTTACATCCTTTGACCTTAGGCACATTTCCCAAATTATGCACATCCCTCCCATCTTTCAACCCAATGCCCTTGTGACACTTGTCACAAGGAGGTGGCCCTGAACTAGCACAATCCATGTGCTCCCCTTTGAATGAATCTTGGCCTCTCTTAAGGATTTTGATCCTGACCACTCATTCTTCCTTCCCAAATCCTATAAATACCCTCATTTCTAAGAGCAAATTCATTAGCTTAACTTTTATTCTCATGCATTGTTATCATGCCCATTTAGCTCTAGACTTAGCATAATCATCTTAATCTAGCTTATTTTTAAGCATTTTAGCTCATTTTAATTTAGTAATAATGGATTAACATAGTTTATTTCATTTTTTTGCATAGGCATAGCATCATATCACATCTCTATTTTGGTTTAAAAACAATCTTAGCATAAGCATCAATATTTGATCTTTGAGGCCTTAGGGGCAAATCAGGTGTTTTATACTTGTTTTGTGTCATTTTTGGGGTTCTCATGGATTTCAATCCGTCCTAAAATGCATAAGGAACATGCTCCAAGTGATTAGAGAGCACACCCACATCCCCTTAAGCAAGAGCAAATCAAACAGTGCTCGGGTGCACCTGTTTAAGCTCAATCTAAGGTGGCTTAGTTTAGAGTTTTACTTATTTTTGATTGATTTCATGCTAGACTAAAATCTAATCTTTGTTTGGTTTTGAAGCTTTCAAAAATAGGTATCCTCAAAAGCCTTGTCCACATTCTGGCATGCCCGGTGGGATCTCAAACCCACAATCACTTGATTATATCATACTTTGTATTCTCATATTTGCAGGAAACAGATGAAATGTCACCTACACAAAGTTCAGTCACGCCTAAACATAGTTCAGTCACACCTAGAAAGAATCTGATCATGCCTACAAGCTTTGTATTGACACCTATTTTCTGAAGATTTTCCATGCTCGATAACTTCTATTCTGTCTAAACTTCTTTTCTTTTGCCTATGCACATTTCACTGTCGCTTATAAACAACTTACTGTCGCTGATGCAGTTTTTGTTGTCACTTATGCACTTGTTCCTGTCACCTGTGAACTTTTTACTGTCACCTATGCACAAAGTTCTTGTTGTCTGTGAAATTTTTCCTGTTGCCTATGCAAAAGTTCCTATCGCCTGTGAACTTTTTCCTGTCACCTATGCAAAAGTTCCTGTTGCCTGTGAACTTTTTACTGTTGCCTATGCACAAAGTTCCTGTCGCTTGTGAAACTTTTTCCTGTCGCCTGCGCAAAAGTTCCTATCGCCTATGAACCTTTTTTCTTGTCACCTATGCATAAGTTCCTGTCACCTTTGAACTTTAAAGTTCCTGTTGTGTTTGCTCTCAAATTGATATTGGATTCATTTTTCTTAAGCAAAGGTCAAACAAATCTTGAATGAAACTAAGGAAAAGAACTTAGGTCCTAAGAGTCATTATCATTTTGAAAATCAAACACAATCTTGAAGGATCTAAATTGGAAAGAACAAAGCATCTCTATTCCCTCCTTTTCAATTCAAGCAAAGTACAAACTCAATCTTGAATGATCTAAAGGATAAAACAAAGCTCTTTTCAAAGTTTTAAATCAACACACACATCTCAATCTTGAATGCTCAAAGGAAAGAACTTGCAAGCGCTCAAATCATTTACCTTTTTGGAGAAAGAACAAATCAAACCTTAAGCACTTGTGTCTTCAATTTCAAAGTTCAATCAAACTTAATCAATTTGGGAAAAAGAACAACTTGCTTGATGTGCGTTTAGGAGTTTTTCAAATTCTTGCAAAATCCTTGTTAAAGTAAGCAACGTGGAACATTTGGACTCGGACAAGTTCACTTGTTCTACTTTTAGCGAGGCCTGTCTAGGGAGAAAAGTGCTTCCTCCTCGGAGAATGACCTCAAACTGGTATCTCCCCTACCTGGTATATAAATAAAGTGAAGGCAAAAAGTACTCACTTATATCTCCTAATCCATGGGCGTTTTGTGCCAAATTCAAATGTCTGGGGAAAGGTAAATATTCCTCCCCTAGCATTGTTGGCTAGGCTCTTAAGTGAGTCACAGGCGGTCAGCATAACTGGGTATGGAGACTCCATGGAACTATTAAAAACTTGATAAAATAGAGGCTACCCTATCTACATCTGAAAGTATCAAAATCCTTGTGCAAGGACCGATTCCAAGGGGTTTACCGGGTCGCCTCAAGATTACTCACCATTTGTATTCCCTTCTAGGGGGTACCAAGCTGTGGGCAAGTGATTTTGATACTCACCTTCCTTAGGTAGATCTATTTGAAGTGCTTGACAGTCAATACTCCATGAAAACATTGTTGGAACATACACTTTCAAAGCTTTTTTAGAATCAAAGTTAGTTATCTTGTTTGTATCCCACAAGGTTGCTTTGTCCCTTGTGGAGATTGCTTTTCCAAAAATCTTTTTGAAAGCTATCCTTTGCCATTGGGAAACATCAAATTGATCAACAAACCCGGTTCGAGATACTCAGAACATTTTTCAGAGATACCCTTGGAATCAGATATCCAAAGAGCCTTTTGTCTCAAACCAAACTTATCAGAATTTTCCCAAGTTATGCCCAATTTGATCAAACATCTGAAAGCTAAGTCACCCAAATCCAAAGATTATCAAGAGAAGAAAACTACAGAAAGAAACCTTAAGAGCCATCAATCCTCTATCTAAGCAACCCAAGTAGAAGAAAAAAATCAAGAAAGACTTGATAATATTGGCTATAACGCAAGAGTCAAATAGTTTGCCTACCGATTCCGAGTGAACCATCGCTACGTCAATCTTGAAAGAGAAGATTAGCTGGACCCATTGCATGTCCCAATCTACCTTCAGATCTCAAGATCCTATCTTGATAGTCCTTCATCCTAGTTTCATCCTTGCTTCATCATCAAATCCTTAGTTGCATTCTAGAGTCCTTAGCTGCATTCACCATCATCTTCCTAGCAGCATCATAGATCATCAATCTCAATTACATTTGCATCATCCTTTTAAACAAAGCATTGTTCCATCATCCTTCACCATCTTTCCATCAACAATCCACAAATCAGAGTCCCATATCCTTTATCCAAATCCAACATCCATTACCCAAAATCAGAACTCACCATCCTTTTGCACCAAATCCAGAGATCCAAATCCATAAAGTACTTAGTGATTAAAACCTTTGAGTTGTTTCCATCCCTTATCCCAAATTAGAAATCATCCCCTTTGTGATAGAGCATTGTCTAAAGAAAATCCAACTTGTCCTTGCATAGCCTCATCATCTCTAGCAAGAGATTGGCTTGTATTGATAAGAATCTAGTTGAGCAAAGATCATTAGTCTATCCTAGGTTGGCTAAATCATATCACTGATCCTCCATTAGGAAAAACAACAGCTCATTGTTGACACTTAGTAATCTTCCACCAGCATCCCACCAATCCTCCACCCAATCTTGACCCAAATCAGATCATCCCACCAAAGCTCCATCATCACCAAGCTTTTTTACCAATCTACCACCATCTCCCATCAATCTTCCACCATCCTTGACCCAAATCCAAGTGTTTCACCAATCCTTGCATTGCATTCTAGGAATTCATCATCCTTAGAAGTTCCTTGAGCTTGCATCCATCATCCTTTAGAGTCCTTTAGGAAACATCTTGCATCCATCTAGCATCTGCATCTCCATGCCTATCGAGACAAGATTCGGATCTAGAAAAAGAAGGAACATGAATCCTTATCCAATCACCAGTTCATCTGATCCCAACATTTTTACCAGCACAATGATAGCCTATGATCCCCAAATACAAACTGGAAACACATGGGATGATCCCAATATCCCCTCAGCTCCTCTAGCAATAGAAACATTTGTGAATCATCCAGAGAATCCACCAGTAGTCAATGCACTCATAGCCCAAAACCAGCAAAGCATGTTCACTAACTTTGCACAAGCACAAACTTCCATTCCACCATATCTCCACCCTCGCATTCCCATAAGTACTATCCAAATCCCAGCACAATTATACTCTCCATTTACCCAACCATTCCTTGATCCAACCTTGCAAACATCCCAAGAAACCTCTGCCATTCTCCTTCTTCTGCAAGGAAGCTTTGCAAATTTTGTAACACAAGCTATAACACCATCTACTCCATTCCCTATCACAGGTACTTCATCATCAACCATGGCTGCTCAAGCTCTTGCACAAATCCAATGCTTGTCCCAGAATCAACTCCCACCTCTTACACAAACCTTTGCACAAGAAGTTTCACCATCTTCCATAGACCAAGCAACACCTTTCACTCTGGGAAGGATGCAATCATCCTTTCCCGTCACTTCACAAGCTTCCACATCCACACCTTTTGTGCCAGGAGGGACACAATCATCTTTTCCTTTCAATCCCCAAGCTTCACCATCCACACCATCATTTTAGGGGTCAATGCAATTGTTTCCCTCTTTCACCCAGCAAGCCTCTACATCATCTACTCTGGGGGTAGTGCAATCATTCCCCTTTCAAAATTAGCAAACTTCCACATCACCATTTTCATGGGGAGCACAAGCATCCTCTTCATTCCCCCCTAGCAAGCATCTACCTAGACACAAGCCCAACAAAATTCCTTCACTATGGGAATGCCTCCCATGGTTTTTTCCAATCCACCATTCATATCCCAAGCTCCCATTACATCTACCTTCCAGGCATCCACTGCAGCACAATTCCCACCTCACACTGGTTCTCGTTGGGGTCTCACTCAAGAAGAAATGAAAGCCTTTGGAATACCAACTCACTCTCCTACATCTGTGTTTGCAAACCAACAAGACACCTTCTCACAAGTAGCACAAAAACAACCATCTCAGCCTCCACCAATCTCATCCTTCACCAGCTATCCATTCCCAACACCTAGTGCTTTTCAGCAAGTTCCTCCACCTCAGCAACAAAGTTCCTCCCATTTCACAAGTCATATTTCCCAGCCACCCTTTGCTTCAAGCTTCCCTACATCAGTTCCACCCTTAAGAAATGTGAGAATGCACCCGACCTATATCGGTCAACCACAAAACCAAGTTTAGCAAGGACCATCTTACCAACAAGCCACATCTTCCACCAACCACCCCCACAACAACCATACTTCCAGTCACAGCAACAAACCCACACCATTCCCCAAAAGCAACAAGTTTCCTCCTATCAATCACAACAGCAAGTCTCAGTCATCCCACAAACCCACCAAGCAATCCCATATCCTCCACCACAATATCCCCCTATGCTGCATCAGCAATATCCCCCACAAACATCACTCCAAAATCCACTCCAATCTACCTATCCCACTAGGCCATCTCCATATCCCACTCAACAATACCCACCTGAAATGGGAATGCCCACTCCAACACCAATCAATGCTGAGTGGGAAGCCATGAAGAACGCTCTTAGAGAGCTTCAAACTAGTACCGATAGCAAAACCTACAAGTTTGAGGAAGTGTGTCCTTATCTGTTTGACCGATCCATTTCCTCTATACCTTTCCCCAAGCACTTTGAGACACCTAAATTTGATAAATATCAAGGGAAAGGAGATCCGGTCAACCATATTAAAGAATTCTATATGGCATGCCAAGAAGTAGCCTACAGTGATAACTATCTCTTACGCCTATTCCCCAAAAGCTTGGGAGGAACTGCTATTGAGTGGTTCTACAAAATACCATGTGGGACTATCACAACCTTTGCTAAACTTTCTGAGAAGTTCATTGCCCACTATGCCCACAATGTTGAGAATGAATTGACCTTGTTAGATCTCTGCAACTCAAAATAGAAAGATGGAGAAAGCCTAGTAGAATACTTGCAACGATGGCAGAACCTTACTACCAGGTTATCATACCAGCCACCTGAAAAGCATTTGACCAAAATCTTTATTGATAATCTGCATCCTAAGTTATCCCACTTCATGAGGATGAATTGTCTCCAAACCTATCAAGATATCAAGAGCAAGGGGATATGTATTGAAAAGGCCCTCCTAGATGAAGGCACAATCTGACACTTCAAAAATGATGCCCAAAAACCTAGCAATGATAAATCTCGTTACTAGAATCGTAACAAGAACGTTGTTACTGATGGAGCCACTGATACCAAGCATGTCCAATTTGTCATGGCTAGTCCTCCATCAACTCTTGCATACCAACAACAATAAGTGCCCATCCATCAGCAACCTCCTCAAGTCCATCAACAACCCATGCAACAATATCATTCTTAGAATAACCAGCAAAATTATCAGCAGCAAGCCCATCAAGCTTATCAAGGTAATCTGAACAATCAAGTCAATGCCGTCAATATTACTCCCAAGTAGAAAAAACCTAGCACTCAAAATTATCCAAAGAAGACCTTCACACTACTGGGTGAACCTTTGGATGTTATATTTCATCGAATGGCCAAGGCCAACTTGATTACGTATCCACCAATTCAGCCAGTTGATGATACCACTCCCAAGCCTGATTGGTACAAAGATCATGAGTACTATGATTATCATCGTGTCAAAGGACACACTACTTTGAAGTGTATGAGACTCAAAAACTATATCCAAGATCTCATTGATCAAAAAGAAATTCAAGTAGATGTACCTGCTCAAGCCTCGCCAAATGCCAATTTGCAAATTTATCAGAATGTGTTCCCACAACACAATGCTGGGAAGAACCAAGCTAATACCAATCATCCCCATAACCATGGAAAAGGAAAGCAAGAAGATCACAATACTACCTATATCAATTATGACAATATTGTTGGATGTATAACCCAAGTTGAGCCCACAGTCAATACCATCCATGTGAGAGGAGCAGACAGTCAATGTGCTATTACCACCCATAGGGGTTGGATAACTATTGCTGGTGCCTGTCCAAGGCCAGTACACAATGCACACAATGCACAATACAACCTCATAGAACATCTTGGGAACACACCGGCCCAAATATCCATCTTGGACCTTCTCCGCACTTCACCTCTCCATCAGGAGATCCTTGACTGAGCTCTCAAAGAAGGACATGTCCCCACAGACATTAACACCACCCAGTTTGAGACCCTTGTGGGACATCTATCCGTAGCATATGCTTTATCCTTTAAACCGTCTGACATGCCAGCCATTGCACCTGACCATACTCTCCCTCTCCGCATTACCGTCATGGTCAGAGACTTTGCCATCAAACGGGTCTTAATAGATAATGGCTCAGCCTTGAACTTGTGTACTTTGAAATTCATTCAGTAGATTGGGTTCACACAGGCTGATATAGCACATGAAGTAATCACTATCAAAGCCTATGAAAATTTGGAGTGTACCTTTGAAGGTACTATTAATTTTCCCATTCAATTGGGCCTAGCAACACAAGATACTATTTGCCATGTTGTTGATCTTGACCTACCATTTAATATCCTCCTAGGCCGACCATGGATTCATTCCATTAAGGCTGTACCATCTACTTACCATAAGTGCATCAAATTTCCACATCAAGGCACTGAGGTTACCATCCATGCTGACCCCCAAACCTTCACATATTGTCATGCAATGGAAGCATCATTTCCTCACTCCACTCATTGTCCTGGAACTGACATTGGTACTTCTATTGCCAGCTCATCCCGATCCCATTGCGATCCAGAAACCATTCTCACCTCCACCCTCTCTTCCATCAAGATCAATAACCAAGGCTACGGTGAATATAGCCTACATGATGCATTTTCCATAGGGGCCCTCCCACATGGTCCACATACCCAAGGGTGCCCGAGTCACCAAAGCAAGCCTTTTGAAGAGCATCATGAAATCAAGAGAATGGGACCTATGACTTTTGAATCCCATGGCACATTGAATAGTCAAGAAATGGATCCTGACATTAATAGGTGGTTGTACAAAGATCCCCCACCACCTAACAAACAACTTCTTGGCTACTTCAAAGATAAATACCCACAATCACACAAGTACACTACTGAGAAATGGAACTACCAAGGTGGTGGTCTAGGACCACAAGAAGGTGGAAGAAAAGACCCAATTACAGCATCCAAAAACCCACAACATCAAGGCCTTGGCTTTAATACCCATCGCCTGCATATACAAGGGCCCAATACCACAACTGGGGACACCGACATGACTAACGTTCCCCTCTTAAATAGCTAGGATGACCTCGTAGAGATCGAAGACATCCCTGAAGAGAAAGAAATCAGATCCTATGATGATATCTTTGATGATGACACCCTCCTAGGGACTTCTGTCCTCCAACAACTTGCCATCAATCTCATAGAACTTCCCCTCACCTACCCTGAACTCATAGACTGGGACCAACCAAGTGTCACACACATCGATGAGTTCCAAATCATGGAAGCACTCCTAGAATTCATGGGGGCATCAGGCACACAATTAGTTCAAGGTTCAAAGTTAGCTCACATCTGTAAGCTTGACCCAGAAGGATACTTTGGAGAGGAGGCAAGCTTTAGTTGCAAAAGAGAAATAGAAAGAGTAAAAAATGAGTCCTGATGTGAAAACCCTTCCAGGGCACATTCTGATTCCAAAAAAGTAAAAATAAAGAGCGTATCTTCTAGTGAAAACTTGGCAATTCAAGCACTAGAAGATGAAGACTTGCCTCTTCCTCCCATCCAGGATTACAGACCTGAGCAGTCACCTATCATCATAGAGGAAACCAAGCCAGTCAACTTAGGTATAGAGGAATGTCCAAGGATCACCTACATTGCAGCCAACATGGCAGAAGGTGAAGAAATGGATTTCACTGTGCTACTTCAAGAAGCTACTATGAACTTTGCATGGTCATATGCACACATGCCTAAACTTGATCCTAAACTTGTTGTTCATCATCTAGCTGTAGAACCCAATGTTAAACTAGTAAAGTAGAAGCTACACAAAATGCATCCCAAGGTAGCTCTATTGGTAAAATCAGAACTAGAAAAGCTCCTGGATGCAAAGATTATCAGAGCTATAGATTATTCAGATTAGATCTCCAAGATGGTGCCTGTCACAAAGCCTTCCGATGACATCCAAATATGCATAGATTTCAGGGACCTAAATAAAGCATGTCCTAAAGATGATTTCCCACTACCTAACATAGACATGATCATAGATCTTATAGCGGGCCATGAAATGTTGTCACTAATGGATGGTTTCTCTAGATACAATCAAATCCATATAGTAGCAGAAGACCAACACAAAACAACATTCACCACTCCATGGGGTACCTTTTGATATAACATGATGCCCTTTGGTCTAAAAAATGCAGGAGCCACATATCAGCGAGCGATGACAGCAATCTTCCATGACATGATCCACAAGATCCTAGAGGACTATGTGGATGATATTCTTGCAAAATCAAAGACACGTGATGAACACCTTAACATTCTTGAGAGTGTGTTTGATCACCTGCAGTACTATGGGTTATGACTCAACCCAAAGAAATGTGTCTATGGTGTTACATCTGGAAGGCTCCTAGGTTTCATAGTATCATGATGAGGCATAGAGATTGACCCTAAAATGGTCAAAGAAATAACAAAAATACCTCCCCCAAGAACACTCAGACAGCTCAAAAGCCTACAAGGAAAGCTTCAATCAGTATGTCGGTTCATTTCTCAACTGGCAGACAAGTGCCAACCTTTCACACATATTTTATGCAAAGACACAAGCTTCAAATGGGATCCCATATGTCAGAGAAGCTTTGATAAGCTCAAGGAGTATCTATCCAATTCTCCAATCCTAGTATCACCAATTCCAAGATGCCCTCTCATACTCTACATCTCGGAAACCACTATAGCACTGGGGGCACTCCTAGCTCAGCATGATGATGAAAACAAAGAGAGAGCCATCTACTACATTAGTTGAACTCTTGTCGGCTATGAGCTTAATTACTCACCCATGGAAAAAGCATGCCTTGCAGTGGTTTTTTCCACTCAAAAGCTTAGACATTACATGCTCGGTCACACAATCAGGCTCATTTCAAAAGTAGACCCCCTCAAATATCTACTATCAAAGACAACTCTCACAAGCTGTATGGCAAAATGGGTCATGATACTCAGCGAGTTTGACATCTAGTACATAGATCGAAAAGCAATCAAAGGGCAAAGCATTGCCAATCAGCTAGCAGAAGCACCACTGGTGGATGCTTATCCACTAATCATGGAATTCCCTGATGAAGACTTATGTATGATCGAAGAACAACTCATGTGGAAACTATACTTTGATGGCTCCTACACATCACATGGATTAGAGGCAGGAATCCTATTCATCACACCTCAAGGTGACTACATCCCAAAATCATTCAAGTTGGGATTTTCATGTACCAACAACATTGCAAAATATGAGGCACTCATCTTAGGTCTCAAAATAACCATTCAATGGAATATCATAGAACTGCAAGTGTTCGGCGATTCACAGCTGATTATCAAGCAAGTCCTAGATGAATATCAAACAAAGGATGACAAGCGACTACCTTAAAAAGAACTCATGGATAGATTGAAAGAGCATTTCCTAAGTATATAGTTCACACAAATACCCAAACTTTAGAACAAAGCAGTAGATGCAATGGCAACTATTGGATCCTTGTTATAAATCTGACGCGACGCATCACAATATGAATTCCTAGTCGAGAAACTACATACACCAGCTTATGAGAATGCTGATGTAGAAATGGTGTGTGTCTTGGTTGGTCCCCAGTCCCCGTGGTAACATGACATCCATGCATATCTAAAGAATGGTATCATATCTCCCCATCTCACTAATAACCAACACCAAAACCTTATTCGTAGAGCTTCCTGCTACACTCTTGTAGCCAACACCCTTTATCGTTGAGGATATCACAACATCCTTTCTAGGTGTTTAGATTCGAATGAGGCCATCCTAGCTTTACAAGAGGTCCACGCTGGAATTTGTGGTGCCCACATGAGTGGCATGGTTCTAGCTAAGCAGTTGCTTCGAGTTGGGTATTATTGGCCAACCATGGAACATGATGCTTGTGAATTTGTCAAAAAATGTTTACCCTGTCAGCAGCATGCAAATTTGATTCATGCACCAGCACAAGACTTGCAGCCCATTGTACCACCTTGGCCATTTTCATGTTGGGGCTTCAACCTTATCGGCTTAATCACTCCCCTTTCCTTGGATGGACACAAGTACATAATAACTACCATAGAGTACTTCACCAAATGGGTTGAAGCAATTCCGCTCACCCTAACTACTGGCATTCAAATATCCAAGTTCATCCTTTACCACATCATTTGTCACTTTGGCATACCATCTACCATCTTCACTAACCATGGCACACCTTTTGAAAACTAGCATGTGGATGATCTATGTGCTAGACTCCACATCCATCACCATTTCTCTAGTCCATATTTCCCTCAAGGAAATGGCCAGGCTGAGGCAACCAATAAAACTATCTTGAAAATCCTCAAGAAGGTTGTCAATGATTCTAGTCATGACTGACACCTCCAAATCAATCCTGCCCTTTGGGCCTATCATACTTCTTATCAAACTCCCATAGGCACCACCCCATATTCCCTTGTATATGGTGCCAAAGCCATTCTATTGATCAAGGTCAAGCTCCCATCATTGCGAGTCTCCATGAAGAACTACACCACTGATGAAGACTATCGTGTGGCCCATCTCACACAGCTAGACCTGTTAGATGAAAAGAGACAACAAGCCTATGATCACCTGGTTGCATACCAGAATTGACTCAAAAGGAGTTATAATAAGAAGGTCCATCCCAGACAATTTCAGGTTGGTGATATGGTCCTCAAAGAAAATTAGAAAGTCCAAGCAAATAGAGAAAAGAAAGGCAAGTTTGAGCCTACTTGGTTGGGCCCCTATGTTGTCACAGCATGCTTCGGCTCTGGAGCTTATTAGTTATCTACACTAGAAGGTGAGCATTTGAATGATCCCATCAACATCATACATCTGAAGAGGTTCTATGCCTGAACCAGATCTACACATTGAAAAAATCCATGAAAATTGGAAAAAGCAAAAAAATATGAAAAAAAGCAAAAAAAGAAATAGAAAAACAATTGTCCAATGGTGAAAACTTGGCAATTCAAGTTCCTTGGACAAGTATGTTGGTGAAAACCTGACAAATAGGCACCATACATAGTGGACTGAGTCATTATCAAACAAACTCCCATCCCCCCATCCCAGCATCTCAATCCTTTTTCTTCCATCCCCATCCACCATCCCCCAGCATTCCTCTTTTTCATAAATCCTCCAGCATATCCGCAATCCCACTTGCACATATCTTGTACCATATCTTGCACATATCTTTTCCCATATCTTGTATAGTGTGATCCTTTTTGTATATCCTGTATAGCGTGATCCTTCATGTATATCCTGTATAGTGAGATCTTCCTGTCCCCAATCCTGAGCTTTTGTCCCTATCCATTGAAAATATCTTCCTATCCATTGTACATATCCTGGTGTCTTGTTGTACATAGTCTTTGTCAGTCCTACAGTAGCATTTGATCATAACTTTTTGTCCTACCTAGCCTCACACTTCAGCCACATTAATTGTTGACTATTCTTGATCACTGTGATTATTCTTTGACTTCATCATTTGCCAATCAACAACACCACATTCTCCCCATCAACATTAGGTCTGCATAGATATATACTTCTATTTTGTCTACCCTAAGCCTAATCATGGGTCCCCTCAGTTGTATCCTTCCTGTCTGACCTAATCTTCCACCAATCACACCCGGTCCGTGTCGATGCATCCTTCCACACGTTCAGACCAATCTTCCCACCATCAATCAATCTGTCACATCAAATCTCTCTCCTTAGCAAAGGATATCTTTTTGGAGTTATCATTTCGGTCTTGGATTTTGTCCTTTGGATCTTGTTAATCTTTTACAGCTTCTTGTTGTTCTCTACTCAAAGTCGCCATGATCCTTTATATCATGGTGGACTGCGAATGAGGATAATCTGGGGTAGGGTCTTTTGATCTTTTGCTTCTGCCTATGAGTCAGTTATGTGTTTGTGGTTTCTTCAACATCGTTTCCACCATGCCTCCTTCGGGTTTCATGCGTGATACTGGGGCAACCCTCCATGTCTTTTTAGCGTCAGTCCTCTGCAACACTAGTGACAAGGCCTCATGATCCTAGTATCCTTGGCAGGTCTCTAGCATTTCTATATTAAACTAGGTTGTGCTCTCCACATTTGCACTTTGAGCTTCCCCAAATCCCCTGCATCTTGCATCATATAGATTAATCTTGCATCTTGCATCTCTCATGTAGCTGCATCCTACATTTTGCATTTCATCTCATCTTGCATTCACCCATCTTTGCTCTTGGAAGCTTGGTTATTTATCTTCCCTTCTTCCTAGGCCCTTCCTTCTTTGTTTCCTTTCGAGAAAATTTTACAACATTTACTCCTTGCGTTATTTTCTCGAGGGGGAACAACCCCTCATTCCTCTAAATTCTAGCCTCGGGCATCTTATTTTCTTGTCTTTGACGCCATGCCACTTGTGGCTATGTGCTATAAATGTGTCACACTTCTATGGATCATTACATGCAAGGAAAATCAAGAATGAGCCCTCACTAAATTGATCCATATCTCCCTAGGCATGGAGTGCAAGGGTTTTTAAGAATGCTCTCAGCTAGAGCTATTTAGCCTATAACCTTGCTAGTAAACCATGCAATGGGAGATTCAATGAAGACAAGGGAAAGAATGCTAATATCCTCAAGAATCAAGAATGAAAATGCAATGCAATGATATGCTAGAAATGGAAATGCAAGCTAAGCTATGAAAGGAAATATGCAAGTGTTACAACCCAAGCTAATTAATCTATGTGAGCTAATCTAGAGCATAGAAATGAAGCTAATCTAAGAAAGCATAAATATGAAGCTAAGCTAAGAATGCAAGAATGAGATGTAGATGCTAAGAATGAGATGTAGATGCTAAGAATGCTCCAAATCTTCAAAAACTCCAAAGTGACCTAGAAAACCTGCAACATAAAGTTAGCATAAAAAGTTGGGGATCTAGAATGAAGAAAAGAGCTCTCCTTTTAAAAGAAATGAGAAGGAATGGACCATGGAGATTAAGAGGCAAAAGATTTAATCATCAGTGGAGCTTAAAAGAGGAGCAATCCATGTGCACAAATATCCTCCAATGAGAAAATAGGAGTTGACTTTATGTCCATATGAGACAAAAAGTGCTTTTCTCCTTTTTATAAAATAAGAATAATGCTTTATTTGTGAAACTTAGGATAAGAGGAAAAGTGGAGGCTTTTATTTATTTAAAAGGGGAGGTAATAATCCTTTTAAATAAATAAAGACTTAGGATAAAATGGTTAGCCCATAGAAAATAATCAAATAAATGATAAAGATAGGATTTGATCAAGAACAAGCAATTTCTGATTTAGCAAAAGGGGCTAATAGTCTAGGTGACCATTTTTGGTTGTATACATTTGCCCCTCTTTGACTAATGTGTGATCAATCTAGGAACACATGTAGTCAAAGAATGAAGTTGAAATGTGAGATCGATTTGGGATCACAAAGCAACTCAAATCAGCCAAGAAAGCAAGAGATAGCCAAGAAGGCAAGCAAATAGCGATCTGACTCCAAAGAATGAAGTGTAGAAAGATAGAAAATCCTGCATGGTCAGCCTGGTAGTGACAGTACTGAACACTTAGGAAAGAGATAGCCAATAAGATATGATGTGTCTGCCCCCTCGCGATCGAAAGAAAAATCTAGGTAGAGGGAAAGCAGAAGCAAGAGTAGCATGATCAAATCACTAGAAATCATAATAAAAGAAAGAGAATAGAATAACCATCAAGCAGTGAAGATATGCCCCACACATGGGACACGGGGAATGAACCTATCGGTCCCTCAACCCGTAAACACCATGGAGGAGGAAGAATTTGAACTTGAGATTTGAAAGTGAATGAAAGACTGGAAGTTTGAAAGAGATGGAGATGAAGAGGTGAAGAATGCCCCAGTGAAGATCAAAGGATCAAGCCTCAAAAGGTCAGCCAACTATGCAAAAGAGGGGGAAAAGGTGATTTGGGTGATCAAGGTGAACTCGGATTTCAGTTTCGATCCCGAAATGAAGAGAAAAATGATGGGATATGAAAGACAAGAAGTGAAAGACATGATCAGGAAGAAGTGAAAGGTGAACGCAATTTGATTAACAAGTCCATGAAAGATGAAAGGAAAGCTCTCTCCATATGCAAGATGCAAAACTAAACTAACATGAACTTAAGAATGCAAGCTACATGAAAAGTGATTTACTTGCAAGGTTACAAAGCCAATAGACATCTAATATTCATCATTGAGCATTATTGGTAGTGTCACAAGATCATACAATACACACTAGCATAGCTATGTGGATTTGAATATGATCTATATCAGATAGAAATGTGAGAATCTCACTTAGGCATCAAAGACATGTAGGTCAAGATGACTAGTGTAGTGAGATTACCTAAGTTTGATATAGCAAGATTATGCTCGCATCGAGACATAAGAAAGTCAAGATGACTATAAGCATGCACTCGCAAAACAGTCAAGGATAATACCTTGTAGGTCCATAGTGTCAAGTAAGACCAGCATAAATGCTCATGATAGTTAGGACCAACAAAATATACCCACAAGTAGAAAAAGCAATAAAACATGTTCTCATTCCCTTAGTCTTCTAGCTATGCATCATCGAAAATGATCATAGGGGGAGAACACTCAGCAAAGAAAGCATCATAGACAGCACACAAAGAAATAAAGCCAAGCAAGTCTCAGAGAGTCAAATGTTTAAGTACATGTGTGTAGGTCATAGAGTCAAACTTTGAGTATCACATCTACCAGTGAGAAATATTGCATCATCTAGACTATGGGTAGGATATCTGATAAGTGTTGAGAAACACTCGACGCAAGGGTAGTGTTGAAAAACACTGTTGGGGTGGTGTTGAAAAACATCGGTTGTGAGGTGCCTAAGAAACCTTGACACACAAAGAGACTCAAGATAAGCTAGAATAACATATGCCCCCTAGACTAGGACAAGAGTCAATTCCAGGCTAGGAGAGGCAAAGTGAGAAGTGGAGTGAAGGAGCGCCACGCAAGACTAATAGACATAGGTGTAGAGGGTCTCAAGCAGTGCCTATTTCTAGGTTTTCACCACTTGATAGATTTATTGCAATTTTTTTTTCAGGACTTTTTATAATTTTTTTTGTATTTTTGCTACCAAGGCGCCTATTTCCAAGTTTTCACCAAGGCACTTTTTCAATTTTTTTGATTTTTTGAATTTTGAATTTTTTTTTTAGGATTTTTTTTCAACATCATATATGATTTTTTTTGGTATTTTTTTTCAGGATCCATAAAGTATGTACAAAGAATGCCCTAGACAGAAACAGGCATCGAACTCCCAAGCAAGATCACATCGTGTAGTCCCAATGTCTAGCAAGGTGGGGAATGAGAGGGAGTAGCAAGCTAGTGGAAGAAATGGAAGACATGAGAAGGAAGGAGAGTGAAGGGAAGAAATCCTCAAAGGAAAACTCCTCAAGAGTACCCAAGCTAGGGAAAAATTGTCATAAAAAACATATTTGGACAAGCAATGAAAGGACAGCATAAGATAAGCCTCAAAAGCGTGGTATAAGAGTAGGAAAGGATGTAGTCCAAAGGAGTAGACATGTCAAGAGACTTCATAGCATCATGTTTTACTATTTTTATTAGATCAAGACCAAAGGGGAAAAAGATAGCAAAAGGCTAGAATGAATGAAGGAAAATAAATATGAATGCTAAAAATGAATGAAATGAAAGCAAGATCATCGTAAGATAACTCACTTGGGTAAAAGCATAATAAGCTGTCACCCTTTTACAAAGGAAGAGGCTAACAAAATCAAAGTTGTTCAACTTCAATAGTATAAAAATGATATTTATGTTTGGAATTTTAAGATGATGTAAACTAATTAAATGTGATAATATGGATGAAGTTTTTGATTAATATTTTTAATATTTTTTTTGAATAAAAATTGATATATTTTTTTAATTTTTAAAGATGATTTTTCAGCTACTGAAAAATGCTCAAAATTAGGGGTCTAGTTCCCACCAAAAAATTATATGTAAATAAACATATTTTCTCCTAATTTCAAAATATGTCATAGATGACATATATATCTACTACATAAAGAAATAAAAATTGGTTTGTGACCTATATTTTCTCTTTTATAACAATTCAAATTCCAAATCACCGAAATCGATAGTTTTCATCTTGCAACATATTTTTCATAACAAATCTATCCCAATCAAAAAAAGAAATGCATATTCTTGAAGAGGACTCTCTCCTCTAGTGCACCATGTTCCTTTAATATTTATTTAATCTGATTTACTATTTTTTCTTTCTTTGAATCAACATGTCCTTGACTGTTAAAATACCTACTTGTAATATTTTTTAATTACAATAAACTATGTCTAATTAAAATACTATAAAATCTATATGAGAATATTCTTGACTCTGATCTCTACAAAAGGGTATTTTTTAATTTTCAAAAAAATGTCATTAAAAATATTAGGAGTTATTGAAATGCCACTTTTCTAAAATAATTTTATTTTTATGGTAATTGGACCCAAAGTGGTATAAAACATGCATTTAATAGATATTTCCAATTGGAAAAGTTAAAGAACTTATCTAACTTAGCTATAATGAATCTAGCTAGACCATATGTTTGACCAAAATTAATTTTTAGTTAGAAATACTAAAATTCAGCTGTGCTGATAAGTTAGCCAAAAAGGTGACACCTAATTGTGCTTTTACCTACAAGATAGCTAAATGTTCGTGTATAGATCAACATTGTCAAGATCAAAGAGAGAAGATGGAATGGATGAAATATGTAGAAGAACTACGCATGATGCCTGATTGCCAGGTTTTCATCATGGTACTTATCCAAGGTGCTGTGTGTGTGAAAATTGTACCTGATCTGTAGACACAACACTTCAGTAAAACATTAGAGGTTAGCTATAATCAAAATCATGCAAAATTGAAAGCTATCTAACCAAGCGATTTACTGCCTTCTAATAGGTGCGAGATTAATGTTCTCAAATTGTTATCAAGATCAGTGACCTAGATGACACCTAAATGAAGGATTTGAATGCAATTGATCTAGATATGAGATTGAATGCAATTAAGCTATTTTTTTTTTGATATTTTCTATGCAATATGAATGATAAACTTGATATGAAACTATCTAAGAATGATATGAAAAAAAAAGATTGATCTCACAAAGATGTTGATTCGCAAGAGCTTTGATTCTCCCAATTCCAATTCTCTAGCGTGATTGTGCAAAAATATGAGATTCTGTGGATGCAAATTTGAGAGATGATTGAGAGATGAATTATGAAGAGCTGAGCCTTGTTTTTATAGAAATCCAGGGCTTTGGAGGTGCATGAGAAAAAGCCATAAATCACTCAAATAAATCAGGTTGATTTTTGAGTTATTTTTAAATAAAGGATAATTAACTCACAAAAACATGCAAAAGCTAAGTTTTAACTCAAAATAGAGTTTAGCTTTAATTGATAATTGATAGTTATCTACTTTTATGATTGTGCATGTTTTATTTATGAATTAATTTAATAATAAAGTGATTTATTTCCAACTTAACTGATTTTTGAAAATAAATAATTAATTTATGGGTTAACTATTTAATCAAACTTTTATTAAAAATTATATTATTAAATAATGACAACTTGCTTTAATTAATTAAATAATAATTTAATCAATTATTCATATGAATTTTGATTTATTGTCAAAATTAAATAATATAATTAATAATAGATAGAATTAAATTTAATTAAATAATTAAGTGGCAAGATATTAAATCTAATTAATTAAATATACAAAATATTTAATTAATCAAATTTTAGGATAAATGTGATTTATTGCCAAATAATTATAAAATTAAAGATAATTATGATAATTAGGAATATTGCTAGGAATATTCCCTGATGCAGAATTTAAGATAATCAATTATGATTCACTGATGTTTAGATGTGCCTTAGGTTAGGACTTTGATGTCGATTTCATTCAAATTGTTGATATAGGAGATTAATGAACTTATAGCCCATTTTTGGGGTATTACATTTTGCCCCTCTTTGAATTACTATGCGAAGCGCAGTGGTTCAAAGATAGTCTGTGTTTGATAAAGATATGAAACTGATTCAAAAGATAAACCAATCTCAAGATAGAAACCAATTGAAAGATATTGAGATAGGAGTTGATTGATATTGAATTTGATATGAAGATAATAGGTCCTGAATGACCAAAGATAATGTTCACTATAACAGAAAATGAACCTATGATTGCGAAAAAGTGTCCAAAACACCTAATTTCAAACCTTAGGATTGCAAAGAAGTGAGTGACCCGTTCTAGACTTGATTGTCTTAGTAGAACTAGCAGGTATCACATCCAAACCCTTCAGTTGCCGAAGAACCAAGGAAAGAACACTATGATCTGATGGTTGCAAAAACTGATACGGATTACAAGATTAAGAGAATACCAGATTGATATGGATCGATGAATCTGATATGCCCCAAGTGATGATAGATTTGCCCCGAGCGATGAGGTCTTTTTGATGAATCAGTGACTAGACATGATTGTTGTCTTGATCACTGATCAAAGATATTGATAGATTTGATCGATAGAATTTGATTTACAGACTTTGAATGATGTGCAATACCATGCCCCCTTCAGGATTAAAATTGAAATCTGACAAGAAAAGTTAGTGTTATAGTTTAGAAGCATGTTAATTGATTGGAAAAGTGGTTATACACATTCAAGAATGCATTCTGCATCGTTTAGAGGTCCAGACGACCAAGTTTGACTAGGTTAAAGCATGAGTTGACCATAGTTGACCAAGTTGAAATTTTGATAGTTTGATGTAAGATAATCAGTTAAGTTGAATGCTGGATTTTTGTGATGATCGAAGGTCAAATATGCAAGTAGTTAATAATATGAATGATCTCAGATTTGAATTTTGATCCCGAAAAAGGATTCTACTTGCTGCTTCATTGGAGGAACCTTCGTGTGAGATTCAGCTCTTGTTAGATTGGAAGAGGTGATTGAAGAATTGTTTAAGCATTGAAGTTCATTTAGTCATTGTGAGATCATGCAAAGATGAAAAATGTAAAGAAGCATGCAATATGAAATGCAACCTAAGACCTAGGACCTAGTCACTAATCATATGTCAATTTGTTATCATCATTGAACTTTTAGGTAACCGGATAAATCAATACAATGCCCACTAGCTAAAAAAAAACCATAGACATATGAATATTGATTTGTATGCGCAAGAATCAATACAACCCCCACTGGTCAAACAACCATGGACATATGAATATTGATTTTATTTTTGAAATGTTGGATTAGATATAAGCACCAAGGCACAAATGCCAGGATGACCTGAATATCATGTCCATTTTGATATAGCAATTTGTATAAGCATCAAAACATAAACATCATCTGAGTATGCCTTGCATTTAACATACACATCAAACAATCAAAAGATCATTCTAAATCCAGTGTGAATTACCCGTAGTGAGCCTTTATCGTTCACCTCCTTAGGCAAGATCGCGTTTCATAGTAGGAGAAAGAATTTACTTCAAAAAGATAATAGTTAGATCAAACGTCCTTGAATTTTTCAGGTATCAATGGTCGAGGTACGCATGGCCATCCAATTCGAGATAGAGGCTCTTACAGTCGGACACCATTTCAATCTGGAATTTCCAAAGTTGTTAGATTTTCACATACAAGCAGAAGACAAAGAAAAGATTATGCCCCCAGTCATCACCCTCTAAATCCTATAAAGGACATCATCGAAGAGCTCGAAGGGACACAATATGCAAAAATCTCAATGCAAATCAGTAAGCATACAAGGAGATAAAAGCATGAAGCATAGATTGTTTTCAGTTTGTTTTGATGGTTGATTGTTGTAGATGCAAAATCCTTTCTGGAGACGAGATAGACAGACAGACTCAACTTGAAGCTTCAAAGGACTCTGACTAGATATGACACGTCTAAGATACATTGGAGGCCATAGGATATGACATTGATTGCCCCCAAGTTTGAACATTGATAGGATACAGACGCTCAAGCTGATTGGTGTACAAACCAACTTATTGAAAACTGGAAATGTTGAAACAAACCGGGAGATATGTACAAACTAAAGCAAGACTAAAAGCTGGGAAAGACCAAGATTGTGCTGATAGATGGAGCATTTGGAACAAGTGGCATCCGTTTGCTGGGTTTTCACCATCTTGGTAGAGATTCTATTTTTGCTACCAAAGCGCCTGTTTCCAGGTTTTCACCAAGGCACTTTTTTTTCTTTTCATTTTTTGTATTTTTCAGTTTTTCAATTTTTTTGTACTTTTGATATTTTTCAATTTTTTTTTGTACTTTTGATTTTTTTGACTTTTTTTTGTGAATCATCAAGGCACCTATTGCTAGGTTTTCACCAAGATGTTCATTTTTTCAGGACTTTTTCTAATTTTTAAGATTTTTTTAGGACATTTAACCATAGACTGAATGCCTTAAGCATATAATTTCTTTAGATGGAGAATGTTGTTTGGTTCTCGGAGCTATTTTCCTTCAGTCGTTGAGAGTTGATAGGCACCAGAGCCAAAAGTAGCAGTGATTAGAAAGGGACCCAGCCATTTGGGTTTGAACTTCCCCTTGCATTCTCGATGGGATTGATTTTTAGGATTTTCTCTCAAGACTAGATCACCAACCTAAAATTTTTTGTGTCTGACTATCTTGTTGTAGCCTCTAGACATTATTTTCTGATACACTCTGAGATGATCATACACTGCTCATCTGTGCTCATCTAGTAATTCAAGTTCTTGTAACCTAGACACTCTGTAGTCTTCATCAGTGACAAGTCCATGCATTCTGATTCTGAGTGATGGGATTTCAACCTCAATAGGTAGTACTGCTTCAGACCCATAAACTAAAGCAAAAGGTGTAGCCCTTGTAGGTGTTCTGATACTTGTTTTGTAGGCCCATTCTGATACTTGTTCTGATACTAGTTCTGATACTAGTTCTGATACTAGTTCTGATACTAATTCTGATAATTGTTCTGATACTGGTTCTGATACTGATTCTGATACAAGTTCTGATAATTGTTCTGATACTGGTTCTGATGTTTGTTTTGATACTAGTTGTGATACTTTTTTTGATACTGGTTGTGATACTTGTTCTGATAATTGTTCTGATTCTGGTTCTGATACTTGTTCTGATAATTATTCTGATACTTGGTATACTTGATAGCATCTTTTTCCATTTGCAAACTCCCAAGCAAGATCACATCGTGCAGTCCCAATGTCTAGCAAGGTGGAGAACAAGAGGGATTAGCAAGCTGGTGGAAGAGATGGAAGACAAGAGAATGAAGGAGAATGAAGGAGAATGAAGGGAAGAAATCCTCAAGGGAAAACTCTTCAAGAATACTCAAGCTAGGGAAAAATTGTCATGTAAAGCATATTTGGATAAGTAGGGAAAGGCTAGTATAGGATAAGTCACAAAAGCGTAGTGCAAGAATAGGAAAGAATGCAATCCAAAGGAGTAGACATGTCAAGAGGCTTCATAGCACTGTGTTTTACTCTTTTTTTTTTTTTTATTAGATCAAGACCAAAGGGGAAATGGATAGCGATAGGATAAAATGAATGGAGGAAGATGGATATGAAGGCTAAACATGGAAGGAATGAAAGCAAAATCATCATCAGACAACTCACAAAATAGCCAAATGTTCATGTATAGATCAACATTGTCAAGATCAAAGACAGAAGATGGAATGGATGAAATATGTAGAAGAACTACGCATGACGCCTGATTGCCATGTTTTCATCATGGTACTTATCCAAGGCACCACAAGGGAGTGGTTTTCACCATAGGATGAATTTATTTCTCTTTACTTTTGCTACCAAGGCACCTGTTTCCAGGTTTCCACCAAGGCACATTTTCAATTTTTTTTATTATTTTGTTTTTTTAGAAGAAGGCAAGCTTTTAGATAATGCTCCTTGAAAGGATAAACCATGATATGCCAAGGATTCAAAATTATATGCTCAAAGATGTTGATAGGGAAAAGGAGATGGAAGTGAAAAATGGAGGATAAGGTTTTATGTAAAGCGAGTGAGGTTGGAAGATAGGAGGAATAGGCAAATGAGGAAAAATGATAGAAGGTAGGTTAATGAATGGAAGGATTGTGAAAGGGTAGATGGAAAGGAAGGAAAGATCAATGTCAACACATACCTCGAAGGGTGGTGAGAGGATGGAGGAGACGTGAATGAAGGAATACGTGAAGGAATATGGTGAATGGATAGCTGAGGTTGTGGTTTAGGCACATGGAATGGAATAATATTTTTGGAGGGAGATGAAGTGGAAGCCTTTGGAAGCTTGAATTTCAATTTCACTTTTTTCTCAACACCAGACTCTTTCAAGAGAGACTTTGGAATCCATATAGCCGTAGGATTTTTATTTCTTTTTGATGATCTAGAGAGAATATCTTCAATGATGAATTTTGGAACCCATACTTGTCTTGTAGTTTTTTTCCTAGATATCTCTTTTGACTTTATCTTTCCATGTCTATTAGAGGAGACATGGTGATCTTTTTTTTTTGATGGATTCTTGTATTGCTTCTTTTTCTTGTATTGAACATTCAAGTTACTTGCCAAGGACTTGGGATTTGTGGAAGAGGAATGATATGACTAGTTTAGATGGGTGGATGGATGAAAAGGAATCAAGGGTATGCATCTATGTTGATCTTGAGGAAAGATGGGAGATGGAGGTATGTAAGGACCCAAGATGGATGGTGAATTAGGAGAGTTAGGAGAGGAAAGTGAAGGTACATAAGGACCCAAGATGGAAGGTAGACCTGAAGCCTTTAGTAGTGGTGGAAGAGGTCCAAGGATGGAAGTGGAAGATGTAAAAGGATAATCAATAAGTTCATCAGCATCTATATGAAAACCAAGGATATCAACATCTTTAGAGTGAGCATTAGAATTTTCAATAGAATCATGGACATCTTGAATATGAGCACCTTCTTTGAAAGGATTGTTCAAAGCTTGCAAAGACTTAGGAAGAGTAGAAAGTGGAAGTGAACATGGAGTGGTAGAATAAGAAGATGGAAGACTTTGATCTTGACAAGGATCTCTGGATAGCATAAGCGTATAATTTTTCTCTTGATTTTCAATAGGCTTAACATTGGAAGGAACACCATTTTTACCAACCTTAATGGAAGTATCATCTTTGGAAAGCACAAATGTAATAAGGTTATTTTGATTGTCAATAAGCTCAACAGTGTAAGTAGTAGCTTGATCTTGCTTAGGTGAAGACTTAAGACATGGTGGAATGCATGAAAAAGGGGGTACATGATCAAAAGAACCCTAAGATGGATAAGAGACATCGTGAAAAGGAGTGGATGAAATGGAGGGTTCTTGATCTTGATCTTTCTTTATGTTCTTTTCTTTATCATTTTTAGAGTCCTCTTGACATGGAGCCACTTCTAAGGACAAGGAAGCATGTTGGGATTGTATGGATGACTTTGGAAGAGATGGTGGAGGACTAGCTGAAGTAGGGATTATAGCATATGAAGGATTAGGCTCTTTAGGTTTATCATTATTGAAAGTCTTTGCAGCCAAGTGAAGGTTAGCTTGAGTTTCTTTAAGAGGTAGCCTTGGAGGATAACTATAGGGAACTACATGAAAAGTATCAAGGCTTGTGTCGGATGAAGGTTCTGTGAAAGATTTGAAAGACTCAGAAGCTTTAAGAAATGTACAGGTATTGGAGAAAGTAGGGGATGGAAGGGAACCATCACCAGACAAAGGTTCAGCATTAACATGATCTTGCTTGAGAGTGTAATCTTTATTTTCTACTGGAGAGTTCTTAGAGGAGAGATCCTTATAGTATTGACGTTTCAAGCTAGCACGATGTATTTTATAGTCCTCAGCAGTAGTAGATGGATCATAATCAAGGTATTGTCCACAAAAGCCATCAAAGTCTCTTTCAAAATTAAAATCATATGGATCACCATCATGATCTATCCAATGTGACGGCCCATTTGTAGTAAGCAGGAATGAACGATGAGGAGGATTCTTAGGAATAGAGGTGTCATAGGTATCATTACATTATCTATCATCATAGTCATCAAAGTCTCCAAAGCTTGATGTGTCACTCTCTGTGGAAGAAGTATCATAAGGGTTGTCACTTTGCTCACATTTTGTCTGATGGCATGGTGACATGTAAAATTATTTATCAAATAGAAAAGAGCATAGAGTTTCCATGGAGAACTCTTTGGGTTCCTTTTCTTTCTCAAGTTTGTCAAGCTGGACTTGCATAGCTTGCAGCTGCTTCATCATATCGGTGATTAGAATTTCTTCCTCATGTGTACTAATTCTTTGCGACATGTGTACTGATTTTTAATAGCTACTGATTTGTTCTTGACACAATGATATTTTTGATAGATTCTGGAACTAGGCTGGAAACATTGGATATCTTGCAATTTGACAATTTCTGACAACTCTCCCAATTTTTTTTCAAATGACACCCTGCAGACTCGTACGACATTGGGTAGTCTATGAAATGATAGTTGCTAAACTCGTACGATAGTTGGGTAGCAATGAAACGACACTTGAAAAAACTCATACGACAGTTGGGTAGCAATAAAATGATAGTTGACAAAACTCCTACAACAGTTGCTAACAGGGTTTTGACTTTCTTGAATTTGCTGGTTTGAAAACTCATACGACACTGGGTTCTCAATCGTACGATAGATGGGCAATACTGAAATGACACTTGACAAAACTCATACGACTTTTGACTCCAGAAAGATTTTACGTCAATTTTTGCAAAATTTAAGGTCTTCAATTTTGGATTGTTTGCAAATTGTACTATCTAGATTTTGAAGGTTATACCAGATTTGATCATTTTTAATAGTCAAGGAGATAAACAAGCATGCAGAATAGCAAGCAAGTGATTCCAAGCACATCTAAAAACAATGAACAAGGGAAAAAAGAACCTTGCACATGAACAATCAAGTGACCAAATTGTGCTAATCCCTAAGAGTACTAATTGTGTATGTTCTAAAAAGTTTTGCAATAACACACATATACCTGAAAGTGAAAAATTGGCCTCTCTAGGGTTTTTAGTAATGGTTTGACTCTGCAACTTTTATGATTCAAAGGGGTGAACTCCAATCCCGGTGCACCAGGGTTTTGACACAGTCTGAGAACTTAATCTTCAAGAGCTGCTAGGGAGATCTGACAACCCAACAATGAACCATACCCGTGGAGATTTCTTCCACAAGGACATTTATATAGCGGCTGTCACTACCATGGCGAAAATGGCTATTACCGCTTGAGGTTCTATCAATGCAGTTTTCCCTATGAAGGGATTGTCCGCTACGGTTAACCCTCTCTAAAGATGACTCACAATAGTATACCACAAGGGGACTTGGCTCCAGATCCAAGGTTTTTGACACCTTTTCACTTTTAACCCAAACAAAGCAAGCAGATTAATCCGACATGCTAAGACAAAGTTTTGCTTCACCAAGGTCTATGATGCCAACTCCACGTGATCTATCAACCTCTCTGGGGAGAGAATGTATCAATCAATAAGAGAAGGCACACTAACCAATTTTGATTCACCAAAGCTCATGATGTCAACCCCATGTGATCTATCAACCTCTCCTGGGAGAGAATGTATTGATCAATAAGAGAAGACACACTAACCAAGTTGAATGTGAAAGGCACTAAGTATACTCCCTACCTACAAGGATTTTATCGTCAAGAAAGATTTCGCTAGGAATCCAATCTCTCAAGAATCACGAATAGTGTTCATAGGGCCTAATTACTGTGTGAGCATAGATATATTCTCGAAAGCAAATCTACCAAAAGTACCCAAAAAGCAGAAAGAGGAACACTCAACGCTTAAAGCGAATATGAGATGAGTCCACAAGGTGGAACACTTAACACCTCACACAAGTTGAAAATGAGTCCCCAACTTAGAAAACAAGTGAGTTCCTAAAAGCACAAAAGGGTTGCCAAGTGGAACACTTAACGCTTCTGTCATGTTGACCCCTCCCCTTTATGGCGCTGAGATTACAACCACGGGGTGAAAATGAGGGGCTGGCGAATTAGCGAGTCCAATAATCCAAGATAGCAATCAAGATCAATCACACGTATTCTAAGACTACTTAATGAATCCTTAAGGGATCACAACCTAGTATCAAATTATGCAAGTGTGTAGAAATAGATCAAAAGCATGAAAAGATGCACACAAGCTTGACACATAAGAGATTTATTTTAAGTCCCAAATCAAAATGTTATTAGATGAAGGAGAATACCTGGGATCCTTGCAACGTGCTTAGTAGATTTTACTTGATTTTTAACAATTTTTGTTGAGCTTTTCCATGCAAGCAAGTGACAAGCAAGCAAACAAGATATGCAAAATATATTCAACTTATGAAAAACATAGGGTTAGCTCTAAAAATCAATTGTAAGGAGCAATAATAATCAGAAATTAATCTAAATGACAACTCATATCATGCATTGAATCATATGAAAAATAAGTGCATACCCATCACAAAATTTTAATTTTTTTGATATTATTTTGGCCACAAAAATAGAAATTTAGAATAGAGACCCCTACTAAAAAATAGAGATCTTTCCAAAAATACAAAAATTTTAGAAAAATCTCTTCATTTGTGCCCTAGAGACCTGTTTTATCAAAACATACCAATTTTTGCAAATTGACTATTTGAGCTATTAAATTGTATCCAAATTTAAAACACAAATAACAGACCCCCTATAGAATTTGAAGAGCTTTCCGAAAATGTAAAAATTTCCAAACAATATTCTGATTTGCGCTAAAAATTAATTTTTTATGAAAAATAAAAAAAATTTATTAAAAATTCAATAAATTTTTGAAAATTTTGAATTTTTTATCGAAGCTTCCCCGATATGTCACCAACCTACAAAAAAAATTTCAGACCAAAAATCCAACCCGTTTGGGAGATAAAATTAAATATTTGAAACTTTGAGGTTTTAGCTCCCAAAAAAATCAAAACCAGCATGCAAAGGTCGGTTGCCCCATGGTGGGCGCCAAAAATGTGTGTGTGAAAATTGTACCTGATCTATAGACACAACACTTCAGTAAAACATTAGAGGTTAGCTATAATCAAAATCATGCAAAATTGAAAGCTATCTAACCAAGCGATTTACTGCCTTCTAATAGGTGCGAGATTAATGTTCTCAGATTGTTATCGAGATCAGTGACCTAGACGACACCTAAATGAAGGATTTGAATGCAATTGATCTAGATATGAGATTGAATGCAATTAAGCTATTTTTTTTTTTGATATTTTCTATGCAATATAAATGATAAACTTGATATGAAACTATCTAAGAATGATATGAAAAAAAAAGATTGATCTCACAAAGATGTTGATTCGCAAGAGCTTTGATTCTCCCAATTCCAATTCTCCAGCGTGATTGTGCAAAAATATGAGATTCTATGGATGCAAATTTGAGAGATGATTGAGAGATGAATTATGAAGAGCTGAGCCTTATTTTTATAGAAATCCAGGGCTTCGGAGGTGCATGAGAAAAAGCCATAAATCACTCAAATAACTCAGGTTGATTTTTGAGTTATTTTTAAATAAAGGATAATTAACTCACAAAAACATGCAAAAGCTAAGTTTTAACTCAAAATAGAGTTTAGCTTTAATTGATAATTGATAGTTATCTACTTTTATGATTGTGCATGTTTTATTTATGAATTAATTTAATAATAAAGTGATTTATTTCCAACTTAACTGATTTTTGAAAATAAATAATTAATTTATGGGTTAATTAACTATTTAATCAAACTTTTATTAAAAATTATATTATTAAATAATGGCAACTTGCTTTAATTAATTAAATAATAATTTAATCAATTATTCATATGAATTTTGATTTATTGTCAAAATTAAATAATACAATTAATAATAGATAGAATTAAATTTAATTAAACAATTAAGTGGCAAGATATTAAATCTAATTAATTAAATATGCAAAATATTTAATTAATCAAATTTTAGGATAAATGTGATTTATTGCCAAATAATTATAAAATTAAAGATAATTATGATAATTAGGAATATTGCTAGGAATATTCCCTGATGTAGAATTTGAGATAATCAATTATGATTCGCTGATGTTTAGATGTGCCTTAGGTTAGGACTTTGATGTCAATTTCATTCGAATTGTTGATATAGGAGATTAATGAACTTATAGCCCATTTTTGGGGTATTACAGGTGCCACAAGGGAGTGGTTTTCACCATAGGATGAATTTATTTCTCTTTACTTTTGCTACCAAGGCACCTGTTTCCAGGTTTTCACCATGACACATTTTCAATTTTATCATTTTTTTTTTTTGGAAGAAGGGAAGCTTTTCAGATAATGCTCCTTGAAAGGATAAACCATAATATGCTAAGGATTCAAAATGATATGCTCAAAGATGTTGATAGGGAAAGGAAGATGGAAGAGAAAAATGGAGGATAAAGTTTTTATGCAAAGCGAGTGAGTTTGGAAGATAGGAGGAATAGACAAATGAGGAAAAAAGATAGAAGGTAAGAGGATAATGAATGCAAGGATTGTGAAAGGGTAGATGAAAAGGAAGGCAAGATCAACATCGACACACACCTTGAAGGGTGGCGAGAGGGTAGAGGAAACGTGAGCGAAGGAATACGAGAAGGAATATAGTGAATATTTAGCAGAGGTTGTGGTTTAGGCACATGGAATTGAAGATCATTTTTGGAAGATGAAGTGGAAGCCTTTGGAAGCTTGAATGTCAGCTTCACTTTTTTCTCAACATTAGACTCTTTCAAGAGAGATTTTAGAATCCATATAGCCTTAGGCTTTTTATTTCCTTTTGATGATTTAGAGAGAATATCTTCAATGATGGATTTTGGAGCCCATACTTGTCTTGTAGTTTTCTTCTTAGACATCTCTTTTGACTTTATGCTTCCATGTCGATTAGAGGAGACATGGTGATCTTCTTTTTTTGATGGATTCTTGTATTGCTTCTTTTTCTTGTAATGAACATTCAAGTTACTTCCAAAAGACTTAGGATTTTTGGAAGGAGGAGGATGATATGACTGGTTTAGATGGGTGAGTGGATGAAAAGGATTCAAGGGTATGCATCTATGTTGATCTTGAGGAAAGATAGGAGATGGAGGGACGTAAGGACCCAAAATAGATGATGAGTTAGGAGAATTAGGAGGGGAAAGTGAAGGGACATAAGGGCCCAAGATGGAAGGAAGATGTGAAGCCCTTAGTATTGGTGGAGGAGGTCCAAGGATGGACATGGAATATGTAAAAGGATAATCAATAAGTTCATCCGCATCTATATGACAACCAAGGATATCAACATCTTTAGACTGAGCATTAGGATTTTCAATAGGATCGTGCACATCTTGAATAGGAGCAACTTCGTCGATAGGATTGTTCAAAGCTTGCAAAGACTTAGGAAGAGTAGAAAGTGGAAGTGAACATGGAGCGGTAGAACAAGAAGATGGAAGACTTTGATCTTGACAAGGATCGTTGGGTAGCATAAGCGTATCAACTTTTTTTTGATTTTCAATAGGCTTTACATCAAAAGTAACAACACCATTTTTAATAACCTTAATGGAAACATCATCTTTGAAAAGCGCAAGTGTGGTAATGTTATTTTGATCATCAATAAGCTCAATGGTGCAAGTAGTAGTTTGATCTTGCTTAGGAGAAGACTTAAGACATGGTGGAATGAATGAGGAAGGGTGTAAAGGATCGAAAGAACCATGAAATGGATCAGAGACATCATGAAAATAATTTGATGACATGGAGGGTTCTTGATCTTGATCTTTTTTTATATTCTTTTCTTTATCATTTTTAAAGTCCTCTTGACATGAAGCCACTTCTAAGGACAAGGAAGAATGTTGGGATTGTATGGAAGACTTTAGAAGAGATGGTGAAGGATTAGCTGAAGTAGGCATGATAGCATGTAAAGGCTTAGGCTCTTTAGGTTTAGCATTATTGAAAGTATTTTCAGCCAATTGAAGGTTAGCTTGAGTTTCTTTAAGAGGTAGCCCTTGAGGATAACTATAGGGAACTGCATGAAAAGTATTAGGATCTTTGTTGGATGAAGGATTTGCAAAAGATTTGGAAGACTTAGAAGCTTTAAGAGATGTATGAGTATTGCAAGAAGTAGGGGATGGAAGGGGACCATCACAAGACAAAGGTACATCATTAACATGATCTTGCTCGGAAGTGCAATTTTGATTTTCAGCAATGGAATTCTTAGAGGAAAGATTCTTGTAGTAGTAACGTTTATAATCAGCGCGTTGCATTTTATAGTCCTCAGCCATAGTAGATGGATCATCATCAAGGTATTATTTACAAACATAACCAAACTCTCTTTTGAAATCAGAATCATATGGATCACCATCACAATCTCTCTAATATGACAACCCATTTTCAGTAAGCATGAGTCTGCGACTAGGAGGACTCTGAGGAATAGAGGTGTCATAAGTATCACTACATTGTCCATCATCATAGTCATCAAAATTATTACAATGATTGTCACGTTGCTCATTATGGTATGGCTTAAGAAGAAAAGCAAGACTCTTGGGGGAAGTAGAGGAAGAATAAGATCGTGAAGAAGAGGAAATTGAAGACTTATTGTAGGAAGAGGACTTGGATAATGAGGAATTCGAATAATGTTTAGAAGAGTCATGATAAGATTTGGAAGTTGAAGAAGGAGAATAATGTCTGGAAAAGGCATGGTAAGATGTGGAAGATGAGGAATGATGAGAAGACCTAGAAGATAAAGAGTGTTTGAAAGAAGGAGATTGTGAGAGAATCATGTCTATAATCCTAGCAAAGGCATCAGACTCAAGCATCTTTTTGTTTACTCTTGCCTTAAGTTGATGACTTGCGGGATGGTTGAAAAAATAATACTGTTCGAATTGAGCAATGAGTTCGAGATCATCCCTTCTCAAGAGAGGTTCTATAGCAAGATAGTTGAAACTCATGATTCTAGAAGAAGAGGAATCAAGCATGGAAGAAATTAATAGAAGAGACAAAATAGAAGAAAGTAGACTAGATAATAAGAGGAAAAGAATCAAGAAGACATGAAAATTTTAGGAAGAAGAGAAAGAAGCATGAAGAAAGAAGAGAAAGGATGAATCTTTTACCTCTTAATCTCCATGGTCCATTCCTTCTCATTTCCTTGAAAAGGAGATCTCTCTTCTTCATTCTAGATCCCCAACTTTTTATGCTAACTTTATGCTGCAGGTTTTCTAGGTCACTTTGGAGTTTTTGAAGATTTGGAGCATTCTTAGCATCTACATCTCATTCTTGCATTCTTAGCTTAGTTTCATATTTATGCTTTCTTAGATTAGCTTCATTTCTATGCTCTAGATTAGCTCACATAGATTAATTAGCTTGGGTTGTAACACTTGCATATTTCCTTTCATAGCTTAGCTTGCATTTCCATTTCTAGCATAGCATTGCATTGCATTTTCATTCTTGATTCTTGAGGATATTGGCATTCTTTCCCTTGTCTTCATTGAATCTCCCATTGCATGGTTTACTAGCAAGGTTATAGGCTAAATAGCTCTAGCTAAGAGCATTCTTAAAAACCCTTGCACTACATGCCTAGGGAGCTATGGATCGATTTAGTGAGGGCTCATTCTTGAGTTTCCTTGCATGTAATGATCCATAGAAGTGTGACACGTTTATAGCACACATTTTTGGCGCCCACCATGGGGCTTTTATTTATTTAAAAGGGGAGAAAATATTCCTTTTAAATAAATAAAGACTTAGGATAAAATGGTTAGCCCATAGAAAATAATCAAATAAATGATAGAGATAGGATTTGATCAAGAACAAGCAATTTATGATTTAGCAAAAGGGGGCAAAATGTAGACACCTAAAAATCCTTTAGAAAATAAAGTATTTTTATTTTCTGAAAAATCCCTGATGACATCATCATTAATTAATTAATTAATTATTTAATTAATTAATTTATTTTTATGTCATTAAATCCCTTTATCTTAATTAAAAATATTTAATTAAGAAATCCCTCCCAAAAATGTTTAAATCTTATTTAAACATTATTCCCCTATTTATTAATTATTTAATTAATAAATTGACCAAAAATTCCAAAATAAATAATTAATTTATTTTTTGCCCAAAACTTGACCAATTTCCTTAAGACCACTAACCTCTTCCAGAATCTTCTAATCCTTCTTTAATTTTGATTAAAGGCTAATCCCCTCATTTTCTAACCCTAATCCCAACTCAAGATATTTAATTAAGATTAAATATTAATCCTCAATTCCTATTTTACCCTAGGAAAACTCTAGACTCTTCTAGAACTTTCCTAATCCTTCCCTAAACCCATTTAGGGGAAATTACCTACTTTTCCTAAGCTAATCTAAGTCTCCTTTGACTCCTAGTCAAACCCTTCCCCTAATGAGCCTCAAACTCATTAAAGCCTTGGAAATAAATAAATCTTTATTTATTTCCTAAAATCCATGTTTATCCCTAGGAAATTCTAGACTCTTCTAGAAAGCCCTAATCCTAATCCTAATCCCCCCCTAACCTTGTCACATTCCCTAAACAAGGTTAGCCAATTCCTAAGCTTAACCCAAAGTCAATAGACTTCTAGAGACTTCTCTTACATGCATTAAATGCATTTAAGGCCTCCTTATCCCTCTTACATGCATTTATGATACATTTAAGAAGCCCATCACCCCTTTCTTACATCCTTTGACCTTAGGCACATTTCCCAAATTGTGCACATCCCTCCCATCTTTCAACCCAATGCCCTTGTGACACTTGTCACAAGGAGGTGGCCCTAAACTAGCACAATCCATGTGCTCCCCTTTGAATGAATCTTGGCCTCTCTTAAGGATTTTGATCCTAGCCACTCATTCTTCCTTCCCAAATCTTATAAATACCCTCATTTCTAAGAGCAAATTCATTAGCTTAACTTTTATTCTCATGCATTGTTATCATGCCCATTTAGCTCTAGACTTAGCATAATCATCTTAATCTAGCTTATTTTCAAGCATTTTAGCTCATTTTAATTTAGTAATAATGGATTAACATAGTTTATTTCATTGTTTTGCATAGGCATATCATCATATCACATCTCTATTTTGGTTTAAAAACAATCTTAGCATAAGTGTCAATATTTGATCTTTGAGGCCTTAGGGGCAAATCAGGTGTTCTATACCTGTTTTGTGTCATTTTTGGGGTTCTCATGGATTTCAATCCATCCTAAAATGCATAAGGAACATGCTCCAAGTGATTAGAGAGCACACCCACATCCCCTTAAGCAAGAGCAAATCAAACAGTGCTTGGGTGCACCTGTTTAAGCTCAATCTGAGGTGGCTTAGTTTAGAGTTTTACTTGTTTTTGATTGATTTCATGCTAGATTAAAATCTAATCTTTTTTTGGTTTTGAAGCTTTGAAAAACAAGTATCCTCAAAAGCCTTGTCCACAGTTGTAATTAGCATTGTTAGGCATGGTGACCAATTTAAAATTCTTGTTGGCAAGGACAATGATAGTTTTATCTACAGGTTGTTTTGGTGCAAATGTAGAAGGCTTAGGACCTTTGAGAATGATCTTGGCATTAGATCGAGTAATAGTGTTTGCACAAACCTGAGACTATTCTGGTTCAAGAGAATGAGACAGAGGGCCTCGCATGATGAACAAGATGTTGGGTCTAGGGGTATCCACACTCCCCTTGATGGTGATCACATCACAGTATTTGACATCAATAGGTTCAACCATATTAATGACATTATCATTAGTACTATACGTATAGTTGACCTTTGCGCTGGCATTTTTGGCTTTGGAAGATTCACCCTTCTCATGAGGAGGAAAGGGGTGTTTGAATACTTGGTGATGTAAGTTCTTGTTGTGGTTTCCCACAACAACATCACCATTATCGATAAGATCCTGGATCTTATGCCGCAGTTGGATGCAGGTAGCCATTTTGTGACCTTTGTTATGATGGTAATCACAATATGTAGATTCATTCCACCAAGAGGGTCATGGTTGTGGATCATAAGGACACATTATCTAGAGGAGTGAGTATTTGGTTTTGCAAGAGAGTCTTGTAAACTACGTCAAGACGTTCCCCTAGGGGAGTATACTCACGCTTGGGTCAAGGGGCCCAAGGTTTGCGTTTGGAATACTTTGAAGGTGGCTAAGTGTCTTCCATAGCCTTTTCAGTGGCTTTGGCTGCCTGCATGTTGGAGGTAAGATTTAACATAGCCTTTTGAGGCTTTGGAGTCACGTTGTCGATAAATCCATTCACAACATCCCCATTTTTATTGACAAATTTAGGTTTGTCTTTGCTCTACAAGGACCCCTGTTTGTTATCCTTGTGTAGGGTCAGTTCTCCTTTCTTGACCATGAATGTTTCTATTCTCACAACTTGTTTAATCATGTCATCGAAGGTCAAATGACCTTGCAGCTATACCTAGTACCCAAAATTGGGAAGAAGATTGTCTAAAAATATGTCGAGCTTTTCAAACTCAGGTATCTTGCGAGAATATTTTATATAAAGTTGTCTCCATCTCTGGAGAAACATCGAGAAAGGTTCCCCGTGTCATTGTTTCAAATTGCAAAGATCAAAGATGTTAAATTGGGTGTTGGATGTTGTGTGAATAGTGCTGGAGGAACAAATTTGCAATCTCATCGAAAGACTTGATGCTAGTAGGTAACCGAGAGAACCACTCCATAGCAGAACCTCCCAAGCTATGTGGGAAGAGTCGCATGAGGTAATTCTAGTCATGTATAAACTCCATAGACATAAAACCAAACTCTCTCAAGTGATCTTGAGGATCAGAGGTACCCAAATATTTGTCATATTTGGGAAGTTCTACTCCTTTAGGAAAAGGAGGCATGCAAAGACTTTTATCGAATGGGAATGGACAAATGCTTTCCAGTGTGAACTCTTTTGCTGGTTTGTCTATGTCCTTCATGAGTTGACTAATTTGGTCTTGCATGTCTTGAACTAACTTTTCCAGCTTAGAGTTATTAGTTTCCTCTTTGACCACAAGAGTCTCAATGTTGTAGTTTGGAGGTAACTTGGCCCCTTGGTTGGCCAGTTTGAGAAAGTATTTCTCCTTCTCTTCTTTCATGAGGATCTCCATCATCTTGAGGAGGCCTTTGTTAGCTCAGGCATCTGCTATCTCATGTTGAATTATCTCCTCATCATCATTACCAAGAATGTATAATTATTTTGGTCATTTTGGGATTTATCATGAGCCTTGTTGTGTTCACCCTCTTGATTTTGGTCTTCCATCTTACTAGTATGCAAGTTTGTAGTGTGTATAGACTTAGTGCAAGGTTGTGTAGTATGTTAAGAGGTCACAACTAAGGAAACCTTTGTTGTGTCAATAGGGTCAGATTTAGATGACAACCCTTTAGAGTTTTGATGTTCTTGAAACAATGGGTTCTGGACTTGACTAAACTCCATAGGGAATGAATGTTGAATGTGAGGTCGAATGATAGGAGAGGGAGACCAAGATGACCCCTCTCTAGATGTAGCTAGTGAGGAGGAATGTGAAGATCCCCTATAGCATTCAAATTGCGTGGCAATTTTGGAATGACCTCTTCCTTGATTATGAGGTCTACCTCTACCTTGTCTAGTAATGTGTAAAGGGAATACATTGCTAGTTCGAGTAACAATAGTCATAGACAAAGATTGTGTAACGAGAGTGAACTAGGACTACGCTTGGAACTATGTCTTGAGATAAGTTTGAAAAGTGACAAAGGTGAAATATACTCAGCATGAGTCATTGAGAGTAGGGCTAGAACAACTGAGAGATGCCTATCATGTTGCAAGGTATGATAACACAATAGAACAAGTAGACAATAGAGAGACAAGGTAAGGTCAAGAAATCATCACATAGTTCTTAGCTCAAGACATCCAGTTTCAGACTATGTATAGGTAGGAAGACATTTGGATAGACCCTAAACAAAGACCAGACCAGGTAGAAAGACAACCAAGAGATGGAAAATAGCTCACTATTCTGACAAAAATGGTACAGTGTCATGTGAGGAAATACAGTCCCACACAAAGATCTGCTAGGCTCGAGAAAAGAAGCACTAGCAGTGGCACAAAGATGTGCAGCCTCACACAAAAAATATGACATAAATATGACAAAGATAGAGTACAACCTCATGTGATGATCCATAATCTCATGCAAAAAAGTGCAGAATAATGCAAAATCTTGCACGAAATTGTGCAGAAAACTAGGCGAGGTAGCACAGATACTAACAGTCTAGATTGTTTTTTTAAGATAGAAATAGGTTACGAGACATGGCTTGGACTGTTCTCTAATAGAATGTTCAGTTTACAGACTTTTTTTGGATGGTTTTGAATAAATCTCAATTTGAATGCATGGGAATAAGTTGTTAACAAGCACATAAGTTTGGACTTTCAAGTAGTTGTGATACAATGAGTAGTTGAAAACAATTCCACCAAGGAAAAAGAAACTCAGAGGAATCATGGGAGTCTTGATGAATTTGAACATGTTGGATGCTTTAAGAGTCAAAACAAACACTCATTTATCCCTACAAATAAAATGGTAGAGAAGACAAAATCCGTGCCTCACAACTTATGCACATGCATTCACCTCACACAGCCGTGTCACCCCATAGAGGGTGCCCATGTTTTTTGTGTTTCCAAGGACTAAATAATATATGTTCAAAGGTTACCCTTGAAGCAGGGGCCAGTGTCATATACCACCTTCAGACATCCAGGTTCATGCCTATGGTGAGAATCTACGGGAGAGATTCTTCCCCCTCCCTATGGAAAGTTTATGCTCCCTTTTAGAGATGAATTGGGTAGGCCACTAGCTAAAACAAGTGTTTAATAGGCTTTTGTTCACATTAACCTTTGATGCCCTTACAAGAGAGGCTTGGGCCTATAGCCACATTGACACCTACAAGTGTACACCCCCAACAAGTGGGGCTAGGAGTGGCACCGCTCAGTACAACAGACATGGCTTCCTCAAGACGTTTGACATCATGTATCAAGAGGAAGAAATTAACATGGCTTTGGATTCTTTTTCTCAACAAAGAGACTTTATTATAGTAGGGTGGAATCACTGGCAAAAGGTGTGTACCCACTTGGGTCATTTTCAGAGGTTCAACTTCTAGTAGGCCTGCCAAAGGTGAGTTGGACTTGGTTTGGATTCAAGGGTTTGAGTTTCTAATTCTCTTAAAGAGAGAAGAGCATAATTCTCTAAATTTTCACCTTACCCAAACACACCAGACATGTTCATCACCAAGCTAACTCCTCTCTCAAAAAATCCAAGAGCTTTTGGGTTTCTGATTCTCTTAAAGAGAGAAGAGCATAATCCCCTCACTAATGGATATGTCAATCAATTCTTTACCTTTCCTCACTCCCCCAGGTATCTATCCTTCTAGTAGCATCTAGGTCTCAAATTCATTCATGGTCATCACTTCAATGTAATGAAGAGCCTAATACCCTATTCTGCTATCAAGACCCTTAAGATATTTTAATGAGGCCCTAATTAGACGATGTAAAGAAAGCATGAAAGTAGATAAAATGTCTTGTGGGTTTGAAATTCTTTGACAAGCATCTTTGACAGGTGTCCCACAGTCAAACAGTCAGTAGGTGTGCATAGTCATGTTTTAGGGAGCCTTCGACATACATCCTGCAACCCACTGTTAAGTTGTATAAAAAACAAGTACCAAGAAATCACAACAAACATAAAGATATCATTAAATAGAAAATTGAAGTACAAAACTAAAAATTATAAGTCTTTGGTGTCAAATTTTGCGCAAGCAAATGCAGAGCTTCGCACGAGAGAGTGCCTTTGTTGTGTGAGGAAATTCTTATACAACCACAACTTTACGTGATACAACATGAAACTTCATGTGAGAATCCACAGTAGAGATGTACAGACATAATGTTAAATTTGACAAAAAAAGAAAAGATATGAGGCCAAAAATTGAATATTCCTTCCCTACTGTGGGTGCCAAAAATGTATATGCTAAATGTGGGCCTCTAGTTTAGCCATACACTTCAACATAGTAATTATTCATCAGATACATACAAGAATGAATGTGGGATCATTCATCTTCCATGCCTGGATGATTTGACCTGTTGCCTCCTATCTAGGTAGGGTTTTAAGTAGCTCTTAGAATTGAGAGTCCAACAACCATAGACTAGCTCTAGAATGGAGGATTTAAGCTAACATGCAAATGCAATTATGCTAGAATGAAAGTACAAGATTAATATAGAGTAATGAGAAATGAGTATTAATCTAAGAAAAATGAAAGAAAACTAAGTTAAGATGAAATGCATTATTAATCTAAGAATGACATTATTCTAGAAATGATATTAAGATAGAAAATAATGAAATCTTGAATGCACACAGTTTGAGGTAATAGTTCAACAGAGATTTGATACTCAAAAGTTGCATCCCCTGAATGAGAAATGAGAGAGTTCTTTTATAGAATCCTGGGCTCAATCGACAGTGGAGATTGAATGAAAGCTTAGTTTGAAATGGTAAGTTTCTTGTAGAGAGACATTCAACTATTTGTCTTTTGAGTGAGTGGAGTAGTTAACTGGTTTGTTGCGCTTTTGTATTTCCAGTTAACTCAAAGTTTCCTTTTTTGAACTAAGGTGAGGATTTTGGAGAGAATATTTGATTAAATAAATACAATATGACCTCATAAATGAACTTTCTCAATTATTTAAATAATTAAATTCAATTATTGGAATGAGGATATTTATTTAAAAACCAAATATTATTTAATTCCTTTTCATGTGTTTTAGCCAAAAGGGGTGAATTTAATTTAATTAAAGTGCTAGGACTTTGTAATTAAATTAGTCAATCATAGGGTTTCTTTAGCCAATTATAGTCGATATTTAGGAATTAAATATAACATGTGATTGATGCAAATTTAGGTTTTTTTGCATTTGACACTAAGTCAAGTAGGGTTAATTAGGAAGAAAAAATTGCCTAGGACAATAGGACTTCGATGATTCAAAAAGATTGATAGAATGAGACTAAATGCAACAAAATTGGTTAGGGTTGCAAGATGCCAATTTTGGGGTATTACAATAACAATCTCTAATATTCTACCAATATAGCTTCTAATAAATTCATCTTCCATAATTTTAGCCTCTTGAAATAAACATATCCAATTTTGTAATCTGATTCTCTTAGCATGTTTATCACCTTCAAAAGTAGATTCCAAAGATAACCAAATTTTATGAGATGTCTTTAGAGTTTTTACCTGACTGTATTCATTCTCAAGAAGGGCTGATAAAAGTTCTTTTCTAGAAAATATGTTATACATGAATAGATCTCTTTCTTTCTTAGTGCAATCCTCAATCTTTTCTTCTTCAATGATACATTTCTCAATCTTTGTATTCAACCAATATCTTGGTCCTAAGCATAGCAAATGTGTCTTCATTTTCTCTTTCTAGATGTCATAGTCAACTCCATCAAACTTAGGAATTTTTTTTTGAATTGACTCACCATGGATCTCCTTAAGCTGTAAAACTTTTCTTTTAAGGGCTTGTAGCCCTGATACTAATTGTTACAAGTAGTGGTTTCTATTGCACCAAAAGATTGACATGTTAATGCTTGATACAACCACTAGACTTATAGAAGATATAGGAGGCGGTTAAGCCATGTAATGAATCCAAAGGGGAGCATTGAAAATTTTTCCAACATAATATAAATGTTCAAGGATGTATATCTAGGAAGACCATAACCACTCATATTCTCATAGTTGTTCTTGTTGTCCTTGTAGTAGTCAAAGAATTGTTTGCACAAGAAGGTAGATGACAAATGCATAAGGAAAGAAGTGATGTGATTGGTTTTTATAAATGCATTATTCATTCCAATGAGGTGGATTTTCATGACCAAATTCACATGAGTACAAGAGCCTTCTTTCAGCTAGCTAATCTTCTAAGGTGAAAAGGAAGCTGTAATATAAAAACATATCTCTCTTTGGGGATATATTTTTATATGTAAGTTGCATGTGTGAGTGTAGGTGTATGTGATGGAAATTGTTGTGGACATGCAAAATTACTAAAACATGAATACTTATCTTGAAAATGAGCAGATTTGGAAATCACTATTTTTTGGTGTCTATGTTCAATTTCAGAAAATTATGCAACCGATTTGGCCTGGAAATGCAGAAATAAAGAAAACCTAGAAACCTTCTATCTTTCAGAGAAAGGTCTTCCTTGATCCAAGACCGGGGTAAGATCTTACCTTGGGGTACAATCTTACCCCAAAAAGTCATCCTTGACCTGCACAGCTCCGATGAAAATTCTATTCATGAATCTCAGAAGTTCACCGAAAAGGGTACTTAGATCTAAACTACAATTTGTTGTCCCACCCCTATACCTACAAGAGAAAGAGGGTTTTTATTATTTGGATGAGGGGTTTTCCTTGGTTAAACCCCAATTTGGAATCAACCTTTAAAATAGAATTGAAATAGAGAATGCTAGCAAGTAGTAGAAGTAGATCTAACACTGAAGCTATAATACTCAATTGTATTTGAAATGTAAACAACTATGTTAATATGAAATCTTGGATTCAAATGTAAATCAAAACCTCCATGATTGTATGCTAGGAATCCACCTTTAAGAGAGAATGAATGGATCTTAAAGATGAACAAAGGGTCTTGAAGGGATATCACACCACCATGATGGCTAGATCTAGGGTTTGAATGATGAATCTTGAATACTTGAACCAAATCCCTTCAAAGGCTTGAATGCTTGAATCCTTGATCTTCAATGGAGAACTTGAATGCTTGAATGGATGCTTACTTGAAATAAAAATTGATGGATTGTGGATGCACTTGATTGCACTTTAGAGAGATGTCATAAAAAGATGGAGAAAATGAGAGAGGAAGGCTTCCTTTTATACTAGTCTAGGGCACAAACTTCTAGAGAGGCCAAGATAGGAGAATTAAATTCCAATTAAGAATTAACCCCTACAAATGGAGCTAGATTAAATGCAATTTAAGAGTTTACCATTCTGAAACCCGAAACAGCCGACCCGAAAGCAGGAAAGTAAACTTTTGAATTTCCCCCCCACATCTAGAAAAAAATTTTGATGAAAAGGAGGACTTGGGTCAAGGAAGAGGTTGAATGTGACCTAGGTTAAGGTCAAGGTCAACCTTGACCCAGGGGTTTAGGACCCCTAGAAAATGAGCCAGAAGAGGAAAACAGTACTTGAGGAAACCCAAACAGAACCCTAAATAGGCACAGAAGATGAGAAGGGGGTAGAAAATAGAGGACAACATGATGATGGACCCAAAGCACCCCCTAAGAAAGGATAAACATTCTTAACATGGAAGTGATTCCATTTTAAGATGATACATTAAGCCCCCACTTTATCGAGAGTATGGAAATCGAACAGCTCATGGTAAAGGAGAAGAAAGATCCAAGTGGATTCGCAACGAGATAGAATAATACTTAGTTAAGGACACAGTCCCCCAAACTAAGATTCTAACTCAACATACACACACAAGGGTGCGAAAATAAACAAAAAACTTAAAACAAACCCAAATCAACTAGTAAAGGAAACCTTGCTAAGAAATGCCTCCTATACTAATATCATATTTGGAAAGCTATCATAAAAGCATAAATGATTACATAATAAATACAAGAGAAACACTATAAATACCATAGCTTCATGATCCAATCCTGTTAGCCTGAAAGAAAAAAGAGAGAAAAGAGAAAGTCATTACCTTTCCCATTAAGATGCCCACCTTACCGTGAATCACCAAGGAGGGAGAGCCCAATAGGTAACCAGACCTGATAGTTCACCGAACAAACTATGCTTTGCAATTGAAATGCATCTTCTAATGGATTTTTGAATACCCATAGATCCACCTTCTTGTATCACTATGAATATAAAATGCATGTCTCCTCAGGATTTAGTAACTTATGTATGTTACCTTTGGAAGATTTAGCATATTGAAAATTGAAAAATGTGTCTCTTCAGGATTTAACAACTTATGTGCATTACCTTCGAAGGATTTAGCATATTGAAAATTGAAAAATGCATGTCTGTTCAAGATTTAGTAACTTATGTGTATTACCTTTAGAGGATTTAGTATATAAATGAAAAAACTATAGTACAAGGGAGATCCTATATATGCCCCCCTCATTATCATGGCTGTCTACTAGACATGATAAGGAAGAGAAAGAGGATACCTACTTCACAATGTAAGGAGATATCCTGCTTAACAACAATGTACACCATATTATTAGTGAAGGGTATTGACCCCTAAATCCAAGAGTATAGATAATTGTGAAAAGGATATGCCACTCATGGAAGAGTATCCTCAAAGAAAAAGATCTCATAAACAAGACCCCCATTGTAGATGAGTGCTTTTAGATAAAATATCATCTTTCAAAGATAAACCAAGAAAGAAAAAATATTCAATCATCAAGCCCCCTACAATTAAGAGAAAGAGGAATCTTTGAATTGAGGGAAACAAATCTAACACCAAAGCAAAGGTAAGAGTGTATAAAGAACATAATTTACAAGATAGAGAAGAGGTGATGACCTAGGACAACAACCTCTCATATGAAAAGGATATCCATAGCCAAAACCTCAGTTAGTATAAAGAAATAATGTTACAAGATAAACAAATGCCACTAAGCTAAGGAAAGAAGATCCCTAGAAAAAGAGAAAGAAAGAAGAACCTTTCCCCCTAGGGATGAAAGAAAGGGATACCTTTGCAAAACAAATGTCTTTAGAAAAGATATCTCAAACATAATACCAAACCATAGAAAGAGAGGATAGAAAGAATATCAATTAAGCTTAATAAAAAGCCTAATGGATCCTAGGAGACTGGATGGAAATACACCTCTTGCCCCCTAGTAGAGAGACAAGAGGAGAAAAAATCTATATTATATCAGAATAAGGGGTATCCCCTATATCAAAATTATGAAGGAATTGTAAAACTACACGAGAGTGAGATATAATTCCTAAAGAAACTCTTTCTCTAACATATAACTTGAAATGCACACAATCAAAAACTAAATGTGTATTATTGTAATGAAAAGGACATTTCTATTTATATAAAGCATCTATCGGCATAGGCTTAAATATTTCTTTCTTGGAATTCATTAATTGAACATACACCTTTTTAGTCACCTCTTGACGAATATCAGGGTTATCTAAAGTAGGTGTAGGGAGAAGAGGAGGATGAAGATCAACATCAACCACCTTGAATTGAGATTGCGAACAACCAACACCATGCATATCTTGTTTAGGGGGTATATGAACTGGATACTTAATACCATGCTCATTAACACCAAGCCCTAAACCTGTATAACCTTGTTTAGTCATCATATTATATCCCGTAGTGTACATATCATGTAAAGCTTCCACATGAGGTGATTGTTTATCATGTTCATGAGTAAAGATTGTATAAGGTGGAATAATAGGTTTAGAAGAAGTTTCTTTTCTCTTCCCTTTAATATCTTTTTGGGTTGGATGAGAAGGGGAAGGTAAATCCAAGAACTCTTTCACATCTGCACCATGAACTATAGTTTGAATCCCATCATAATTATGAGAAGAACTAGGGATTGCAAATGGAGAATTAGGCATATTAGGAATGTTAGGAATTGAAGTAGGATTAGGAAGATTTAGCACTATATTAGGAATTATAGGATTAGGATTAGGAAGATTAGGAGATGGTGTATCATCTACCCAATTCTTCACATAATCCAAAAGAGTAATAAGTCCTCCACAAAAATCTTTAATGAAAGTTTTGAAAGTAGGAAGACTAGTATCGGTCAATCTCACAATAGCGTAGGCAAGTGAAAAATGAAGAGTAAACAACATAATGAAGTGGATGACACTCTCATAAACATCATAGGTATGGTAAAGAGATGCTAAGAGAAGGATAATAAAGAAAATAATCACACACCAAAGCATCTTAAAGATCTTCATAGCAAATGAAATGCAAGAAATATTTTTGTATTTTGTTTAATATATGGATTTTTTTGTATTTTTGAATTTAAAATGAAAGAGCATAAAATAAATCTAATCTTAAGGAAAGAAAGAAAAACATCTAACACCACAAAGAAAGAGTTGTCTATCACAGGTTCACCAAAATGTAATATAAAAATATATCTCTCTTTGGGGATATATTTTTATATGTAAGTTGTGTGTGTGAGTGTAGGTGTATGTGGTGGAAAATTTTGTGGACATGAAAACTAACTAAAACATGAATACTTATCTTGAAAAGGAGCAGATTCAGAAATCACTATTTTCTAGTGTCTGTGTTCGATTTTGGGAAATTTTGCAACCGAATCTAGCCTGGAAATACAGAAACAGAGAAAACCTAGAAACATTCTATCTTTTGGAGCAAGGTCATCCTTGACCCAAGACTGGGGTAAGATTTTGTATGCACCCAAAAATGGTCACCTAGACTTTGGGCCCCCATTCAACAATTTATCAAATCCTTGAATCAATATTTTCAAAAATCAACATTTTTCAATTATATCAATTTCCTTGATTAAATCCTATTTCTATCATTTATTCGATTATTTTCTATGGGCTAACCATTTTATCCTAAGTGTTTATTTATTTAAAAGGAATTTTCCTCTGCTTTTATTAAATAAAAAGCCCCCACTTTTCTTCTTATCCTAAGTTGCACAAATAAAGCATTATTCTTATTTTATAAAAAGAAGAAAAGGCCTTTTTGTCTCATATGTACACAAAATTCAACTCTTATTTTCTCATTGGAGGATATTTGTGCACATGGATTGCTCCTCTTTCAAGCTCCACCCTTGATTAAATATTTTTCCTCTTAATCTCCATGGTCCATTTCTTTTCAATTCCTTTAAAAGGAGAGCTCTTTTCTCATTCTAGGATCCCAACTTTGAATACTAATCTTATGCTGCAAGATTTCTTGGAGACTTTGGAGCTTTGGAGATCTTCATGCATTTAGGTTTCATTCTTACATCATAGCTTCATGTTTATGCTTTCTAGCTTAGTTTCCTTTATGCTCTACATTAGCTTACATAGCTTAATTAGTAAGGCTTCTAATACTTTCATTTCCATAGCTTCCTTGCATCTTCATTCTTAGCATAGTTACATTGCATTTACATTCTTGATTCTTGAAGATATTGGCATTCTTTCCCTTGTCTCTTTGAATCTCCCATTGTGTGGTTTACTAGCAAGGTTGCATGCTTCAAAAGCTCTAGCTGAGAGCACTATCAAACATCCTTGTGACTCCATGCCTAGGGAGCTCTGGGTCACTTTCTCAAGGTTTTCCATTCATGGATTCCCTTGGAATTAATGACTTAGAGAAGTGCACAATCTAGTGTGTACATTTTTGGCACCCATCGTGGGGTAGAACACTCTTGTTTTGTCCTTTTTATGCATTTCTGTCAATTTTTTGTCATCATTTTTGCTTGCTATTTCGGCTCTCTATTTTTTTGATAGAGTATCATGTGATAGTTTTCCAGTATCGTATGATATTTTATTACATACCCATGAGATACTTTTCTAGTAAAAGTATCATTTGGTTATACAGGACTCTATTGCATCAGTATTTTATACTCTATTGCATACAAGTAGCATGAAATATCACACAGAGATAAAGTATCACAACAGTATATTGAGAAGTGTCATATGATTATTTCTCTGACAAAACTATCGCATAGGCCTGGCAGTGAGTAATTTTGGACATTTCTTTGCAAGATTTGATTTATTTACTTTGGATTTCTAATTTTCTATGGTAGAATAGAGTTTGATTTGAAGATTTTATTTAGTTTTGATGTGCTAACCTTTGTAGAGCTAACAAGCTGTGCTTGTAGGTTCTCTCATTGCTTGAAATATTTTCTTAAAAGAATGCATGTCAAAGCTCCAAATGCACAAGGGCTACTAATTCTTTCTTGCAGGGCTGCCCAAAGCATAAAAACCAATCTAGTGCTTGTTTAATTGCTTTCATTTTGAGTGTGGCATATACTAGTTGTTTCTTTTCATAGGAACTTAATATCTTGTTGTAGGAATCTTTTGGTGGTAGGAGAGTATGCTGTTCACCCTTGTGGTGAAACAGAAATCTTGACCCATCTTTGGATTTTGAAGGCAAGAGGGTAATTGAACCTTTTCTTGGTGTGTTTGGGAGAAATTTTTGAGCTAGGAGAGTATGCTCTTCACCCTTGAGGTGAAACAAAAATCTTGAAACTCAAAGGTTGATCACTCTTTGTTTAGTTTTAGAATCCTTTAGTGGGCCTTCTCTTGAGCAATCAAGAGGAATGACCCAAGTCGGGACAAGATTTTTTCTGGCTATTTCGACCCACTATAAACTCAAGGCTATCAAGGACACAAAACCTTGGTAGATGTAGTACTTGTCTTTTCTTGATGTGAGTACTTGTGGGATTGTGACCATGAGGAAAATTTTGAGCAAGAATGCTTAAGGTACTCTTGTGGCCATGAGGTCCATTACTTGTTGCAAGGTAAGGAGTCCCTTTGGGGAGCAAGAGGGGTATTATGAATGGAAGCCCTTACTAAGAACCATAGATAGAAGCCACCCTATTTTTCCACTTAGCTTCTTGGTGTAAGGATTGATCCTAGTGGACTAACCCAAATCACCCCAAGATTACTCACCATCTGTGTTCCTTTGGTTGTGTCATTGGCACTTCCACAACAAAGCCAATATCTATTGTGGGTAACCACTTTGTGTGAGGAAATGGAGCATCAAGTGTGGGCCAAGTTGTTAAGTATTGAGCCATTATCTTTTTAGGCTAGTAAGTGCTTGAAGTGTTCTTATTGTGATCTACCCATGTAAATGTTCTCAAACATCAAACGTCATGGTAGCATTCATAGGATTTTATTGCTATGATATCACAATTACTTGTCTTAGCAAGGTTTCTTTTTCCCTTGTGCAAGTGTTTTATGACATGTTTGATCACCTACTATTTGCAAACTTGTCTGATTATTGCTAGTATTGTGCTTGAAATCAAAAAATTCAACCATCAGATTGAAACATTGACCAAATTACTCTCAAAAATTGAAATTTAAGCATCCACTAGTCAAGAGTCGTATGATCCTGAAACTTCATCGCACACTATACTGAGATTTATCATGCGATAGTTCATTGCTACAAAACTATCACACTACTTGTCTAGATTTTATCGCACAAGCTACCTAGAAACTGTCTCACTGCTTCGTGCAAAATATTGTCTTGAAATATTCTATCATTTTGTTAGCCTAAAAATTGTCACACAGAGTCTTTTTTGATGTCTGTCTGATTTATGCCATTTTCAACCTTTCTTTGGTCAACCAGATTTTAGTAGGTGACTTACTCTACCATTGGAAGCTTGTTTGTACCTCAGGTTCCTATATTTAGACCCCTTGAATTAGTATTCTTTGATTTTACAAAGTAATCTTTCTTGGAATTGATAAGTTAGGAATCAACCTTGTTGAAAAAGAAAACCTTTAGACTCTTTGGTAACACACTTGGAGAGTTTCAGTAGTCTCTTGTCCAAATTGACTTCCATATAAATTCAATTTCAAATATAATTTGGTTAAATCCATCCTCCTGATCCATATGTGTTAGGATAATCATCCTTTTATTATACACCTCTGTGGCAGTTTTGGTTTACACCTTTTGTAGCTTTCTATCTCACAATCTCTTTTTGGACAATTGAACACTTTTACTATCCTAGTTTGGTATTGAAATTTTGTAAGGTCATCTTATGACCAAGGGTCTTTTTCTTTCATGTCGGTTATGACAAGGTACCAAGTTAGTCAAGGAAAACAACCTCAAGTTATCTTTGATCAGTTACCCTTAGTCCAAACTCCTCAAAAGAGAAAGGGAAAGGAACCCATCTTTGATCAATCACCTAGGAGTGAGTTCGAAGCTTGGTTTGACCCAAAGAGAAATCCTAGTGAGTTGAGTACCTCTTTAGCACCTTCTCAATCAGATATGGACATGAGTTACACCATGACTAGAAAGGAGAGAGAAGTGATGGATTAAAATCTTGATGACATTTTCCAAAGACATAGGGATAACATGATATTTGGTGATGAGAATCAACCTGAATCACCCCCTATTAACTCAAGATATTAAGACGCCCATCAAAGAGCTGAAAGACATTATGGGTGAGCTCACCAAGATGCACAATTGCAACATGAAGGCCAAAACAAGAATCTGGTGATGTTCATGTGAATGCAACATTTACTAACAACTTGTTCAAACATTCAAGGCCCAACTCTCCACTCAAACAAACCTCAAGGTATGAAAATGAGAGGCTTAAACAAATTGAACGTGGAAAGAAATCCTTTTTGGATAAACAAGCCACTAAAGAAGAAAGGTTTAGAATCCTAGAGGTAGAGAAACAATCCTTGTTAGAATTGAGAAGAAAAGCATTTCAAGAAGAACAAGATAGGCTTTTAGCCCAACAACTCAATGACCAATTCAACAATAGGGGTACCAATAGTGGAAACAACTCTCCACCATCTACTCCCTCAAGAACCCCAAGAAGCAGAAGGTGGTTGAGGACCCCTTCAAGATCTCCCAGTCCTAGAGAAAGAAGGATTTCACAACATAGGAGACAAACACCTCCTAGGAACTTGAGACAACCCTCCCAATGAGCTCATCATGGCTCTCAACATGGAGGAAGTAGTGCAAGTTTTGATGATCAAGATTTTATGAGGATGCAACAAGAGCCACTATTCCAACAATATGTGGAGAAGTATCTTGATCAAAACAAGGATAGGTTCCTAGAGAGCTTGATTAACAAGGGTGCTAGAGTCCATTACAACTTTGATGTGGATAGAAGAATCAAGAAAAAAGGACCCTCTCAAGAAGAGGAGATCAAACAACTCAAGCGTATGATGGAAAAGGTGTTGGCACCTAAAAGTTCCATTTTAGTTGACTCTATTTGTCCCAATCCTTTCAACAGAAATGTCAGTATGAATGATTTTCCTAGAAAAGTTGAAATCCCCTAGTATGACAAGTATGACAGCAATGGTGGCCCACATGATCATGTGCGTCAGTTCTACATCATGAGTTTTGAGTTTCACAAAGATGAATCCTATCTTATGAGATTATTTCCAAGGAGTCTCAAGGGCCAAGCCATGGAGTGGTTTACCAACATAACCCCTCCTGTCAAAACTTTCAAAGAACTTGTCCACAAATTTGTTCAACATTTTGCATACAACTTGTCAAGATCAGTCACTATGTTAGACTTGTGCAATTTGAAACAAAACCAAGGGGAATCCTTTGTTACCTTCTTACAAAGGTGGAGACAATTGTGCTCTCTTTATTCTAGGACTATCCCTAAGCATGAAAGGATTGATATCATTGTTAGGAATTTGGTGCCTGAAATGCGGTATGAGGTTCGAAAGATGGTCTCTAATTCCTTTGATAGTATGGTCAAAAGCACATGTCGAATTGAGGATGTCTTGAAATAGCAAGGCATTTCAACCAAACATAGCAATAACAATAATGGTCAAAATACTAACAATGTTAATAAGGACAAAGGTAAGCACTCACACTGGAAAAAGAACAAGCAAGTAATTAATGATGGAGGTGTGGACTCTTCCCAACCCAAGGATCAAGGAGTCCTTCATTTTTATAGTGTAGTCCAAGCTATGGAGCTCAACACATCCTCCAACCAACAAGAGCATAAGCCAAAGTATCAAGATAAGCCTAAAAAGGAGAGGCAATAATTTTCTAAGCTAGGTGACTCGTATGAGGATGTTTTCAAGATGTTTATTGCCAATAACCTTACACAACCATAAGATCTAGAAAATTTTTGCATAACTGACATTAAGCCACATTGGTGGAATGAAAAATATTTCTGCAAATTCCACAATGGCATTGGACATGACATCAAAAATTGCTGGAAACTTAAGCACCTTATTCAGGATCTTATTGAGAGGGGAAAACTTCAGATTGATGGGTTGAATACCAATGAAGACCATAAGGCATTCAAGGAGCCTTTGCCCAAATATGAAAAGGGGGAAACCTCTAAACCCAAGAATGGCAAGGCCAAAATCAACTATACCTACATAGGTGCCAAAAATGTGGTCAATATGCTTGAGGTTGTCGAGGAAAGTGTCAACATGATGAGAGACAAAGATCCTTATGGTTATGATGTGGGCTCTCCTCCTATATTTGATGAAGAACCCATGGTGGTGCTTAGGGGTCCTCACTCTCAAAGGTCATCCCAAGCTCTTAACGCTATTACAAGAAGCCAAAGCTGAGGTCTGTGGTTATTAGAGGTCCTAGTTCCAACTAGTCCAACAAACCAAAACCAGTGGCATCCAAAAATGTCACCACCAAATCAGTAGTCAACCCTGAAATGAGCTATAATCTTGTTGACTAGTTACAAAGAATGCCAGCTCAAATCTCAATCTTTGAACTCTTGGAATTGTCTCCAAGACATAAGCATATCCTTGAGGATGCTTTGCGTGTAGAAAATGTTCCTAACAACATAGATGTTGACCAATTCCAGAACATGGTTAACCACCTTGCCAACTCTCATTACCTAACATTCTCAGAAGAAGATGACAAAGCTTTGAGCCATCCACATAATCTTTCCCTTCATATCAAAGTCATGATTCACAAGACCTGTGTCAGGCGTGTGTTGATTGATGGGGCTGCTAGGCTCAACATTTGTTCCTTGAGTCTGTTGAAGATACTAGGTTATTCTGAGCAAGTTATTGATACCTAGAAGAAAATTACCATTAAATCCTATGATGAGGTAGAGAGAAGTTCTAAGGGGTTGGCTGTCCTTCCTGTTAGGATTGGCCCTATTGAAAAGGATATTTTGTTGCAAATTGTTGATGCTGGTCCTTTAGCATATAATATCCTACTTGGTAGACCATGGATCCATGACATGCAAGTAGTGCCATCCACCTACCACCAATGTGTTAAGTTCCCCTATAATGGAGTAGAACTCTATATACCCAGGGATAGCACATTATCTATAAATGCAATTTTAGTCAGGACGCATGTTCCTCTCAACAAAGAAGCAGAGGATTTTGATGCAACTCTAGCATAGTGCAAGAATAAGCTCAAGTCCATAGACCTTGGTATGGGGGGGTATCAAATTGAATCCTTTACAAAATTTCTAGTCTCACCTAGGTCCTATGGAAAACCTTCACAAGAGATGCATCCTTCATCTTCAGCCATGACTCTATTTGGTACATTTCTAGAATCCTCAGTGCCTGTCCAGGATGAAAAAGAAGAGGTGGCTATCAAGGACTAGATTTATAGAGAAGACAAGTACATGCATAATGAGAACTTCTCTCCCTCTCTTAAGACATATGGAAGAGGGTATACTCTTTTCAAAATTATGGGCTATCCAGGTCATGGTCCTCTCAGTCATAGATTAGATATTCGATCCAAACCACTTGATCATGCTCTTTTTGGATGTAGGTCTAAAAAAATGGTTGTCCTAGGTTTTGAAAGTCATGACAAGAAAATGCTCCTATCCTTGCTATGATGGATAGTGATGATGAATCAAACTACATACCCAATTTGACAAATCAACTAGACATGTGTGAAGATTGGGTCCCTACCACTAATCTCCTTTGGGGAGATTCAAATATTCCAGTTGCGAACCTAATAGTTTCGAGCCTAGAACAAGAAGAATCTATTGTTGAGGATCCTATTCAAGAACATCAATACACAAATGGAATTCAAGAAGGTGTTACCCTTGGTGAAATTAGAGCTTTCACATCTAGACATCATAAATATGCTTGGTGTAAACATCCCAGTTGGGATTCAGACACAGACTCACATGAGTATGAATGGGAATCTCTCTCTGATTCTTTTACAGTTGACATGGATGTTGATGTTTTCCATACATATGGTTCCCAACCTGAGGTAGCTAATGAGTCTAGAGTAGGATTAGTAGATTCGAATCTGCAAGTCTCTTTAGTGGATGATGCTTCACTTGGTAGGATAAATCCTGATTTGGGTACCTTAGAGAGATACTTGACAGACCCTAACTTTGTGATCACTAGAGATGACACCATTTGTATTCACAACATTGAACTCGTCATTGACCTAGCCCTTGCCAATCCTCACCTAATTGATTGGTCTCAATGCTATCAAGAGCCTTAGCTTTTAACCTTCCAAAATGACTATGAGATAGCATGTTACCTAAATGCCCTTGAGCCCATAGTCTCTTCCACTAGTGAACCAACTACAAGCATGATAGAACTAGATATCAAGTACCTTAGTCACAAATTGAAAAGAAAAGAAAAAAAGAATAAGAGTTCTGATGGCGAACACCACTGTGTGGCGGTGTCAACACCTAAAAAAGTAAAAATAAAGGACATATCTGAGGGTGAAAACCTCACCGAGGCACCTAAGGATGAGGTAGTTGATCATCTCCCAAGTTACTTTCAAGATAGATCTTCAGTGCTTGTTGAGCCTACACAGCTAGTTAATTTGGGTATAGAAGAGGCTCCACAAATAGTGCATTTGGCTCAGTCTCTATCAACACAGGAAAAAGAAGCATATACCAAGTTCCTATAGAGCAACAAGATTAATTTTTCTTGGACTTACTCAGACATGCTAGGATTGGACACTAATCTCATTATGCATCACTTGTCCATAGCTCTAGGTATAAAACCAGTAAAACAAAAATTGAGGAAAATGCATCCTCACATAGCTCTTCTCGTCAAAGCTAAATTAGAAAAACTCCTCAGTGCAGGAATTATAAGAGCCATTGATTATGCTGCATGGATATCCAATATTGTACCAGTTTCAAAACATGACAAATCCATTCACATCTACATAGATTTTCAGGATCTTAATAAAGCATACCCAAAGGATGATTTTCCACTCCCAAATATAGACATGATAGTAAACATGATCACGGAATATGAGATCTATTCATTGATGGATGGTTTTTCTGGGTATAATCAAATCAAGATAGCTCCTGGCAACTAGGAAAAGACTGCATTCACTTGTGCATGGGGAACCTATTTCTGGAACATCATGCCATTTGGATTAAAAAATGCAGGAGCTACTTACCAAAGAGCTATGACAACTATCTTCCATGACATGATGCATAATAATATGGAAGATTATGTGGAGGACACCTTGGAAAAATCTAAAAAAATGGATACACACTTAGGAGATCTAGAAGTCATTTTATATCTAATGGAATAGTTTCAATTAAGATTAAATCAAAAAAGTGTGCATTTGGGGTCACCTCTAGAAAACTTCTAGGGTTTATCATTTCAGCCAAAGGAATAGAGGTGGACCTAGAGAAAGTTCAAACAATCTTGGATATGCCACCTCCCAAAAACATTAGTCAAATGAGGAGTCTTCAAGGATGCCTTCAATCTATACCGAGGTTCATTTCACAAAATGGCTGATAGAGCTCAACCCTTTAATAAGACATGGCATAAAGGGGTTAAATGTGTCTAGAATGAAGATTGTTAGAAAAGCATGGACCAAATCAAGTAGTACTTGGCCAATCCTCCAATATTAATGCCTCCTATCCTAGGAAAACCACTCATATTGTATGTTTCAACAACAAAATCTTCCTCGGGGGCATTATTGGCTCAACTTGATGATACTAGAAAAGAAAGAGCTATATACTACATAATTCATACTCTTGTGTCATATGAGGTCAACTACACTAGTATTGAAAAATCTTGCCTTGTAGTGGTGTTTGCTTCCCAAAATTTGTGACATTACAAGCTTGCGCATATGATACACCTCATTGCAAAGATTGATCCTCTCAAATATTTGCTTGGTAAGGCTGCTCTTACAGGTAGACTTGTTAAGTGGATGATGATCTTATCAAAATTTGACATAGAGTATGTTGAGCGTAAAGCTATAAAAGGACAAGCCATTGCAAATCAATTGGCTAATTTCCCAATTCAAGACAACATGCCTATTCAAGTTGAATTTCCAAATGAGCACATAATGTACACAAATCCAAGAGCATGGAGGATGTTCTTTGATGGCTCTTTCATGCAAAATGGTTCTAGAGCAGGAGTGTTATTTGTTTCTCCTCATGGGTACACAATCCCTAAGTCCTACAAACTATTGTTCCCATGTAGAAATAAAATTGCTGAGTATGAGGCCTTGACAAATGAACTAAAAATGGCAATAGAATGGAGAATCATAGAGCTGCATATCTATGGGGATTCACAATTAATAATCAACCAAGTTAATGAAGAATACCAAACAAAGGATGAAAAATTGGCACCCTACAAGAAAATGGTTGATTCATTGAGATGATATTTCACCTTTGTTACATTTCACCAAATCCCTAGAGCAGAGAATAAAGAAGTTGATGCTATGGCTACATTGGCTTCACTTCTTCAGCTAGAACAACATGAGTCCAGATTTGAATTCCTGGTGGAAGAGCTACACTATCCTATCAATGACTCCCAAGAAAGCCATGTCATCGGTACCCTTGTTGGCCATGAATCATCCCGCTATGGTGCCATTTACTCATATCTTCATGATGGCATTATCCCTGAAACCTTCAACCATTCTAAATGAAGAAACTTAACCTAAAATGCCTCTCGCCACACCCTTATCTCTGGTGATCTGTATAGGAGGGGTTTAGATGGGACACTTCTTAAGTGCTTGGAAAAGGATGAGTCCGATCAAGTGTTAGCTGACATTCATGAGGGCATTTGTGGAGGACATTCCAATGGTCTTTCCATGGCCCGAACATTACTTAGGGCTGGGTACTATTGGCCTACCATGCAGACAGATGTAGTAGCTTTTGCTAAATCATGCAAAAAGTGTCAAAAACATGGTAACCTGATACATGCTCTAGGCAGGGAGCTTATTCCGTCTATTTCTCATTGGCCATTTCAGTGCCGGGCCTTTGATCTTGTTGGGTAGATTCATCCCAAATCATCAGGTGGACACAAATTCATCATCACTACTACTGACTACTTAACCAAATGGGCAGAAGCTGTTCCACTTTTTGTTGCCTTGGGCAAGATAGTTTCTCTGTTTATTTTAAAACATATCATCTATCGATATGGAGTGCCTTTTGAAATAATCACTGACAATGGAGGTTAGTTAAAAAACAAGGACCTTAAAAAACTCTACAAAAATTTCAAGATAAAATAGCATTGGTCCTCCATTTACTTCCCGTAAGGAAATGGACAAGCAGAGGCTTCGAATAAAACCATTCTTAAGATTCTCCATAGAATAGTTCACAAGAATGGTAGAGATTGGCATCTACAAATAAATCTAGCCTTGTGGGCCTATAGGATGAGTATTCGTACTCCAACAGGGGCTACTCCTTTAGCCCTTACCTATGGTGCTGAAGTAGTGTTACCTTTAGAGGTGGAGATTCCTTCACTTAGAGTTTCCCTTAAAGGTCTAGTGACAGATGAAGACTATCACACCATGAGACTTCAAGAATTAGAACTTCTAGATGAAAAGCATAAAGCATCATTTGATCACATGAGAGTCTACCAAAAGTGTATGTCCAAAGCATTCAACAAGAAGGTTCGTCCTAGAGAATTTCAAGTAGGAGATCTTATCTTACGAGAAAACATTAAGAACCAACAACATAGAGAGCAAAAGGGAAAATTCAAACCTAATTGGCTTGGACCATACATTATTATTGTTTCTTTTGGGATAGGTGCTTATTTTTTGTCTATTGAAGAGGGAGAGAAACTCCCTGATCCTATTAATGTTTTGCACCTCAATAAGTTCTATCCATAATGCCTATTCTTTCTGGGGGCATCCTTTGTACATATTTATTGATCCTGAAAAAATTCCAAAAAAATTATATATGATGCTGAAAAAATCCTAAAAAGCATATAAAGTCTTGAAAAAATACAAAAAAATAAAAAAATGCAAAAAATTCAAAAAAATAGAAAAAGTGCCTTGGTGAAAACCTGGAAACAGGTGGCTTGGTAGCAAAAATACAAAATTTTTTTTTGAAAAAATCAAAAAATCTCCAAGTGGTGAAAACTTGGAAATAGGCGCTACTTGAGGCCTTTGCACCCTTGTTTCTTAGCACTCGTCCTCGACACTTAGCCTTTCTCCATCATGCCTTGACCTTGTTGCCTTGGTTTGGAATTGGTCTTTGTCTTTGTCTAGGGGGCATAACTATGTTAGCTTTGGTCTCTAGGATGCATTGGTCTTTAGGACATCATGCAAACAGTGTTTTTCAACACCACCACAACTATTTTTTTCAACACTACCCTAGTGTCAAGTGTTTCTCAACACTTATCAGATATCTTACCCGCAGTCTAGCATGATATGATATTTCTCACTGGCAAATGTGATACTCAAAGTTTGACTCTATGACCTACACACACGCACTTAAAACACTTGACTCATTGAGATTTGTTTGACTTTATTTCTTTGTTTTCTATCTATGATGATTTCTTTGACGAGTGTTCTCTCCCTAATAGTTTTCAATGATGCCAAGCTAGAAGAATGGAGGCATGAGGACATGTTTTATTTCTTTTTCTACTTATGGGTATATTTTGTTGGTCCTAACTATCATTATCATTCATGCTTGTTCTGCTTGACACTAGGATCTACAAGGTATTATCCTTGACTATTTTTGCAAGTGCATGCTTATAGTCATCTTGAATTTCTTATGTCTCGATGCGAGCATAATCTTGCTATACTAAAATTAGGGAACCTCACTATACTAGTCATCTTGATCTATATGTCTTTGATGCCTAGGTGGGATTCCCACATACCTATCTGATATAGATCATATTCAAATTCACATAGTCATACTAGCATGTATTGTATGATCTTGCGACACTACCAATAATGCTTGATGATGATTATTAGAGTGTAATGACTTTTTAAGCTTGCAAGTAAACCAATTTTCATAGTAGCTTGCATTATTAAGATCATGTTAGTCTAGTTTTACATCTTGCATATGGAGAGAGCTCTCCTTTCATCTTTCTTTTGGACTTTAAATCAACTGTGGTCACATTTTGATCTTCATTTCCTTATCTTCTTTCATGATCTCAATCAAAATTTTCATATCTTAAATAGTTGATCAATCTTGAGGAAAATTCTCTTTCTTCTCTCCATTTCTTTTCACCTCTTCCAAAAATTCTATCTTTCATTTGCTTTCCACCCCACTTCTTTTCTTCTGATTCAACCTTGGGGGCATAACCTTTCATGATGATCTACCTTGGTTCTGTGATCCTTATATCTTTCATCTTACATCAAGAACCTTATTTTTAGTTCAATTTGATCAAATTTATCAATTTACTATTTCTCCTCTATCTCATTTTGATTTTGATCATGAGGGGGCAGTACCTATCAAACTTCAATCCTTGATTTAGCTTTATCAATCAAACCTTGCTTGAGATTATTATCTCTTATTTGAGACTTGACAATCTCCTATTTACAGGTATGTTGGTCTTGTCTTTCAGCTTATCTTTGTCTTGATGTGTTCCCATATGTCAAACACACATCTGGATTGTTTTGTGATCCCAAATCGATCTCACATTAGTCAAAGAGGGGCAAATGTATGCACCCCAAAATGGTCGCCTAAACTTTGGGACCCCATTCAGTAATTTATCAAATCCCTGAATCAATATTTTCAAAAATCAACATTTTTCAATTATATCAATTTCCTTGATTAAATCCTATTTCTATCATTTATTCAATTATTTTCTATGGGCTAACCATTTTATCCTAATTATTTATTTATTTAAAAGGAATTTTCTTCCCCTTTTATTAAATAAAAAGCCCCACTTTTCTTCTTATCCTAAGTTGCACAAATAAAGCATTATTCTTATTTTATAAAAAGAAGAAAAGACCTTTTTGTCTCATATGGACACAAAAGTCAACTCTTATTTTTCTCATTGGAGGAGATTTGTGCACATGGATTTCTCCTCTTTCAAGCTCCACCCTTGATTAAATATTTTGCCTCTTAATCTCCATGGTCCATTCCTTTCAATTCCTTTAAAAGGAGATCTCTTTCCTCATTCTAGGATCCCAAATTTGAATACTAATCTTATGTTGCAAGATTTCTTGGAGACTTTGGAGCTTTGGAGATCATCATGCATTTAGCTTTCATTCTTGCATCATAGCTTCATGTTTATGCTTTCTAGCTTAGTTTCTTTTATGCTCTAGATTAGCTTACATAGCTTAATTAGTAAGGCTTGTAATACTTTCATTTCCATAGCTTCCTTGCATCTTCATTCTTAGCATAGTTGCATTGCATTTCCATTCTTGATTCTTGAAGATATTGGCATTCTTTCCCTTGTCTCTTTGAATCTCCCATTGTGTGGTTTACTAGCAAGGTTGCATGCTTCAAAAGCTCTAGCTGAGAGCACTATCAAACATCCTTGTGACTCCATGCCTATGGAGCTCTAGGTCATTTTCTCAAGGTTTCCCATTCATGGATTCCCTTGGAATTAATGACTTAGAGAAGTGAAAAATCTAGTGTGTATAGATCTTACCCCAGGGTACAATCTACCCCAAAAAATTTGTCCTTGACCTACACAGCTCTGATGGAAATTCTATTCATGAATCTTGGAAGTTCATCGAAAAGGGTACTCAAATCTAAATTGAAATTCACTATCCCACCCTTGTACCTGGAAGAAAATGAGGGTTTTTTTTTGTTTTTATGAGGAGTTTGGCTTGGTCAAACCCCGGTTTGAAATCAACCTTTAAAATAGAATTGAAATAGAGAATGCTAGCAAGTAGTAGAAGTAGATATAACAATGAAGCTATGATACTCAATTGTATTTGAAATGTAAACAAGTATGTTAATATGAAAGATTGGCCTCAAATGTAAATCAAAACCTCCATGATTTTATGCTAGGAATCCACCTTGAAGAGAGAATGAATTGATTTTGAAGATGAACAAAGGGTCTTGAAGGAAGATCACACCACCATGATGGCTAGATCTAGGGTTTGAATGATGAATCTTGAATGCTTGAACCAGATCCCTTCAAATGATGGAATGCTTGAATTCTTGATCTTCAATGGAGAACTTGAATTCTTGAATGGATGCTTTCTTGAAATAAAACTTGATGGATTGTGGATGCACTTGATTTCACTTTAGAGAGATGTCATAAAAAGATGGAGAAAATGAGAGAGGAAGGCTTCCTTTTATAGTAGTCTAGGGCACAAACTTCTAAAGAGGCCAGGAGAATTAAATTCCAATTAAGCATTAACCCCTAGAAATGAACCCAGATTAAATTCAATTTAATAGTCTACCATTCTGAAAGCCGAAAGAGTTGACCCGAAAGCAGGAAAGTAAACTTTTGAATTTCACCCCGCATCTTGCAAAATTTTCAATGAAAAGGGGGACATGTGTGAAGGATGAGGTCGACTTTGACCTTGGTCAAAGTTGAGGTCAACTTTGACCTAGGTCAAGGTTGAGGTCGACCTTGACCCAAGGGTTTAGGACCCTTGGAAAATGAGCCAGAAGAGGAAAATAGTGCCCAGAGAGGCCTAAATAGGCATAGAAGATGGGAAGGGGGCATAAAATAGAGGAAAACATGATGATGGCCCCAAAACATCCCCTAAGGAGGCTAAACATTCTTAACATGGAAGTTCTTCCATTTTAAGATGATACAGAAGCATTAGAGATACGATAAACATAAAGTTAGAAGAACAACTAGTGATGTTCCTCCGCACCCTTGGCCACAATCTGAGGAATCGTAAGATTGCCCATAAATTTGGGCACTTAGGAGAGATAGTAAGTTGATACTTCCACAAGGTCTTGAAAGTTGTCTTACCACTCCATGTAGATTATTTTATACTACCTGGTCCACACACTCCTTAAATTAATGGGAAGGATTGTTTCAATCCATACTTCAAGGTAAATCCCCTAGCACTAGAAATTTCTTTTCTTGAGTGTTAATGCCTTTACTACAAGTTCATTGATTATAGTTTTTCTTTCTATGGGATTGTGTTGGAGTAATTGATGGAACCCATATACTAGTCACAGTCGATGTCGACTTACAAGGTAAATATCATGATAGAAAAGAGAAATTGTTGCAAAATTTTATGGTTGTCTCTTCATTTGATTATAAGTCTCAATACATTCTTGCTAGTTGGAAAGGGTTTTCTATAGATAGTCATGTTCTAGATTCAACTCTCACTAGAGAAGATCCACTTGTAGTTCCCCTGGGTATGCCATTTCACATTGTATGTTACTGAAGAATACAATAAATGTTTCACATTTTAACAATATACTTTTTATTGTAGGAAAATATTATTTAGTCGATGCTTGATATCCAAATGTACTAGGATTTCTCGCTCCTTATCAGTGTACACGTTACCACCCAAAGGATTTTTTAAGAGAAAACCCTATAAATAGTCCACAAGAGTTATTTAACAACCGACACTCCTCACTTAGAAATAAAATAGAGTGTACATTTGGGATTTTGAAGCAGTATTTTCTTATCTTGAGGCATGTAATGTCTTATCCAATCTTGAAACAAGAATGTATTGTTTTGGAATGCTGCATACTGCACAACCTCATTACTATGGAGGACAACATTCTATTTGAAGTGGCTATTGAGGAGGAGGACGATCGTGATGGGATAAATGTACTAATACTTGAGACATATTGGTTGAGTCAACATGATAGGGATGATTGGGGAAAGTTTCAAGATGATATAGAAAGTAGGATGTGGGAAGACTATAGACGTAAACATTATTTTTAGTTTTAGGGGACCTTTCTTTGATCTTTAATATACTTTAATGAAGATACAATGATAGATATGATGGTTCATTATTCTTTTGTTTGTATCTTCATTCCTAGCTAGATATTGTCTATGCCTCTTGAATTTGTTA
>BSBK01009953.1:862500-882500 GCA_027943335.1 Chamaecyparis obtusa
CTTCTGCGCATTTGTACCTGATTCCTGCGCATACATCCATTTTGCTGCTCATCCATTTTGGCATTTTCTCCAATCTATCTTTTTAATTTTCTTGCACATTTACCTTAAGTGTCTGTGCTTTTAACATTTTTTGCTGCGCATTGCTTCTTTTTACCCATTGGTTCCATAGCACTGCGCATATATTTCATTTTGCTGTGCATTAGTACATTTTTGCACATATATCAAGTCTTGCTGCACATTCACCTCACTATTCTGTGCATTTGTTACTTACTATAGTAAAATTTAGTTTTCTGTTAGTTTTGATTTTAGCTAACCTTTGACAAGTTTATGTTTGTTCTGGTAGTCTCTAGGCTATTTTTTGCAGGACGTTATTTTGAAGACCCCATTGCTAAATTTCTAACAAGTTTGTTTGTAGGATTCTTAAGGGGTTTTGCAAAATAAACTACAACATTGTTTGGGCTTTAAAATATGACATGTTTTTTGATTTGTGTGTCTACTTTAGCATAGATTAAGTGTTTGTTGTGTCTTGCTTCATAGCTATCTATAATCCCAAAATTATAACAATGTATCCTCTCTCATCGCCATTCGTGGACCTTGGGTGTAAGAGAAACTGTTATAATTTTTAGAGGGCAATCTTTGGAGGGAAAAAAGGTACTCACCCCAAGGAACGACCCAACCGGTAAGAGGCTAAAGCCAAGCCCTTCCAAACTAGTATATAAAAAATGCTAGTGTGATTAGTCTCACATTAGACAGGTGTGAATTCATTGTGGCAACCAAAATCTCCTCCAGTACCCCAGTGGTGTGTTAAAGTCCTACTTAGTCGAGGTGAAAGCCTTGCTTTGAAAGGATTGGGAGAGCCCCCTTAATTGGGAAAATGACTTGATCACAACCACCTGAATAGATGTCCTTATTAAATACTTTTGTATAGTGGCCAAAAATCTTCTATTTTCTGGCTCAAGGGGTCACCCAAGCCCATGAAGACACCCCACATTACTCATGGTTCATAGTAGAGATAGTAGTTCTTTGGGAAGTAATGACCCATTGAATTCAAAACTTGGTGTGCCTGAGAAGTGAGTACATTGTAAGGAGGAGCCCGTGCCTCCAAGTTCCTAGGCTATCCACTGTGGATTTGCGTGGCTAGATTTTATTATCCTAGTGGGGATTCAATAGATACTATCCTTTCCAACCTTAGGATTGTAAGCGTGTTTGTGCATTCATACTAGAAAAATTAGATTAAAATCATTTCTATGTTACATGTGTGTGTTTATGCATTTTACATTTGCCAAAAACCAAAATATCAGAAAATCAAAAAATTCCAAATCTTGTAGTTGCAATCAATCAAAAACAAAAACCTGCGCATTCATACAATTTTCCTACGCATACATTAGACTATTCTGGGCATCTATTAATTTTTACCATGCATCAGTTCATAATTGTTGTGCATTTGATTCATTTGGTTGCGCATTCATCAAACTATCCTGCACATTTGTCGTTGCGCATATACAACAAAGAGCATTTCCACAAGCTTTGAAATTTTCACAATCACTTTTTTGGATACCCATTTTCATCCTTAGTAAGATTCTGGAAAAAACATTCACGTTACAGAAACCTCTGATCTTTAGTTTGACCATTTTCATCATTTTTCATTATCCTTCCTTCACCAAAAGTTGTCAAATCATTTCTTCTAATCTTCTGAAATTCTAAATTTAGTGTTGAAACATCACCTTATCTATCAAATTTTGATCTTTGTGAGTTTATCCTATTAGGATCTATCATCCTCAATCAAACTTACTTAGGTTACTATCTCTTGATTTTTCTTTGTCATATCATAGTGAAATCTATACCTCCTATTGACTTAGATTTTATCAAGTTATCTCATCACTTTTCAACACTTTTCAATATCTATTCTATCAAACACACTTTCCATATCTTTTCATCAAAAATATTTCATCCCACAAATCAATTTTCACATTTTTATGGTTCAAACTCCATCTCAGAAACTTAAACAAACCTTTGATTCAAAATCCCTAGACAAGATGGAAGGAAACAAAAGAAATGAAGAAAATTCTTGGTCTGGAATTCCTAAGAAAACTTCACTTTTTACATCAGAAGAGGAACCCACAAATCAAGAACTTAGGGATGCTACACAAGATCCCAGATTTTATAATGTCATGGAAAGACTCCTAGACATGGATAGAGAGATGTATTTCCTCATGCTTTCTCAACAAGGAGCCAAACTACCAACTGATTTTGATGTTTCCCATCTTAGAGAACCACCTAATACAAACAATCAAGAAATCCCTAGTGGTTCTCAAGATACTCATGGAGCAAAGGATGCCAATTAGCAATCCAATGCTTCTCAAAAAAACCAACAAAACAATACTTCTCAAAACAACCAACAAAACAATGCCTCTCAAAATAATCAACAATCCAATGCTTCTTAGGATACTCAACAATAAAATGTTTCCCAAAACACTCAAGGAAACATGTCATCTTTGGATCCCATTCTATAACAAATCAAGATGCTTCAACAAAAAATCTGTGACATCCAAACTGGATCATCAACTAAGAAGTATTCCTTGGATGATATATGTCCTTATCCTTTTGATAAGAATTTAGCAAGGATTTGATTCCCTCCTCATTTTGATGTACCAAAATTTGAAAAATACAAAGGGAATTTAGATCCACAAGACCACATTTGTGAGTTTTGTGCTACTTGTATTGAAGTCACTCACAATGACACTTATCTTATGCGACTATTTCCATGAAGTTTAGGAGGACAAGTCATGGAATGGTTCTCCAAACTACCCCCAGGCATCAAATCTTTCAATGAGCTTCTTGATAAATTTGTGACTCATTATTCATATAATATCAAACATGAAGTCACTATGCTTGATCTTTGCAATGCACATCAAAAGAATGGAGAACCCTTCCTTACTTGTTTGCAAAGATGGCATCAATTGTTTTCCAAATATCCATGAATAATTCCTGAACAAGAAAAGATGGATATCTTTGTGCATAACCTTACCCCATAAATGAGTTATAGGTTACAATTGCAATGTCCACCAAAATTCAATAAGCTCATAGAAAATGGTATCAAGATTGAGGAAGCCATGGTTAGAAAAGGTGAGATAAAACTTTATTCCAAAGACAATGTTGGGTCCTCAAATTCCAATCCCAACAACTATAACAATGACAAATCCAAATTCTAGAATAAAAACAAAAACATTGTCAATGATGGGATTGCTGATAATCGTAATGTCAAACCAACACAACCCCTTCTCAATCTCACAAGTAAGGCCAATGCTACTCAAGCTATCTACGAAAATCAATAAGAAAATCCAAACACCAACAAAGATTCATCTAAACCAAGATTGCCTTTTATGTCACCTCGAAGAAATTTTACTCCTTTAGGGGAATCTCTCGAATCAACATTATAGATGTTAATCAAAAAGAAACTCATTACGCTTCCTAAAATGAAAGATTTTGAACCTAGAGTGAAACCTTCTTGGTGGAATGGGAATGATTATTGTGAATTTCATAGAGGAAAAGGAAATAAAACCAATGACTGCCAAAGGCTAAAAAATGTAATTCAAGACTTAATTGAAAGCAGTGAAATTGGTGTTGATGGACATACCTCAAATGAATCACATATGGCTTTCAAAGATCCACTTCCTGAGCATGAAAAAGGAGGTTCTTCCAACACTAAGGGTGACAATCAAGCCAATTATAATACTACTCCCTATAGATATGTTGGTAACATTTCTGAATGTCATCCTTCTAAGTACTATGCCAATGTCATTACCATAAAGGAAAAATCAAAGAGTCAACCAGTCCATGTTACTACTCATGCCTAATCCAAGGTTACTCTCCAAGGAGTCCAATCTAAATGAAATGCTTCTCAAAACAAGTCTATTTATTTCCCAATGTCTACATCAAATATTTCCAACCAGTACAATCTTTTGGAACAACTCAAGAAAACACCTGCCCACATATCCATCTTAGAGCTTTTGCATCTATCCCCATCTCACAAAGATATCCTTGAAAAAGCTCTCTTAGAGACCCAAGTCCCCAAAAATCTAGATCATGATCAATTTCAAGTTATGGTGGGACATTTAACAACCCCACATTATCTATCCTTCACTGAGAATGATGATTTAGCTATTACCCAACCTCATAATGCTCCCCTACATATCGAAGTCCTTGTACAGAGTCACAAAATCAAGAGAGTACTAATATATGGAGGAGCTAGCTTGAATATATGCACATTGAAACTAGTCCTTGCATTGGGATTTTCTGAAAATGCTATAGATCCAAAGAATAAAATCACAATAAAAGCTTATGATAAAGAAGAGAGGTCATCCAAGGGATTTGTTGTTCTTCCTATCAAAGTCAGTCCTATAATCAAAGATGTACCTTGCCAAGTTCTTGACATGGATCTTGCTTATAACATTCTCTTGGGAAGACCATGGATTCATTCCATTCAAGCCATGCCATCAACTTATCATCAGTGCTTGAAATTCCCTCATAATGGTCAGGAGATCACTATCAAAGGAGATACTAATCATTTCTAGTATTGTAACACTGTGAAGGCATCTGATTCTTTGGTACCTTATAATCGTATTGGATCTACTACAACTACACCCATTGATCCTAGTAATATAGCATCAACTTCTAAATCAAATGGGATCAAGATAGAAATAAAAGAAAGAAGTATGGGAGAGTACACTTTAGGTCAAGCTCTTTGCATCATAAAGTTACCTTTATCTCCTAGATCATATGGTAGATCTTTGATCACTAAACAACAATCAGAACCCCCTTCAACACTTGTTTATGACACATTTATAAGTGGGGGCACAATATCCAAAGAGGCAGTTGAGCATAATGCTAATCATTTGCTTAAGTCATAGAAGAATGAAGAGGATATCAAACATGAATATATATCACCTGATGTCTATGGTAAAGGGTATACTTTGCTACAAAAGATGGGATACCAAGGTGTTGGACCTATAGGGTTACAAAGAGAAGGTGTTATAAAACCAATTTTGCAAAATCCCAATTATCAAAGAGATATCACAGGATTAGGATAAAAAGGAGATGGACTGAAAGAACCAAAAGGAAAAGCAAAGATCACACCTTTTCATGAAACATCTAAAGCTCCTGCCTTACAGTTCTGAAAACATGGTATGTATGTAGATCCAAAGAAACAAAGGATAGCACAAAGAATCATTGATAGACTTGGGGATAATGATGATTTTGACTCAAATGATTATGAATGGGATTCATTATCTGATTGTACTGACAAGATAGGTGTTGATGTTTTCCATCACTATAGTAATGATTACCATGAGGGAGAGAGTTCAAAGACTGACTCACTAGGATTAGTCCCACATGATACTACTTTTGTTGATTGTGAGGAAAGTGAGCTTTATCTCACAATAGACAAATCAGATGAGAGTATGGAAATAGACCTTGCTAATACCATCATAAACCTTGAAAAATTTTCCATCAATACCATCTCTACCTTTGAAACTGACCCAAATGATCCAATGCCCCTTGTACATCTTGAGCTTATTGATTGGGATTCTCCCAATCATCTAGAACTTGATGTTTTCCATAATGATGATGCAATCATTGACTATCTTAGAATCAGGGATCATTTACCACCAGGGGATCACAACAGAGGATTTCCAATAGAACTCAATAACATGGCCTACTTTGGAGAGAGTGCCAATCCTTTCAGTCATAAAAATATAAAAATAATCAATAGATCTAATGGTGAAAACCACTTAGTGGCAGTGTTAGATCCAAAAATAGTAAAAAGAAAAGATGCATCTGATGGTGAAAACCTCTCTAAAATGCCTGACGATGGAAGGATTGACACTCTTCCCAATTATCTGTATCGAGAGCAATCTTCCAATCTTATAGAACCAACAATACCTCTTAACATTGGAATAGAGGAGTCTCCGCGCATCCTCAAAGTAGTAGCATCCTTGACAGAATCAGAGAAAGAAGATTTAGCAAAATTTTTCAAAGAGAGACAAATCAACTTTGCTTGGTCCTATGCTGATATGCCTAGGCTAGACCCTAATCTCATTATGCATCATTTATCTATCAGACCAGGTGTAAAAATAGTTAAGCAGAAGCTTTGCAAGATGCACCCACACATTGTACTAATGGTTAAAGAAAAATTGAAGCTCTTAGATGTTGGATTCATTCGTGCTATTGATTATGCTGAGTGGATTTCAAATATCATCCCCATCTCTAAACTAGAAAAGTCTATCCAGATTTGTATTGATTTTTGAGATCTTAATAAATATTATCCAAAAGATGACTTTCCTCTGCCAAATATTGACATTATTGTTGATCTAAAAGCTGGGCATGAGATGTTATCATTAATGGATGGTTTTTCTAGCTATAACTAGATCAAGATTGCACCAGAAGACTAGGAAAAGACTACTTTTACTTGTCTGTGGGGTACATACTACTCGAATGTGATACCATTTGACCTTAAAAATGCTGGAGCAACTTACCAAAGAGCTATGACCACAATCTTTCATGACATGATGCATACCATTATGGAAGATTATGTTGATGACATCTTAGCAAAATCCAAAGACAAAGCTGGTCATTTGAGAGTGTTGGATAGAATATTCACCCAGATGGAAAAGTATCAAATTCAACTCAATCCAAAGAAATGTGCATTCGGGGTCACATCCGATAAACTATTAGGGTACATTGTCTTAGCCAAAGGAATCGAGGTAGATCTAGAAAATGTTAAAGCAATAATGGAGATGGCTTCCCCCACTAACATCAGTCAGTTAAGATCTTTGCAGGGATGTCTCCAATCCATCTGAAGATTTATTTCTCAACTAGCAGATCAAAGTCATACCTTTCAACATTTGTTGCATAAAATTATCTTATTCCAATGGGATGATAAGTGTGAGGAAGCTTTCAATAAAATCAAGCAATATCTGGAAAATCCTCCAACTCTGATGTCACCAATTCTAGGCAAGCCACTCTTGCTCTACATTTCAGCTACAACAATCTCACTAGGTGCTCTACTGGTTCATCAAGATCATGAAGGGAAAGAAAAATCCATATACTATATCAGTCGCACCTTAGTGGGATATGAGCTAAACTATTCTCCTATAGAAAGAGCATTTCGAGCCATTGTTTTTGCTTCACAGAAGTGGTGACATTACATGTTGTCACATTCAATCAAGCTCATTGCAAAGATTGATTCTTTAAAGTATCTATTAAGCAAGACAACATTGACAGGCAGATTGGCTAAGTGGGTCATGCTACTTAGTGAATTTGATATTGAATATGTGGATAGGAAGGCTATCAAAGGCCAAGTGATAGCAGATCAACTAGCTAATGCTCCATTAATGGATAACCAACCTATACACATAGAGTTTCCTGATGCACACATCTTGGCCTTATCTACACAAATATGAAAACTATACTTTGATGGATCATGTACTCAACAGAGTTTAGGAGTTGGTATTCTCTTTATCACGCTGCAAGGATACACAATTCTAAAATCTTACAAGCTGCTCTTTCCTTGCACCAATAATGTAGAAGAATATGAAGCTTTTTTGATTGGGTTAAAGATGGCTTTACAATGGAAAGTAACTAAAATGAATGTCTACAGGGATTCTCAGCTGATTATAAACCATGTTAATGATGATTATCAGACTAAAGATGATAAGTTATTACCATATAAATATATGGTTGATGACTTCAAAAACTATTTCTCAATCATCACTTTTGAGCAGATTCCTCGACATGATAACAAGGCTGCCAATGCAATGGCTATGATTGCTTCTCTATTTGATACAGAGGATACCAAGGCCTATTTTGAGTTATTGGTGGAATCCCTGACTTGTCCTGCATATGATGACCCTGATATGAATATTATATGTCATCTAATTGGACATGATTCCCCAATTTATGGAAAAATCTATTCTTATCTAAAAAATGACATCCTACCCCCTGACCTATCCTGAAATAAAAAATGAACTTTTCTTTGCCAAGCCTCCCGCTATGTCCTAATATCTGACACCCTTTATCGGCGAGGTCTTGACGGTACTCTCCTACGATATCTCAAGCATGATGAAGCTCAAACTGCCTTGCAAGACGTACATGAGGGTATTTGTGGGAAACATTTGAGTGGTCCCTCTTTGGCTAAGAAACTCATGCGTATGGGTTATTATTGGCCTACCATGGAAATATATTCCTTTCATTTTGCTAGGGCATGCAAGAAATGTTAGATACATGGAAACCTTATTCATGCTCCAGCATAAGAATTACATCCTTTTACAACTACCTTACCATTCAGTCGGTGGGGACTCGATCTCATGGGTGCCATCAACCCTATATCTTCCAATGACCACAAATGGATTATCACTACAACAGAGTATTTTACTAAATGGATTGAGGGCATTCCATTGATTAGCACCACAAGGAAATGAATATCAATGTTTATCCTAAATTATATCATTTGCAGATATGGTATACCTATGTATCTCATTACTGATCATGGGAAATAGTTTCAAATTTAGGACATGGATGAACTGTGCACAAAATTCCATATCACCCTTAACTATTCCTCCATATACTATCCCCAAGGAAATGGCTAAGCTGAGGCATCAAACAAAACAATTGTTAAAATCCTATAAAGGATTGTCAGTGATGCTAGCCGTGACTAGAATATCCAACTGAATCCAACATTATGGGATTACCACATCCCATCCGTACTCCCACTAGAGCCACCCCATATTCCCTTATCTATTGTCCACACCTAGGGGAGATCCTTTGGATGAACCTCTTAATAGCATACACCTCAAGAAGTTCTATCCTTGAAATCCCAAAGCAAGGGCTATGTATATATTCTGTAAATAAAAAGATCAAAAAATACAAAAAAAAAGCATGTGGTGAAAACTTGGCAACAGGTGCCATGTGCATCAAGTTAGCTCCTCTATCTATTAGGATTCTTCTAGTGTGCCCATTCATTGTATATATCCACAATAAAATGGCTAGTTAGTCCCTATTCTTGCCATGTATATATCATAATAAAATGGCCAATTCATAAACCATCCATTATATCTACCCATAATCAAACCCCATCATAGCTTGATCTTTTGTCATGGCCTTTATCCTAGTTTTGTTGCGTCCTTCTTCATCCATAATAAGTCAGTCCATCACCTAGTTGGGGGCATGTCCTCGACATAGTTCGAGAACTGGATCTACGATAGTCATGACTCTTAGAGGATAGAATGGAGTATTTTCACTAGACAAGAAAACACAATCAAATGTTCTTCCACGATGATATCTTCATGATGAATCACAATCTATGATCTATCCTTCAAAACATGGCTACTTATCTATCATTATTGACTATACATCATCAATTGAACTGATCATTGTACCTCACACTATCTTTTGGTAAAAGAAATGTATATTCATGACATGCATGTTAGAATGGTTTGTTGTAGATTATGCATTCATCTCTAGATTTCATTGTTATCATGTTTCCTATGCTATTTCAGGATATCTTTGACATGAGTTTGCAACTCCCATATGTCATTGATTAGAATAGCTGAGATGGGGAATGGTATTTTCTTTGATTGCTGTTTGTGGGATAGTTTCTGATGAAATCGAAGGAACAAATAATTGGGGTGTCTGTGCGTAAGTGCCTTCATCAGTTTAATAGTATTGACAACATACAAATCATGTTGTTCTACAAATGCTATTAATGGTGATATGCCATCACATACCTTGACTCAAAATATTTGTTCCCTGATGGAGGGGGGGATATTCCTTGTCTGTTATGCAAACAAAACTCAGGTCATCTTGGTTCAATTATACCTAGATGCTTGTCAAGTTTGCAATATTAAACTCCATGTAAGAAGTGCTCAAGTCATCCTGGTTTAATTATACCATGATGCTTGCATTTTTCTTGCAACATAACGAACTTAATGATGAAAATCAAATTCCAGTTATTATGAAGTTTTAAGATGTTACATGAAGTTGTGGAGATATACTCATTTCATATTTCATTTTTCATTACATTTAAATAGTTCATGACTTGCATATCAGTGCTCCTTTTATAGGGATTTGTAGGTTTTCTTTCTTATAAGGTCATATGTTCTCCTAGTCCATTCTTCTTGTGTCAGATACATTGTTATTTAAGTTGAGGACATTTGGACAAAAAAAACATTAATTTTTCACCTTGCATCTTCTAACATTTAATCAATTCATTTAGGCCATGCATTATCTTCATTAGGTATGTTCATTTGTGTATTACCCATCTATGTTGACATGCATATTTCACATGTTGTTTTGTTATAGTTATCATAAAATCACATTATGTTTTTATTATGGTGTAAGTTGTTATATTTAGTCATCTTAAGAACATTTTCATTCATTACATACTTTATGCATTTTACACCATCATTTATTATCCATTACATGTATTATATCATCATGCATTTATTATCATTCATTTATATCATTCATTTATTATCCATTTGTTATCCATTATCTACATTGTTCTTTACATCATTGCATTAGTAACCACATAGCATTGTATAGAGTAAAATCATTTAGGACATGCATTCATATCAACATCATATGTTAGATCATTAACCATTATGCATCAAATAGAAAATAAATCATTTTTCAATCTAGGACATACATTCTATGCATATTAAAGTAAATCATCACATCCTCCATATGTCAGTACGCACATGTATATAAAATCATCAAAGCAAATCATGATAGAACTGCATCACTATATATATAGAGTCCATCATATAGGGTCCAATCATATAAAGTCCATAAAACAAATAAACTATCCAAATGTCCAATGATATAAAGAAACATAACAATGTCCAACTATGTCCATCAAGTCAATAATATAATGATACAACGATATAATGATACAAAGATTGTATACAATGATATCCAACATCTATGATCCACTACCTCTAGACTCTATCTGTCACTACCTGCGAGATGCAATAAGACCCCATGCTTCTGAACCACCTGATCTTGAGGCTCCAGCCTAATCCCTTGAACCTGTGGGTGATCTCAGAGGGTGTGATGATACACCTCCACTACCAGCCGGTACCTATCTATCATATACCACAGTCCTAACGGCAACTAAGATCTCTCTGAAGCTCCCAATCCATTGATCTATAGGAACTACCTATCTATAGGCCTCTTGCTAGTAGGATATCTCCTTCCCGGCCCATATCATAGCTCTTAGAATGTCTCCATGAGGACCCAAATCCTCTATCCACTACAGCTCATCCAGTAACATCTTTCACTCCCCGAGTCTCTCTATACTAGAGATGCATCATGTTCATGTCTAAGCACTCCCATCTGGCTCTCTAGTCTCTCTATCCATCTCTCCAGTCCAGGGACATAGTCTACCTATACCTATGTCATTGCTAGTTGAACTAGAAATGAATCAATATTTGGATCCTCCTCTCCTACAACATCTCTCTGTAAATAGGGATCTTGTCCCCCGATATCCATCCCTATTGGCTCCTCTTGAGCATCCACATCTGGCATCTATGCATCCTACCCTACTAAATCAAGCATCTTCTCATCCTGTATATCATCATGGATTTGTCCACCCTAAACCACTCTGACCTAGGCTAAAAGTACATCCACCTCATCTTGTCCCTGTCCTTCCTATATCGACACCTGTACCTATACTACTGGTACCTATATTGGGGCAGCTGGTATCTATGGTGTAGCTCCTGCTACTGGCTATGTTGGAGGCTATCTCCATCCCTATCTAGCTAGAGGCGGCATCAAACCCCTTTGTCTCACACCACCACCTCTCATCCGAGGTCTAGCTCTATCTCCTCTCCCACCATCTCCTCCATCTCCTCTCCCACCATCTCCACCATCTCCTCCATCACCATGTCCATCATCACCTCTACCTCCTCTCCCTCAGCCTCTCCTATCTCAGCCTTGGTGTCTCCCATGTCATCTCTCTAGATCTCTCTCTGGTGGCCTCACTACCGGATCTATCAAGCATGGTATGAGAAAATCTTTGAGGTACTACTCTAGATCAGCCATCATCCCTGGGTCCACAACCCCCTATCTCATCATCCATGCCTGAAATGGCATGTCAAGAAACTCCTGTCTAGCTATGTCAAATGAGACCATGGTCCCCTAGTCACGTCTCTCCTGATGGGTACATGTAAACTCCATGACTCCTTGTGGCATGCCCTGGCTCTTGCCAAACTATTGTAGAACCTAGCTGACCAGCTATCTCTCAATGATATAGGGTGTCTGCCCTATCAACCATCATGACTCAAAACAAAAATTGAGCTATCTCTCATCATCCTAGGGCTCACACCCTAGGTAAGGTCTCCATGTGACTGTATCAAGAGTATCAAAAGTGTACCACCAGAACTCTAAATGTCCCAGCTTTTCCTGAGATAAAACTGATGAATATAAATGAATGTACGACTGTCCTGCACTGCAAAATCTAATCACCATTGGCCATGTAACTACAATATGCTCCCATGTTCATACATGGAGCAATGTGATTCCTATTGATAATGATGCACCCCTATGGTACACCACCTGATGAAGATCATGGTATAAATGGGCTAAAAGATAGACACCCCAAGCAAATCAGGTCCTGTCATCCATCATCTGCTACAAAGTGAGGCCCCAACAACTGTAAAATTGTGTGACCTATGATGAGGGCATACAAATCCCCCTATCACTCTTGCTAAAAATATTGGTAGAGGCTCATACAAATCAACCATATCCTCCCACCTAATCTCCCCCTCATCAATATCATCATCACCAAAAACTGCTCTACACTCTATCACCCCACCGTGCCAATCATAATGAACTAGCTCACCTATAATAGGAAGTTGGAGGATGTGATATACATCCTTGAGTGTCACTGTCATCTCTCCTATCAGGAGATGAAAGGTACTCATCTTCGAGTGCCATCGCTCTACTAATGTAGTCATCATGCTCAAATTCAACCAAATCTCAGGCATGTAGATAACATGGTATAACCCAGATGCTCTGATCAAGAGTCTATCAGTCTCTGATAGCGCCGGTCTCAAGTTCTATGTGATGGGATATCTCTCCCATGACATCAGAACATTGGTAATATCCTCCTATTAAAGTCAACAATATCAAGCTATCAGATTTTGATAAACTAATTTGTACATCTATCTATCCTATTATATCAAATACAAACATGTTTTATCACGTGTTTCAATAGATGATTTTATCAATTATGTAACATCAAGACTAGTTAACTAGCGACCATGCTACGATGTTTCTTATCTTGACCAAATTGATCAAATTCAACCACTGATAGATCAAATCAGCTTATCAACATCAAGTTTGACCTAATTGACTACCTAATTTGACCAAATTCTACCATCCAAAACAAATGTGCAACATAGAAACATGCATGCACAACATCCCCTAACATTTGTGTAGATTTAAACATTTGCATAGTTTTATTCCAATTTGTGCAACTTTCCTTGACAAATGCCCATAATCCACGTATGCACACATTTAATTCATATTGGTGCAGCCTAAGTTTTATTTCTACATGTATGCGCAATTCTACAACACATATGCGTAGAATTACTAGTTTGCTACACAAACATAGCAAATTACCAGGAAAAAGAAAATTTTCAAAATTTCCTATCATTCAATCTAGCCTAAAACATGCTACAAATCCTAATCTAACATGCTAGAAATCATGAATTCACAAAGAGGATCAAGTCACCTACTGGCTCTCCCAAATCAGGTGGTCTTCGGAAGTGTCTGGCCCTCTCAAAGCGATGATCTGACAATGGGAATGACATCCTAGCAGCTTTGCTCTTCTCTCTCTCAAGCTCTGATCTCCAAATGACAAGTGTTCACAATGAGCCTATTGTGGACCCCTTTACCCTATTTATAGCCCATGGACCAAATGTGCTTGGTGTGTGGACCCTAACTCCCATTTTTCTTTCATTTCACCCCGTTCTCATCCATCTTTTCTACCATTTCTTTCGTGAGATTGATTGTCCCACTTGACAAAAAAATAAAAAATCAATTAAAATAATCTTTTTTGTCAATCAATCTCTCAAGGGGGCATGCATAGGTCATCTGAGACATTGTTTGGGGCAATGGGCAAAAATACTTCAAATTTTCTTTGAAACAATGTGACATGCACATTATTTCAAAGAGGGGCAAAATGTATACACTTAAAAATGGCTTCATTAATTAATTAAATATTTATTATTTAATTGATATTGACTTGATAAATTAATTAAATATTTATTATTTAATTAATAATTATTTTCCTCTATTTATTAAATAGATTATTCAATTTATTTAGTAAATTCATTATAGTTTATTCCTCTATCCTAAGTCTTCTAATTAGTCTTATTAAAGTGATTTAATTAAATATACAATCACCTAAATATGACTAAGTCCCCTAATCCACCTCACCTACCTAGTCACCTGACACATCACTTTGGCTAAAATAAATAATTATTATTAATTATTTATTGGTAATTATCCTCACCCACACATGTCCTATTCTTAAGGGCTATGTGGCCTCATAGGACTTGGTCTCATGGCCACATGTCCTCTCTTAAACCAAGTCAAGAGACATTCCCTATTCCTAAGGGGCTTCTCAAGCCACCTCTAAGGGTCAAAGGTGACTCATGGGACACTTGTGCCAAGAGTCCTCATGAGGAAAAAGTCCTTCCCTCTTCCTCTTTTTGGTCTTTGTGAGACACTTGACATGTGTCTTTCCCTTCCACCTTGTTCTCTTCCATGTCAATGTGAGAGGAACATCATCCCTATTCTCCCTCTCACATTCCAACTACATCCCCATTTCTCTCAACTCCTTCAACCAAGTCAATCCTAGCCCTAGGATCTTCCACCTTTCATTCTCCATCGTAGGATTGTGCCACCTAGGCTTAGATCCTCCAAAAATCTATAAAAGGAGCCTCATTTCACCTTTGTGAGCTAATAGTGAATAGGCAATCAAGCATTCAAGCAATCAAGCATTTCAAGAGAAACCAAGTATAATCAAGCCATTTCATAATCACTTGCACTTCATTCACCACATTTGCATAATTAAGCTTTAGTTTTGCATACATTCATCATCAATCTTCACACTTTTGTATCATCTTGGGCAAGAGGCTTCATTTGGAAATCTCAGAGCTCAACATCCTTAAGAAATCTAGGCTAGGAGGACAATGGAGGAAAGCTACATAGTAGGTGAAGGTTAAAACCTTGTTTTAGCTTCATATTTGGTGTATTCTTCATTGTTGTTTTCTAATTAGTTTGATTTGTTAATTTTGAAATAGTTAGTTTATCATTTAGAGTAGTTAGACATCTAATTTGCATATAGAGACAACCCTTCAAGTACTAAAATGACCTAGCCTTAATTGTGGGTTACGACATAGCTGAACTTATCGTAGCTACAATGACTCAAGAGAAAAAATAAGGGCACCATATGGATGAGGGCCTTGAATTATATTGTGATGAGGATACCCCTATCGGTACACCTCTTGAGACCAGAACTAATTTGGATGATGAATTTTATCATTCCAATCAATCTAGTGCAAGCAGTAGGCCAAATCGTTCAATACCGTCATCAAGGAAGGGAAAGAGGAAGAAGGAAAGAATGGAGGGTTTGTTGGATGCCATTTGTGAAAATATAAAAAAAATGCAAGAGGACCTTAGTTTGCGTCATATTATCAAAGTTGATAAATCTAATTCAGATGTTGTCTTAGATAGTGTCTATAAGGCCCTCAAAGGCATCCCCAATTTGAGACGAGGCACTATGCTAAAGGCATATGACACCTCTATGGTCAAACCCTGAAAGAGCCAAAGGGTTATTGAGAATGAATGAAGAAGAGAGAGTGGAGTACATTGTAATGAAGTTTGGAGATCTCCAATTTCTTCTATTTTAGTTTAAGTATTGTTATTTAAACATTGACAAGGTTAGCCAAGATACCTGTTAAGTTGAAAGGTTAGCTAAGATACTTGTTATATAAGTAACATATAGTTGATATCGATGTGACACTATTTTAATTTTACCAAATTTACATCTGGCTGGTCTAGTAAAATATATGCTCTAGTATACATTGTTTCTATCTTCCCAAATCACCATTCATGATTAAATCACTACTCCAACTTATACAAGTTTTGTACATTTCTCGAACACCTGATTTTTTATTTGGCATCATATATACATGAAATCATGATGATATAGTTTTTACTGTTATTTCATGCATCATACATTGCATTCATGATTTACTTAAAAATGGATATAGTTGCTTGTACAATTTTTGTAGATTGCTCCAACACCTACTTTTTTTGGTTGGCATCATATTACTGTTATATTCAAAGCATATGTTGTAATGGAAAAGCGTGTAATATATCTGTAGACACCTAAATTGCCTTTGCAAATAAAAATATTTTATTTTGAAAAAGCCCCTATTGACATCATCATTTATTAATTAATTAATTAGTTTTTATGCCATTATCCTCTCCTATTTTAATTAAAGATTTTTAATTAAGAAACCCTAGCCAAAAGCATTTAAATCAAATTTGAATGATTTTCCCCCTATTTATTAAATCACTATTTAATAAGTAATGTTGTAATCCTTAAATAAATTAAATATTTATTTAAAGCCTAAAACCCTAGAATCTTCTAGAAAACCCTAAACCTATCTAACCTTTCCTAAACCTTTCCTAAACTTTCTTAGAGGGTGATTCCTAACCCTCTTAGAATAAACCCTCATCCTTTGACTTTTGGTCATACCACCTCATTAATGAGCCTTACAAACTCATTAATGGATCCTTACACCCTCATTAAGGCTCTTATAGCCTCTTAATGAAGCCCATGTCTCCTCTTCCACCTTGGTTCCCTAGGTACACTTCCCTAGTGTTTCTCACACATGTGTGAGAAACCCTTAACCCTTATCCTCTTGACCATGCCTCTAATCATACCTGAAACTCTATCCCTAACCCTGAATCTGACCCTAACTCCCCTTCCTAACCCAAGCCCTTAGGAAAATCCCATAAATACTCCTTCCAAGAGAAAATTATTATCTTAGTTTTTATCATCATGCATTGTTATCATGCTAATTTACTTCTAGATCATATTAGCTTAAATCCTAATTGTTAGATTTAGTTCATTTCTAAGCTTTCTAACTCACATCCTAGCTTGGTTTAATGGATTAACCTATTTTATTTAATTTATTTTCATATTATCATCATCACATAATATTTATATTTGGGTAAAATCAATCATAGCATAAACATTTGTAGCTTGATCTGTATTTTAGTTTCATTAGGTTCCTTCGGGCTCTAGGGGAAAATGAGGTTCACTATACTTGATTCTATGCCACTATGAGGTTCTCATGGTCCCTAATTTATCCTAAAACTTCCTAATCTGCATTAGGGACATTCTCCTAGTGTTTTGAGATCACACCCACATCCCTAAATCGAGAGCAAGTCAAACGATAATAGGGTGCTCCCATTTAAGATCTATCTAAAGTGTATTTGCGAATAGTTTTACTATATACTAGGTATATGATGTTAGGACTAATGTTTTAATGTCTACTCATGTTCCAAATATTTTAGGTTTGAATTGATCACATTTTAGCACGCTTGGTGGGACACCACAAGCCTTCTAAACTGCATTTTTTAGGGTTTTTGGCCAAAAAACTTAATTTTTGAAGCATCTCAGACAAATTTTTCTGTATTTTCGTAATAAATTCCATCAATGGCATTAAGTTTCATATGGGAACCCCCCAAATGTTGTACGAGTTGATGTGTATTGTCGTATGAGCCAGTTTGCTTGTATTTGAGGTTTTTTCTCACTTTCTAGCTCAAGTGTCATATGGGTAGTCATGTATTGTCATATGGGTACTCATGAAATGTTTTAAAATAATTTAACCTAAAACAATCCTTGGTATTTATTTTCATATGGGAAGTAGAGGGCTTGTATGAAGCCCTAAACTTGGTTTTTTCTGACTTTTAGGGCCTGTTTGGGGATCCTAGTGACCCTAGGCTTCAAACTTGTAATTTATGAGCTCATGATCTTGCAGGTACTTATTGGAGGAAAATTTAATCACCAAAACACTAAATCCTTCAGTCTCATTAACATTCTTGAATGTTTAGGAACCTAAAAACTTAATTTATTTGGCTTAAAATGAACTTCTATTCACTCTTGAATGCCTTAAATGGAACAAACTATAAATCTTTCCTAAAAATTTCCTAATCATTCCTAAACAATCCTAATCATTCCTAATCAATCCTAAAGTAGTCAAATTGAAATTTAATGTCTTTCATTTGGCTAAAAAGAACTTCATTCATGCAAAACTAAGGTTTTTAGGGTCTTTCATGCAAACTAGGACACTTCAAAATTTCAGTGCTTAAAGAGGACTAAAAATATGCATATCAATCCTAATTGGTTCCTAATCCATCCCAAACCATCTTAATTGTTCCTAATTCAAAATTTATGCATTTTTCTTAGCTAAAGTGAACTTCTTTTACAATATCTTAAGTATTTTCAAAGTTTCATGCAATCTAGGAAAAAAACTGCATCTCATTCTTAATCAATTCCTAACCAATCCTAAACTATCCTAAATGTTCCTAAATAAATCCTAATGAATTTTTCTTGGTTAAAAAAAACTTCTTTTTCACAATCTTGAATGTTTTCAAAGTTTCATCCATTCATAAATCAATCTAGGAACACCTCTTTTTGGGCCTAAAACTGAATTCTAAAGCACAAACTCTTGAATGAACCTAAAGAAATCAAAGTCAAATCAAAATTTATTTTCTTAGAGTCCTAAAGAAAACAAAATCTTGAATTCCATAAGTGAAATAAAAGCATTCTCACTTCATTTCAAAAATTCAAATCAAGATCCTAAGAAACAAACACAATCTTGAATGCAAAAGGTAAAAAAACTCGCAACATATCTTTCAAAAAAGCTTTCTTGTTTTCAAAGGAATGAATAAATCAAAATCATAAACACATGTATTTTCAAGCCTTCATTTCAAATCACTAAATCAATTTGGAAAAGAACTATTCATGGTGTGCTTTCTAGGAGTCTTCAATTCTACAAGTCCTTGTTAGCTAAATGATATAAAATAAGTTGAACTTGGATGAGTTCATTTTTTTTACTTCTAGAGAGGCTTGTCCAGAGAGAAAAGCACTTCCTCTTTGGAGAATGACCTCAAACTGGTACTTTCCCAGAAGGTATAGAAATAAAGCACTGAGAAAACTCTTGCTTCATCCACCTAAGCTCAGGCTATGAGTGTTGATGGTAGCCTAAGGTAGGTAAATATCCCTACTATTTTAGAATGGTCAACTAGGCTCTTAAGTGAGTCATGCATGCACAAACCAATTGGGAGGATACTACAGACCAAATCATACACCTATTAATTAGAGGCTTCCTAATTTAACTCCTGAAGGTATCAAAATATTTGTTCAAGGATCGATCCAAGTGGTTTCCCAGATCACCTAAAGATTACTCACCATCTGTATTCCTTTTTGGGATATCAAGCTGTGGGAAAGGATTTTGACACTAGACTATCTTTTAGGTAGCTCTTGTCTAATGTGTTTTCAAATTTTCAGACTCAATGAAAAAAATCTTTTAAACATACACAAACAAAGAGTTCTACACACAAATCCTTTTGCCATGTCAGTCAAAATCCTCCAAAATCTAGAAGTCATCCAAGCTTGCAAAATCTTGTCATCCTAGTCTCCTAATCATGGTCTTCCTGTCATCTTGCATCATCCTCATCCAGTCTTGTCCTCCTTTCCCTCCCTTCCTAGGTTAGGAGAGTCCTCTTGGTCATCCCAAATCCCCTTTCCATCTTCTTCTAGAGTCATTATTTTCTCCTATCCTAAGTCTAATCCAATCCTAATATGAGCCTCTCGGTCATCCTAATCCAAATCCTAGTCTAAATCTTGTCATTCT
>BSBK01009953.1:887500-1096755 GCA_027943335.1 Chamaecyparis obtusa
TATAAGATGTATCTTGGAAAAAGAAAAGGATTTTGTAATATTCCAAGTTAAGTAGTATGATTTTCATTATTGCTGATTAAAGGAAAAGCTAGTGAAACAAATGTATTATATTTGCAATGTATCAAATGATTTAGATGATTCTATCTACTTTAAAAGTTATACTATTCATAAAGGTTTCTTAGGAATATAGATGGTTCTAAATGGAAAATTGAAATGAAAGTCCTTTGTATTTATTAATAAAGAATCTTATAATGATATGATGTAATTTTCTTTGAGAAGTGAATCTTGTTGTTAGTTTACTTAATGGACTTAAATGAATTGTTCATAAAATAGAAGGGAACCTTGGGAGGAATCTAAGTTTAAGTTTTGTTCACATAATTCTTTTAAAAGTTTAAAAATTTTCATAAATTATCACTTAGGTTTTCTTTTACAAAGAGAATCTTTGTTCTCTTCCCTAGTTCCCTTGCAGGGCATGAAATCATCTCCTTATCCTCTAAACCATTTTCAAGTCCAAAAATGTAGTCTTTCAATCCATTACCTTGATCCTCCATCCTATCTTGATATATCATCCACTATATCCTATGTAAATCCAACATCTTCCATTTTTTCCTACATTGCCACAAGTTCCCTTTTGCAAGAAGAATGCATCCCGCAATCCACTTCATATCCTATATCTAAATTCATCACCCCTACCTCAAAAGTTAGCCAATCTAGTTCACAAGCTTCCTCTATGCCTACCTATGTGTACTATATAGTCATGCTATCCTCCAATTCCATTTCTACACCACCATCCCCTCCAGAAAGTTTAGAATCTTCCACTCCACCTTCATGTGAGGACTATCCTAACTCTTCATCTTCTACACATTCTAATCCTTCATCTCAATCTCCATCATGAAAGTCTCCAAGAAATTTCACAAGGAAGCCAATGAAAAATATCTCTCCTAAAGTTGATGATCCATGCCATCTCAATCCTTCATGTAAAGCCATCATTTATGATGCCCATCTATCTCCTACATCCATCATTTCTCCTCCATCACTCCCATCCATTATCCTTCTTCCATATATCCCACTTATTGATCCTCTTCCATCTCCTAGCATCATTGTGTCCCTTCTGTCCGTTGACTCTATCTAAGTCCCATCCACATATCCTCCTCCTAGCATTATCCAAATCACATCCAATGAGCCTCATAAGTTCACCCTTCTTCCTACCATCACCATTGTAGAATCTCCCATCCTCTCATCCATACCATATGAAGAGTTCACCCTTCTTATTGCCATCACAATTATAGAATCTCCCATCCTTCCATCCACTCCTTCTGAAGAGACTATCCATAAATCCTTCATCACTCTATCTACACCAATCCAATCCAGTTTAGATCTTGTCCAAAATAATGTTGAGATATCCATCAAAATAAATCAAGATCCTATGCCTTCACTATTGCATGATCCATTTCTTCCATCCCCCCCAATCCAAGATCCTATAATCCCAATTCCTCCAATCCAAAATCCTATAATCCCAATTCCTCCAATCCAAATTCCTATAATCACAATTCCTCCTATCCAAAATCCTTCCATCCCAATTCATCTATCTCAAGATCCATTTCTATGTCCAAATTCTAGTCAAGATCTCATCATCCCATCATGTCCACTTGATGATCCTCTAACACCTATCCCACTGCCATCACTCTATCTCCTTGGCCCACTTACATTTGTCAATGGCAGCCCACTTTAGGTAGAAGCAATAAGGTCCATATCTTCCTATTGCCTAATTTTTCATGTCCCATGTAAAATTTTGCCAATTCCCATTTCAAGGTCTACATTTTTATCCTTCCAAGCACTCTACATTTTTTCATGGAGTTAGCTCTTTTCCCCTGGCCTCTGTAACTTTTCTATGTCTCTAGTTTCCTTTTCTAGGGTCTGCAAGTCCAAAAAGTTCATAAAACTAGTCGTTGACCGTAAAAACACTAAGCCCCTATTATATTTGTTCGTTACTTTATGAGAAACTTAAGTGATTAAAAAGGGCATGTGCGTATTAAGTTTCCTCTTGTTCACCAGTTCACTAATTTTCTTCCGGTGGTGTTTCAAGTCATTTTGTGATTCTACAAATCACCTTTAGTCAGGCATTCACTTATTATAACCCTGGGTTCATATATGATTCAACAAACTAGCGAAGAATCCCTTTGTTCACTGATTTGCTAGATCAAGCGGGGTTAATTCCGCAGGGCAGCGGTGAAGATTCTAATCTGATGGTTGTCTGATAATCTTATGGAATCTTTGGGGGCTATCAGATCATACACCCACCGTCAATTTGGTATCAGTCTTTTTTTTGTCAGAGTGGGGTCCTGGTTAGATAAATCTAATGGCTATCTGATGATCTGAAGGGTTTGTGTCAGAGCATCAGATCATGCACCAACCATCGATTCCCTTTCAATGAAGTGCTATAGTATGTTAGTGTGTCCAATGCCATGTATTCTGATTTGGTGGCTTTTGGTTGGTCCACGTGTGCTGAGTCAGATTATTTGTCAATGGGGCCAATTTCTTTTAGTGGTCAGAGGTTCTACAGTTGTCAAAAGATTCATGGTTAGCGTATAATTTGAAGGTTGGTGTCAAAGGTATGAGGAGATTAGACTGACCATCGATCTTGCTTTTTGTTAGGACTTGGTTAGATGGGTCCTCATTTTCCTATTTGGTAGCTTCTGATTGGTCAAAAAAGTGATGACTAGGATGTGTTAGTGGGACCATTGTCAGAAGGTCTACAGGGATGCTAGCAAGGTATGAAGATCTATGGCTGTTTGATAATCTGATGGAATCTTTGGGGGCTATCAAATCATACACCCGCCGTTAGATTTGAATCCAGTCTTGGGTGGGTCCAAAGTTCTTAAAAGGAAGATCTACAGTTGTCTAATGATCTGAAGGGATCTGTCAGAGTTATGAGGTCATGCGACAGCCGTTCGATGGTGTTCTTAGGGTCGTGGGTCTATGTTTGTCAAAGGTGCTAATGTGCTCACTCCTTGTTGGCTGCTGAATTGAACAGGTGGAGATGTGTCAGTGGGGCCGAGTATCTTAAGTGAGGTGGCGGGGAAGTAAGATCTACAGTGGTCGCATGTTTGCAAGGAATATTCCTTGCCCTTGTGATCATGCAACCACTGTCTGATGCGAGGTTCAGGTTCTTTTAACTTCTGAGGTGTCAATCTTTTCTAACGTGCTCATTTTCTATTGGGTGCTATTGATGACATGGTCTTTGACCTTTCGAGATGGGTTTTCAAGCTTTTTTCAAGTGCATCATAGCCTTTCATCTGTCGGGAAGGGTTTCTCATTGACGGTTGTGTTTTAATTTCAGACCCACTAGCTATTAATATTTGAATTTGAATATCTTTGTGAGGGTTTTGGTTATTTTTTTTCTCTTTCAGCCATGCACGATGTCAGGTAGCTCAGGAATTAAATTCTCAGGATGGTTGTGGTTGTGAAGATGATAGAAGTGACTATTGGCTAGTGTCTGCAGGGTCCTTTGTTGCATTTTCATGACAGGAGGTGCTAGAAAGAGTTGGCACCACCTTTTGAACAATACTATTACCCAGGGAAATAAGATTAGGTTGTGAGCTTTCATGGCTTAGTGGAGTTTTAGGTGGGTAGATGAGTCAAGGTTGTTGTGTCTACAGGTGAGTTCAGTATAGTAGGATCAATAGGCAAAGAAGGATATGCTCTGATCAGCCAAACATTCTCAAATTTTGATGATGGGTCATCAGTATAGCTAGGGTTTGATTATTGTATTGTAAAACCATGTAACTCTAGTTAGGTTTTTGACTCCTACCTGTGTGTATTTGAGTTGGTATATATTGTATTTTTAGAGCTTTTGAGTAGGGGGGAGTTCACATTTTGTAAAGGAGAGAGTCCACTTTTGAAAGAAAGTCATCCTTTCTCAGAAGGCTATCTATGGTATCTTCTCTACCCTCTGGTCTTCTACTCTTTTAATCTCACATTGATTATTCAAGCAACTTTAAGGTACTTGTGGCATTCTCTCTATCCCTATCCTTTCATTGTTTGGATCATCTCTTAATGAATTGAAGTCTATGCATGTTTTCAATGATAACTTAGGGTTCCTGATCCCTCTTACTTTCTATAGTTATGTGTGTTATTGTGTTTGATCTAATTTAGATGTTTTTGTGGGTATACTTCAGCCCCCTAACAGTCTTGTCTCAATCCTACACTGAGTTGCAGAAGTGAATGTCTACTTGTAGGTCATAGGTTGTGTCTTATGTTCAGGCCCTCCTATGAAACACTTATGCAAGCCTATTCAGTAAGTTTTGACCTACTAGACCTAAGCCTTTCATTGATTCTATCCCTCTATGTTGCAATTCATACCCTAATTTCAGTGTATCACCTAGTAGGTAGTTTTCTTTTAGTCATTTCCCTTTCCAAGCATTCCTTCTATCCCTTTCCCTTAAAATTTTACTTTTCCTATCAAGAAGCAAATTAAGGTGATTATCCAAGAGGAACTAGCCTAGAACCTGGAGGTCTCATCTCCATTAGCATAGGTCCCACAACCTGGAGATGATTCCCATGTTATAATAGGTTATCAAGACTACGAGAGCTTGAAACAAGGGTGCAAACTTAGTGTATAACACTTCCACCATAGAACCTAAAACTAGATGTTTATCTTATTCCCCAAGTAAAAAATATCCTTGCTTGGATAAAATTCTCAAGAAATTGAATTATCAAGGTAAAGGCTTGGGCGCTCATGGAAAATGAAATTTGGAGCCCATTCAGAACAAGAAACATCCATAATCATGTGGTATTGGTCACATATCTGAAGGCACTTCCTCCAAAAATGTTGGTATAGAAAAAGCGAGATTCAAGAATCCTTCCAAGAACACCATTGCATCTTCCCATTGTCCCTCCAAAGCATACAATGCCATCCCTCCTCCTCCATCATTGCAACCGAAGACAACCTATCATATTCCTCCTTCATCCTCCAAATCCATTTTGGATCCCTATGTCCCAAAATATACTAGCACATCTCCTTCACATGCAAAATCCATTTTGGGGCCTTACATCCCAAAATATCATCCCCCATCCTATCTGACTCAATCCTTCACCCATCATAAAAATACAATTCCTAGTCAGGACCAACAAAGGCACATTCCCACATCTCCTATCTTCCAATCTCCTTCCATCTCCCCATCCATATTTCCTCCATCCCACACACCTCCTCATGTTCCTTCCAATGATCCTCTCTATTTGGATTCCATATAAAAAATGCATAAAGGAAAATATCCACAAAAATCTAAAGATTGTGATGTTCACTCTAAAAGACATGCTCAAGCAAAGAAAAATCCAATCAAGAAATCCAATGCATCCCAATGGACACAAAGGCCCACCAAAGAAAAAGAAAAATCCAATGCATCCCAATGGCCAAAAAGGCCCACCAAAGCTAAATAAAATACTATGTGGATCCCAAAGAAAAAAGATGTAGTGCATCTAAAAGAAACATCCATAATAGCATCCAAAGTTTCTAGTCCAACAACTACTCATTCCTCTTCTCCATCTCCTAAATCTATTTTGGGTGCTTATGTCCCAAGATCTCCTAGAACAAATCCTACATCATATCTACCTCTATCTTCCACATCTCATCCACTTCATCCACCAACCATGCAACATGTGCCAATGTTGGTCCTTTCAACATCTTCCTATAATGATCACTTTCCATCATTCTATCCAAACACTTTCTACCACCATATCTCCCATCTACCCCATCCCATCCATGCCTTTTCATAATCCCCCCATCCTAATAAGGATCTACCAAAATCCAGATAAATTGGAAATTCAATGATAAATCAAAAGTCAACAAAAAATTAGAAAAAGTAAAAAAATCAAGAAAAAATGTCAAAGAAAAGAAAAGAGAAAAACTTTTGTCTAATGGTGGCAATTCAAGCACCTTGGACAAGTACCATGATGAAAACTTGGTAAACAAGCATCATGTTTAATCCCTCTAGTTGCTCTCTACAATTGGGGAAAATTTTCCTTCTAGCACATCCTATCAAGCATTTCATCCACCCCATTTGTCTCTAACTGCCTTCATCCTCCTTCAGATCTTGATTAAAAAAATGGAGACCACCAGGTATAAATTCTTTTGGGCACCTTCCTGCATCCATTTCCCCACCACATCTTTCAACTACCTATCCTCTATCTACCAACTATGCTAGATTCCATCTACTTTCCTCATCCTCCTGTCATCTTATCTCCTATCCTATCATTTCCCCCTCCAAATGCCTCTTAATGCATGAACTATCCTAAGTGGGGGCATCTTATTCCTTGGTGACATATTCCTTGGAGACCTATCCAAATCCTTATTTTCCATCTCCCAATCCATATCTTCCTCGATCCAAATCCTTGACAAATCCTCTATCCAAATCCTCAGGAAATCATCTATCCAATCCTCAACAATTCCTCTATCCAAATCCCTCAGCATTCCTCCATCCAGTCCCACAAGAAATTCCTCCATCTTAATCCCTAAGAATTCCTCCATCTTAATCCATAAGAAATCCTCTATCCAAATCCTAAGCATTCCTCCAATCCAATCCTAGGCATTCCTCCCATCCAATCTATCAACATTCTTCTATCCAAATCCATAAGAATTCCTCCAATCCAATCCTCAAAAGTTCCTCCATCCAAATCCTCAAGAGTTCCTCTATCCGCAATCCTCAACATTCCTCTATCCAAATCCTCTATCAGGGATCCTAAGCATTTCCTCCATCCAAATCCCTTGGAAGTTCCTCCATCATTCATCCCTCAACATTTCATCCATATTTCCATCACCTGGTACTTCTCTTGTCATTGGTATCTAGCTATAAGCTACCACCATGCAATCCAATTCCATCCTATCCATATCCAAATATTCCTAGAAATCTTCCAACATTTGTAAATCCTATCCATATCCTCTAGCTATACAAAGTCCAACATCCAAGATCAAGCCAACTGATCTAATCACATCCTTGGTCTTGTTCCTATATGGGTTTCAAGCCTTGATCTTAATCTAGTCATCATCATTGGGATGCATCCCTCCCAAATCCATGTCATTTCAAGATAGATCATCCATCATCTCCTTATCTAACATCAATACATCATGTCTTTCCAGCCCAATTGGGGCATCATCTTGCATATATTTGTAGCATCAGCTTCATCCCTAGATTCCTTGTACATCATATCATGAGTCTTTTACCATAGCATCAATTGTGTCTCCACCTAAGCTCATTTGTACATATCTATCTTTGAGTCATCATGACCTATCCAACTCCATGCTTCAGCAATCATCCCTTGGTCCTTTTGAGGTTTGAGTGTTTTACCTATCTCTTGTCATAGGAATCTTTATCCAATTATCCACCATCCACTTTGTGTCATATCTTTTGAGTTTCTCAATCCTTATCCTAAATCAGAATCACCCTAGCACCACCCTTTGACTAAGAATTTTCTAGGGCATCTTGTACTTGTCCTTGTAGGCCTCATCATCTAAGGCAAGAGATTGGCATACACTCACGAGGATCTCATCTCTCGAAGATCAATAGTCTATCTTAGATTGACAAATCCAATCCTATCTGATCCTACATTAGGAAGCAGCAACTCATTCCCAAAACTTAGTAATCCTTCACCATCCTCCACAAATCAATCCTCACCAAATCAATCATCCTCCATCAATCCTACCTATGGAAAAAGGTTTTATGAGATAATTGTTATTTCATTCGTTCCTTTGGATCTTTGCTTATCTTTTGAGCTCCTTTGTACATATCTCCCCATCCTTTGTACATATTGTCATGTCTTGTTCTACATATCCTCGTTAGTCCTAAAACACCATTTGATCAGATACTCTTGTCCCACCTAGCCATGCACTTTAGCAACATCTTTTATTGACTATCCTTGATCACCATGATTATATTTGAACCACATCATTTGTCAATTAGAAACACAACATTTTCCCCATCAACATGGGTCTACACAAATGTATCCTTCTATATGTCTGACCTAAGAAATCAAACCAGGTCTGTGTAGGATGTATCCTTCCTCACGTTCAAACCTAATCTCTCCCCATCGATCAACCATCAATTTCTCTCCCTGGCAAAGGATGTCTTTTGGAGTTATCACTACGATTGGATTTTGTTCTTTGGATCTTGTTTATCTTTTACATCTTCTCATTGTTCCTCTCCTCAAAGTCACCATGATCATTTATATCATGGTGCACTATGAATGAGGAAAATTTGGGGCAAGGTCTTTAGATCTTTTGCTTCTTGTTGTGAATCAGTCGTCTGTTTGTGGTTTCTCCAGCATCGTTTCCACCATGCATCCTCCAGGTTTTATGTGTGATGCTGGTGAAACCCTTTTCTTGCTTGTTTATTGTGTTAGTCCTATACAATACTGGTGACAAGGCCTTGATTTCCCAATAACCTTGGAAGGTCTCTAGCATTTCTATATCAAACTAGGTTGTGCTCTCAAAAAATCCAACACAAGGAGCTCCCCAAATCCCCCATCCTGCATCATATAGATTAATCTTGCATCTTGCATCTTGCATATAGATTCATCCTGCATCTCACATCATATTGCATTCATGCATCTTTTCTCTTGGAAGGACTTCTATTTATCCCCCCTTCGTCATTTCCCTCCCCTTCTGTGTTCTTTTCAAGAAAATTCCACAATGTTTCCTCTTTGCGTTATTTTCTCAAGGGGGCACAACCCCTTATTCTTCTAATTCTAGCCTAGGGCATCTCATTTTATTGTCTTTGATGCCACACCACTTGCAACATCGCATCAAAGAGGAGAAAAATTTAGACACATAAAATCCCTTTGCAAATAAAAATATTTTATTTTGTAAAAACCCTTGATGACATCATCATTAATTAATTAATTAGTTTTTATGCCATTATCCTCTCCTATTTTAATTAAATATATTTAATTAAGAAACCCTAGTCAAAAGCATTTAAATCAAATATTAATGATTTTCCCCCTATTTATTAAATCACTATTTAATAAATAATGTCACAATCCTTAAATAAATTAAATATTTATTTAAAGCCTAAAACCCTAGAATCCTCTAGAAAACCCTAAACCTATCCAACCTTTCCTAAACTTGCTTAGTGGGTGATTCCTAACCCTCTTATACTAAACCTTCATCCTTTGACTTTTGGTCAAACCCCCTCATTAATGAGCCTTACAAACTCATTAATAACTCCTTAAACCCTCATTAAGGCTCTTATAGCCTCTTAATGAAGCCAATGTCTCCTCTTCCACCTTGGTTTCCTAGGCACACTTCCCTAGTGTTTCTCACACATGTATGAGAAACCCTTAACCCTTATCCTCTTGACCATACCTCTAACCATACCCAAAACTCTACCCCTAACCCTGAGTCTGACCCTAACTCCCCTTTCTGACACAATCCCTTAGGAAAATTCTATAAATACCCCTTCCAAGAGAAATGAACTAAGCTAGTATAGAGCCAAACTATTATGATACTAAGAAAGATAGGTAATTTACAATTTTGTATCCATATATAGAGTAGATTTAGTTTTTTGAATTAGTATACCAGTTTAGAAACAATTTTGTGTTTTTCATATAGAGAGGTTTAACTTTTTGTAGTAATTTACAAAACTACAAGCTGGAGTAGTTTTGGAATATACTACTCCACCTTGTATAGATTTTGTACATTGCTCCAACACCTACTTTTTTTCTTGGCATCATATATAAATGTGTTCATGAAGAATTCAAAATGCATAGTTCTGAGACTACACATATGTCATTCATGATTTCAACTTACAATCCATATTTCTGATGTTACTCCTTGGTGTACTCCATTTATTATGGAAGTTTTTCTCCTTGATATGTTATGAGAAGGATAAATATCTCATGTTTATTTCTGATGTTACTCCTTGGTTTACTCCATTTATTATGGGAATTTTTCTCATTGATATGTTATGAGAAGGATACATGAAGCTTGAGTAGGATATTGTCTTGTGTTTATTTTTAGTTAACGGTGTGTTTTCACACCACCATTTTGTTCTTCCCCATCTTTTATCTCTTGGTATAGATGTTGCATTCTATTTTAAGTCTTATGGAAGGCATTTCACTACTTCATTTTAGATCTTCTTTATACTATGATTGTCAATACTCATATAGTATAGAGCCTAACTATTATGATATTGTATAAGGTAAAATATGGATGAGGTCCTAGAACAATGGTTTTCACATAAAAGAGACCCCAAAGCAAATATTTTACATTTATATGAAATTGTATTGATATGTAAAGTAAATGTAGATGACTGATGTTGAAATGAAGAAATAAAGGTACTTACCTCTAAAAAAGAATTGGCTAACAATCTTGGTAGACAGTCTCAGAAACTGTTGATTTTTGTGAGCTTAAACTGAAACTGTGAGATCTACAAAACCTAGAAATCTTTTTCTAAGGTCAGGTCATCTCTACCCTAGGTTAGGGATGAGGTCATCTCTAACCAAGATTAGTGTCTAGGTTTCCCCCAACCTAGGTTGGGGTCTAGGTCATCCTTGACCCGACTACTTTGATGAAAAATCTGTTCATGGATCCTAGAAGTTTGGCGAAATGGGTATCCAGATCTGCACTTCAATTCACCGTCCTATACCTGTACCTACAAGAAAAATGGTTTTTTTTTGTTGGGGGAGGGGTTTTCCTTAGTCAAACCCCATTTTGGAATCAACCTTAATAATACAATTGAAATAAAGAATGGTAGCAAGTAGTAGAAGTAGATCTAACAACGAAGCTATGATATTCAATAGATATACAATTGTATTTGAAATATAAATAAGTATGTTGATATGAAAGCTTAAACATAACATTTAACAAATGTAAATCAAACCCTCCAAGATTTCGTGCTTGGAATCCACCTTGGGAGAAGAATGAAATAGATCTTGAAGATGAACAAAGGATCTTGAAGGAAGATCACACCATCATGATGGCTAGATCTAGGGTTTGAATGATGAATCTTGAATGCTTGAACCAAATCCCTTCAAAGGCTTGAATGCTTGAATCCTTGATCTTCAATAGAGAAATTGAATGGAGAAGAAGACTTGAATCGATGATTTCTTGAATTCTTTCTTGAGTGAGAACTTGATGGCTTGTGAATATCTCCTTGAGAGCTCTTGATCATGAAAAGTGGATGTGAAAATGAGAGAGGAAGGCTTCCTTTTATAGTGATCTAGGGCACAATCCTCTAGAGGGGCCACCTTGGGGAATTAAATTCCAATTAGGCCTCAACCCTTTAGAAATGGACCTAAATTAAATATAATTAAGATTTTACCATTTCAGAGATCAAAATAGTCAACCCAGAAGCGGGAAAATAATTCTTTTTGAAACCCGACATCCAGAAATCATGGAAACTTAAAATTTTGACCTGGGGTCAGGGACAAGGTAGAACTTGCCATAGGTTAGGGTTGAGGTAGACCCCATGCTATTTCAGGTTTGAGGTATTCCTTGACCCAAAAATGTCACCCTTGACCCAAAAGTCAAGAATCTCAGAATTTTAGTTCAGGAGATAGGAAAATGTAGATAGAAAGTGGAAAAGTGGGCTGAATCAGGGGAAAATGCCAGATCAAATTTGAGGACCCATTCAAGGCATTAAAAATGATCCTAAATCACTTACTTGGAGGGCTAAATGCTCTTAACATGGAAGTGATTCCATTTTAAGATGATACATTAAGCCCCCACTTTAGCAAGAGTATGGACTCAATGCAAACTCTTGGTAAAGGAGAAGAAAGAAGAGATCCAAGTGGATTCACAATGAGATAAAATAACACTTAACTATGAAAAAAAGCCTCTAGGATAAGGATTCTAACTCAACATACATTCATGAGGGTGCAAAAAGAGAAAACCAAAAGAATAGGGGTTAGTACTAACAAACCCAAATCAACTAGCATAAGAAACCTTGCTAAGAAATATTTCTCATACTAATATCATATTTGGAAAGCCATCATAAAAACATAAATGATTACATAAGAAAGACAAGAGAAACACTATAAATAACATAGCTTCATGATCCAATCCTACTAGCATGAAAGCGAAAAGAGAGAAAGGAGAAAGTGATTACCTTGCCTAGTGAGATGCTCACCTTATCGTGAATCACCCTGGAGGGAGAGCCCAACAGGTTCACCCATAAAATGTGCCTTGAAATTGTAGTGTGACTTTTGATGGCTTTTGGAATACCCATAGATCCACCTTCTTGTATCACCATGGAATATAAAATGCATGTCTCCTCAACATTTAGCAACTTATGTGCATTACCTTCGAAAGATTTAGCATATTGGAAATGCGTGTCTCTTCAAGATTTAGAAACTTATGTGCGTTACCTTCAGAGGATTTAGCATATTGGAAATGCATGTCCCTTTAGGATTTAGCAACTTATGTGCATTACCTTCAGAGGATTTAGCATATTTGAAATTGGAAATGTATGTCTCTTCAAGATTTAGCAACTTATGTGCATTACCTTCCAAGATTTAGTATGCTGCAAAACAAAAGGTTAGAACAAAAATACATAATATAGAGTGAGGGAGGCTGTATATATGCCCCCCTCCTTAAGATGGAAAAAATATACTATTTTGACATGTTAAGGAAATAAAAGAACAAGGATAAAGCCTTCTTCAACATCAAGACAATATCCATAGACAACACCCAGTCCAAGTCAAGAAGGTCACAACTTCTATGAGGCCATGGAAGGGATGAATGCAAAGAGCTATCATGAAAGAAGTGAAAAGGTAATCCTTGTGAGGGATAGCACACTGTTCAGTTTCCAAGGTGAGAGATATATCAACCATGGAAACCCAATGTCAAACAATGAAATAGGTTGTGATTAAGGAAAAAGATCCTCAATGCAAACCAAAATTTTCATGTATGATTGGATATCACATAATAGATAGATACTGCTTAACCAAGGGAACAATGGATCCCAAAAAGGTAGAATATAAGGAGTTGACATCCTTTCCCCCCAAGCGTGGGAACAAAGATGGAAGGGGACCTACTATATCGCTCACAACACTATGAAAGACAACGAGCCCCCAAGGCTTAGGCTAACATTGTTTACATAATGTGGAGCTCCATAATAGGAACATAAATTTTATTTAGAGAAAATAGGATTGAAATACAACTCATTTCCACATGATATATAAATAGCATTACTATCAATGAGCTGCCTAATCTTATAATGTAAAGCTTGACATTCATTAGTAGAGTGATCATGAAATCTATGATATAAACAAAAAGGAAGAGTCCTCAAGTGTGGACTACATTTCTTTTTGTGTTTAGGTCTAGTAATCATCTTAGAATGGAGAAGTTTAGGCAAAAGAACTTCTTGGTCAAATTCCTTCACAGATTCATCATGTTTTGAAGTGTTATTTGAGATTTTGTTAACATTGATTTGTTTTTGAGGATTAAATCCCAATCCATAAGAATTCTCATGCCCCCAGTATGTAAGGGCATTTGAATTCCCTGTTTATTCTTGCTACATCCTTGATAATTAAATCCTTGTTTAACAAGGAAATGATAACCAGGACCATAACAAGAAGCCATATCAGAAGGAGTCAATGGAATCTCAATAGTCACAATATCATCCTTAGTAGATTTAACAGATTCATTGTGGGTAGAAGCAGTGAAAAAGTTATTACTAAGAGTGTTAGAAGGAGAAGTAAGAACTCATTGTTCAAACTCTCTTTGTTGCTTCATAAAATCAAGATCATTAATCTTATATTCTCTAATAAAGGTAGGAGTAAAATCCAAGGTTCCCCAATCATCATCAGGAAGAGTATTAGAGGAAGAAGGATTATCATTAGGAATAGGAGTAGTGTGGGTTTGAATATTCAAACAAGGATTAGGCACATCATCCACATGAAGTGTATACATCCCATTGTTATATATAAACTTGACTTTATGATGAAGGGTGGAAGGAACAACATGCATCTCATGCAACCAAGGTCTACCCAAAAGAAGGTTATAATTGATAGGTCCAAGCATAACATGAATATGTGTGTTTAGGATGACCGGACCTACTTTGATAGGTAAGGTAATGATGCCTAAAGTGTTCTTAGCAATTTTATCAAAGCCATGTATAGGAACATTATCAGGTTGAATAGTTGAAAGATCAACTTGAATCACTTTGAGCATGTCCATGCTACAAATATTAAGTCCATATCCATTATCAATCAAGGTCCTATGAATGACACTTTTATTGATAGTAACAACAACCATAAGAGCATCATATGTATTCTAAACTTCTTTAGAAGTTCAATCCTTTTGAGTAAATATAATGTCAAAAGGACCTAGAGTAGCATGCATGCATTGTAAGAAGTTATTGATGTTCTCTTGATTAAGAGGTGGAGTGGGAAGAGTTGCTAGAGATTTTTGCAAGGCTTCATAGTAAGTAGGTGAATTTTGAAGAATCTCCCATAAAGAAATCTTGGCAGGGGTATTTTGCAATTGGTTTATCAAATTATACTCCTTGGTAGGAAGACGAGTGGAGGAGGAAGAATAGGTTGAGAAGGTGGTAAAGAAGTAGAAACCACCGGATTAGGTTGAGGGTTATTCCTTGTATGATATGTGTGAGCTATCAAATCTTGATCATTGAAAGAATCCATAGGTTTACCTTTGATAGTGATGTGAGGGCAACCTTTGACAGTCAACAAGGGTTTTAGAAAAACCATATTAGTTGTCTCAACACTAAAAATAGATTCATGAGAAGGAAGCAAAGAAGACATCCTAGGAGGAGATGCAATAGGATCTTGATTCTCCATAAGATCATCACTAAGAGGAAGAACATTAAGGGAATTTATCATTCTCCACTAATGCCTCATCACTAGAAGGAATCCCAAATGGAGGTAAAGAATCTATAATGTCATCTTCTTTTTCTAAAATGTCTGCATAAGGGGAGTGTGTTTGAGAAAAAGAGTTATCATCATGTATGAATATGTCATCCATTAATAAATCACCCTCTTGTTTCAAAGATTTTTTTCGAGGGGATAAATCAATGTCGTTATCCAAGGGATCATTCACAATGGTTTCATGAGGAAAAGAAAAATCAACATCCCCATCCAAAGGTTTAATAAAGCACTTGAACCACGCTTGAGATAACTTGTGCAACATGAAAACGAATAAAGAAATGCATATAAAATAGATCTAGATATATCTAAATGCATTAAAATGAAATGTTTTTGTGTTTTTGAATAAATTTTGCAATTTTTTTGTATTTTTGAAATATAAATGCAAGAGCATAAAATAAACCTACTTTTGTAAGCACAAAATGTAAATCTAACACCAAAAAGAAAGAGTTGTCGTAAAATGGGTTCACCAACATGTATATGGAGGTGAACACACAAGGTAATACAAAAAACACAATAGGAAATCTAATTCCACAAAAGAAAGGGGTAAGCTTGTCGGGTTCACCAAAATGTATAAGGTAAAATATGGATAAGGTCCTAGAACAATGGTTTGCACATAAAAGAGACCCCAAAGCCAATATTTTACACTTATATGAAATTGTATTGATATGGAAAGTAAATGTAGATGACTAATGTTGAAATGAAGAGATAAAGGTACTTACCTCCAAAAAAGAATGAGCTAAAAACCCTGTCAGACAGTCTCATAAACTATTGAGTATTGCGACCTTGAACCGGAACTGTGAGATCTACAAAACCCAGAAATATTTTTCTGAGGTTAGGTCATCTCTACCCTAGGTTAGGGATGAGGTCATCTCTAACCTAGGTTGGTGTCTAGGTTTTCCCCAACCTAGGTCAAGGTCTAGGTCATCCTTGACCCAATTTCTCCAATGAAAAATCTGTTCGTGGATCCCAGAAGCTCGGCGAAATGGGTATCCAGATCTGCACTTCAATTCATTGTCCTATACCTGTACCTGCACTTGCAAGAAAAATGGTTTTGTTTGTTGGGGGAGGGGTTTACCTTAGTCAAACCCCAGTTTGGAATCAACCTTAATAATGGAATTGAAATAGAGAATGCTAGCAAGTAGTAGAAGTAGATCTAACAACAAAGCTATGATATTCAATAGATATGCAATTGTATTTGAAATATAAACAGCTATGTTGATATAAAAGCTTGAACATAACATTTAACAAATGTAAATCAAACCCTCCATGATTGCATGCTTGAAATCCACCTTGGGAGAAGAATGTAATAGATCTTGAAGATGAACAAAGGATCTTGAAGGAAGATCACACCATCATGATGGCTAGATCTAGGGTTTGAATGATGAATCTTGAATGCTTGAACCAAATCCCTTCAAAAGCTTGAATGATTGAATCCTTGATCTTCAATGGAGAAATTGAATGGAGAAGAAGACTTTAATGGATGATTTCTTTAATTCTTTCTTGATCTTTCTTGAGAGAGAACTTGATGGCTTGTGAATATCTCCTTGAGAGCTCTTGATCATGAAAAGTGGATGTGAAAATGAGAGAGGAAGGCTTCCTTTTATAGTGATCTAGGGAACAATCCTCTAGAGGGGTCACCTTGGGGAATTAAATTCCAATTAGGCCTCAAACCTTTAGAAATGGACCTAAATTAAATATAATTAAGAGTTTACCATTTCAGAGATCAAAACAACCAACCCGAAAGCAGGAAAACAATTCTTTTCGAAACCTGACATCCAAAAATCATGGAAAATTGAAATTTGGACCTAGGGTTAGGATCAAGGTAGACCCCACCCTAGGTTAGGGTCGATGTAGTCCTTGACCCAAAAATGTCACCCTTGACCCAAAAGTCAAGAATCTCAAAATTTCAGTTCAGGGTGCTAGGAAAATGCAGACAGAAAGTGGAAAAGTGGGCAGAATCAGGGGAAATTGCCAGATCAAAGCTGGGGACCCATTCAAGGTGTTTGACATGATCCTAAATCACCTACTTAGAGGGCTAAACCCTCTTAACATGGAAGTTCTTCCATTTTAAGATGATTTCGATACTAAGAAAGGTAATTTATAATTTTGTATCCATATATAGAGAATATGTAGGTTTTGAAATTACTATACCAGTTTAGAAACAAATTTTGTGTATTTCATATAGAGAGGTTTAAATTTTTATAGCAATTTACAAGAACTACAAGCTAGAGTAGTTTTTGAAAATACTGCTCTAGCTTCTACAAATTTTGTACATTGCTCCAACACCTAATTTTTTGCTTGGCATCATATTACTATTATAGTCAAAGTATGTTTTGTAATGGAAAAGCATTGCAATATATCTATACTTGATGATTATATATTGTTTATGATTGGCATTATTCTATTCCATTTTATATGTCTATACCTCTTGACTTGGTTAGCCCTGTTGCATTAGAAAATATAAATGGAATACACGAAGGAGTACCACATGATGAAGATCAATTATATTGATAAATTATGTTATTCTATTTCAAAGTATCAGAACTCTTCATTTCAAATTCTTCAAAACCGTTCCAAAAAGTACTCATATGGCTGCTCTACCCAAATTTTGTGTTTTTCATATTAGTTTTTACTATTATTTCATATAGTATAGAGCCGAACTATTATGATACTAAGAAAGATAAATAATTTACAATTTTTTTTCATATATAAAGAATATGTAGTTTTTGAAATTAATATACTAGTTTAGAAACAATTTTTGTGTATTTCATATAGAGAGGTTTAATTTTTTGTAGCAATTTACAAAAACTACAAGCTAGAGTAGTTTTGGAAAATACTACTCCAGCTTGTACAGATTTTGTACATTGCTCAAACACCTAATTTTTTTCTTGGCATAATATATACATCTGTTCATGAATAATTCAAAATGGACATTTTTGAGACTACACATATGTCATTCATAATTTCTACTTACAGTCCATATTTCTAATGTTACTCCTTGGTGTACTGCATTTATTATGGGAAGTTTTCTCGCCGATATGTTATGAGTAGGATATTGGAAGCTTGAGAAGGATGTTGGATTGTGTTTATTTCTAGTGTCACTCCTTGGTGTAATCCATTTATTATGGGAAGTTTTATCACAAGTATGCTATGAGTAGGATACGAGAAGCTTGAGCAGGATATTGGCTTGTGTTTATTTTTACTTAATGATGTATTTTTCCACCACCATTTTGTTCTTGGATTTTGTTCTTCCCCATCTTCTATCTCTTGGTATAGATGTTACATTGTATTTTATGGCTTATACTGGGTATTGCACTACTTCATTTTGGATCTTCCTCTTGTACTGTGATTGCCAATACTCATATCTAGTATAGAGCCAAACTATTACGAAACTAAGAAAGATAGGTAATTTACAATTTTGTATCCATATATAGAGTAGATGTAGTTTTTGAAATTACTATACCAATTTAGAATTTTTTTTTTTTTGTATTTCATATATAGAGGTTTAAATTTTTGTAGCAATTTACAAAAACTACAAGTTGGAGTAGTTTTTGAAAATACTACTCCACCTTGTATAGATTTTGTACATTTCTCCAGCACCTACTTTTTTTCTAGGAATCATATTATTGTTATAGTTAAAGCTTGTGTTGTAATGCAAAAACATATAATATATCTATACCTGATGATTGTATATTGTTTTTGATTGACATTATTCTATTCCATTTTATATGTCTATACCTCTTGACTTGGTTAGTCCTATTGTGTTGGAAAATATAAATGGAATACACGAAGGAGTACCATATGATGAAGATCAATTATACTGATAAATTATTTTGTTCTATTGCAAAGTATTAGAACTATACATTTTGAATTCTTCAAAATTGTTCCAATAGTACTCATATGGATGCTCTACCCAAATTTTGTGTTTTTCATATTAAATTTTATTGTTATTTCATATAGTATAGAGCCAAACTATTATGATATTAAGAAGATAGGTAATTTACAATTTTGCTTCCATATATAGAGAAGATTGAGATTTTGAAATTAGTATACTAGTTTAGAAACAAATTTTTTGTATTTCATATAGAGAGAGGTTTAAATTTTTGTAGCAATTTACAAAAACTACAAGCTGGAGTAGTTTTTTAAAATACTACTCCAACTTGTACAAATTTTGTACATTTCTCCAACACCTACTTTTTTTTTCTTGGCATCATATATAAATGTGTTCATGAAGAATTCAAAATGGATAGTTTTGAGACTACATATATGTCGTTCATGATTTCAACTTACAGTCCATATTTCTAATGTTAATCCTTGGTGTACTCCATTTGTTATGGGAATTTTTGTCACTGATATGTTATGAGAACGATACGGGAAGCTTGAGCAGTCTGTTGGCTTGTGTTTATTTCTAATGTTACTCCTTGGTGTACTCCATTTATCATGGGAATTTTTCTCGCCGATATGTTATGAGAAAGATACAAAAAAGATTGAGTAGGATATTGGATTATGTTTAATTTTACTTAATGATGTGTTTTCACAACATCATTTTGTTCTTCCTCATCTTCTATCTCTTGGTATAGATGTTACATTCTTTTTATGGCTTATAGAAGACATTGCACTACTTCATTTTGGATCTTCCTTTTGTACTGTGATTATCAAACTAATATTTCTATATGATCTTAGATGTTATCTCCAATAGTATGTTGTTTTTATTGCAATTATAATAAGTATGAATGAACAAAATAATTAACAATAGATAATGATGTGTTGCATGAGAGTGCAATCTTTTAACTGGTATGCCATTGATGGCTTTGGTGAATGTGCCTACGTGTGAATGTGGTGCTATCCCTTCTGTGTTGAAGACCTCACAGACAACACATAATCCAGGGCATCTATTTTGGTCTTTCCCTAATATGAAAAGGTTTGATAAATGGAAACATATTATTTATGTTTAGAAAAAATGTAATCTATAATAATTTTAGGAACAACCAATGTAGATTTGGTATTACAGGGAAATAGTGGATGTCCATACTTTCAGTGAGTCCATGATACCCCATCTACATCTATATTTTTGGTGGCTTGTGAGGTAGCTAGTGCCACCAGGATTACTTCTATGGAAAAAACATAGATCATGTTTTTGTGATGCCTTGTTTGTGGTGTAATCACACTACTTTTTTGGGACCATATGCGCAAATATGGTTAATAGAGAGGGCTATTCTGGATATTGAAACTTTTTTAGAATTTCATGTAGTTACATTTGACATATTTTGGTCAACTCATGAATTTTTTGTTGTTTATAACTTTCTTATAATTTTCTATATAAAAAATAAATAAAATTTAAAATTAACCTTATTCAAAAAAATTGAAAAAATTAAAATATTAACCTTATTCAAAAAAATTGAAAACATTGAAAAATTAATTTACATTTTAAAAAAAATAAACTTGTTTATGATTTTTCATATAAAATAAAATTAAATAAAAATAAATTAATTAATAAAAATGAATTATTAAATTTAAAAATATTAAAAAAATTTTAAAAAAAAAAACATACTCAAATTCCAATTCCAGTTTAAAAATGTGGAACCAAATGGAGGAAATGCATCTTCTCGCTCATATTTCGAGTCAACCAAATGGTCCAAACTATATTTTGAAAATGAAAAATCAGAATATCAAATCCATGTTTTGACCATTTCCAACATTTGATCCAATTTAATATTTTCTAATTCCTGCAACCAAACGGGGCCTAAGGGCTTCATATTTTTCTATATTGTTAGTGTAAAGGAAATTAAGATGATAAGATAAAGGAATTGGCTTCCCTGAAGGAGTTATTAATAGAACACCAAGACTAGAGCTAGTCCAACATCTAGATCCATCAATGAATAATTTTCATGTATAGGAAGAATAAATGTATCAGGGAAGGAAGTAGAATTAGGAGACAAATTGGGTGAAGAAGCTTCAGTCAAATGGTCAATTAAGGCTTGTCCTTTGATTTCTTTTTGAGAAACAAATTTGAGGTCAAATTCACTTAGCATCATAACCCATTTTGCAAGGCATCCTAAAAGATTAGTTTTAGAGAAAAGATGCTTTAAGGGATCAAATTTCATGATGACATGAGTTTCAATATTAAGAAGATAATGTCTTGATTTTTGGGTTGCAAAGATTAAAGAAAATTATTGGTTTTCAATTGAGGTATATTGGGTTTCACAATCGAGTAAAGTACAACCTATGTTAAAGAAGAAATGGTTGACAAGGTATAGCAGGTTGTAAAATAGGAGGATTAACGAAGTACTATTTCAATTCCTCAAAATCTTTGTAACACTCATCATTCCATTGAAAAGTGTTATCTTTCTTTAGCAATGATGTCAAAGGGATTTTTCTATCTGCAAAATGTGACACAAATCTATAGGTAGCTTGATTTTTTCCTTGTAAACTTCAAAGTTGCAAGATGTTATGAGGAGGTGACATTTAACAATAATATCTTTTTTGTTTGTATCTACTTCAATATGCCTGATTAGGATTATGAATCTTAGAAGTTTTCCACTATCCACACCAAAAACACATTTTCATGGGTTCTAACACATATTGTACGTACAAATTCATTCAAAAATTTATCAAAGCACAATAATGTGATCTTGGAAAGAAATTGATTTAGCTAGGATATTATCCACATAATCTTCAAGTATTGTATGAATGTAATAATAAAAGAAATTGATAGCATGTTTATAAGAAGTACCAACATTCTTTAATCCAAAAGGTGTAACAACCCAACAAAATGCTTCCTAAGGTGTTACGAAAGTATTTTTATATTGACCTTGATACCATCCATGAAAGATAGTAAGGCATGGATAGTTGTGGAATCAACTATCATATCAATATTTGGAAGAGGAAAATCATCTGTCAAGGAATCTTTGTTTAGACCTAGAAAATTAGTACACATTCAAATCTTATTATCAAGTTTAGCAACAACAATGTTTAAAATCCAATGAGAATAGTCAATTAGATGAATAAAACCATCATCAAGGAGGCTTTAAATTTCTTCTTTAACAAGTAAATCAATCTTAGGGTTCATCTTTCTAATATTTTTCTTTACTTTTTTAATATTAGGAACCAAGACAAATAACCAATACTAGGCATGCCAGATTATGTCCAAGAAAAGATATTGATAAATTCACAAAGAAGAGTAAAATTTATTGTTGTTCATGTTCCTCTAGGAATTTTCCATTTTTTATCACCTTCTCCTTATTGTAAGGGTCTCTTGAAAATCAATAGTTTTAGTTATAAGAAGATTAATTTGTTGAGGGACATCCATAGGCAAAGGGAATTCATGAATCTTCTCTACATTATTATTGCCCCCAAATTAAGCTTTAGCATTTAGGAAATAAGTAAAACCATGATTATGACTATAATGAGGAAGATTATCATAGCCTCCTAAGAGCACAACCAAGGAGTCACGTGTTTTGAAAGTATGAAGAGAAGACATAGAAGTAGAATCAACATTTATAAGATGAGGATTAATAATGGGGAGAGCTCTAGAAGAAAAAATAACATTAACATTTAGAGATGGTTTATAAGACTTTTTAGGAGGTTTGAAAGGGTTGCATCCAAGGCCAAAATAATTCTCGCACCCATCATTTTCCAATGGCATTCAGATCCCTTGGTCATTCACACCACACTCATTATCACTATAACCATGTTTAACTAAGAGATGACAACTAGGACCATAATGATATGCCATATCAAAAAGGGATAACGAGGCCTCATAGGTTAATATGTCATAAAAAATAGGTTTCAAAAGAGTCTCATGAGATTCATTAGAAGTTGAAGAAGAAACAAAGTTATTACTAAGTTGATCAAAAAGAGGTGAATACTTTTTAGGCTCGAAAATAGGTTCACTTTGTGTGGGCTCTATTGAAGAAAATTTATATTCTCCTACAAAAGAGGGTGTAAAATTCAAGGATCTCCAATCATCATCTAAGATGACACTTTCAAGAGAAGAAGCATCCTTAGAAGGAGAAGACTTCTCTTGTTGAATGAGAATATGAATAGAATGAGAGTTCAATTTAGTTCATAAACAACTTTGTAACTTATCTTTAGCTACAAGAGTATACATTATATTATTATAGATGAACTTCAGTTTATGATGAAGCATTGAAGGGACAACTTGCATGACATGTAACCATTCTCATCCCAAGAGAAAATTATAAGTGAGAGTATCAAGCATGAATTTAATAATTCTAGGCAAAATGATAGGACCTACCTTAACAAGTAAGGTGATGATACCTAAGGTTTGTTTAGGAAAATTTTTAAATCCACAAATAGGAGTAGAATCGATTAAATTAAAGAAGTATCCATATTAATTTTATGCAATAAATGAATATTACAAAAATTAAGATTGGATCCATTATCAATTAAAGTTATTTGAATAAAATTATCAATTATAAGAAAAAAATTCATAATCTTGAGAATCATGTTGATCTCGAATTTCTTTAGAAGCCAACTCATCTTGAATAAACATGCCTTAGCTTGAGTATTGGTCACATTTATACATTCTAGTAAGGATGGTATACTAGTTTGCATAGGAGGTGGAACAAACACATTTCTTAATGCTTTTTGTAACACCTCATGATAAGTGGATGAAGTTTGAATAAGCTCCCAAAAATATATATTGGAATTAGAAACACATAATTGTTCTGCAAAATTATATTATTTTCCAAGATTTTGAGGGAGATAAGGTGAAGGAGGAAGCATGATGCAAGGGTAGATGGGGAGAGGGGCCAAAGGCACACCCTAACTAGATCCACCTTGCAGAGATCACACATAGAAGCAATAACACACAAAAGTGAGAGAGAATGCAGAAACTTTCATATATTATCTTCAATTGATTCATACATGCTGGGCTGTAAGGTCTTCCCAGTTTAGGCCAGATATTAAAATCAAGTACAAAATTCCTCCAACATGCAAGGATCTATCAACAATCTCTAATCTTCTAGCTTCTATCTTGTATCCAAAACTAACTCCCTAAACTCTAACCAAACAACTACATTTATACAATAGGCTACCGAATCAAGTCAGCCTTCAGATCCACCATCAAAGGAAGGAACAACTAGATCTAGGTCCACATGCTTCCCAATGATAGATACTATCATTAAATCCATGACTATAATTAAACGCAAGAGTCAGCCTCAACAGAAAGCCAAAATAAACAACTCGGTAAGAAAGCATAACCGAGCGCCAAACAAGCATCACCGAGCACCAAGGAAATTATCGAGTGCTAGAGAACTAACCAACCAACACCGGTGAACAAAGGAAACTGAGAAACACCAAACCAACTCATTCAAAGAAGGAACCGAGCAACACATAAAACTTCAAACATATTTTTGGTGACACAGGATTGCCAAGGACCCAAGATGCTCCTGCATCAGACACCTGGGGTTATTTGAAAATGATTCTCTAAATCATGAAATATGTATGATCCAAGTAGCATCGAACTCAGATTGTGAAATCCATGAACTATCTTCAATCATTCTATTCTTCCATTTTAACGGATATTCCATATACTATTTTCCTCTTGTGCTTCTGCCAATTTTTTGCTGCAAAATCTGCTCAACTTCTTCAGTCTATTTCTTAGGATAATCCATCGGTACTATCATCTCTTCATCCAACTCATGATACTCATACAAATCAGCAATGTTGAATATAGGTTATATATCCATGTCATCAGGTAACTCAATCACATATGCATTTCCACTATCAAATTTCTTCAAAATCTTACAAGGGCCAAACTTCTTCATTTTCAGCTTTCCATATGTTCCAATAGGAAATTAGCCTCTCTTCAAATGAACCATTACCTTATCACCAATTGAAAAAGTCTCATGTCTTCTTGATCTATCAGCTCTGTCTTTGTATTTATGATTACTTTTATCCAACTTATGTTTCACATCTTCATGCAATGTCTTCATATACTCAACAAACTTTACTCCTTCAGCACTTCTCTTTCTTTCATCAGCAATGTCCCTCAAATCAAATATGCCTCTCAATTGTATGCCATTTACAATTTCAAAAGGTGTTTTTTTGGTACTCCTATTCAATGAATTATTGTATGCAAAATCTTCTTGTGCCAACACAAAATCCCAATTACTCAGTGTGTCTCCAACTAAACATCTCAAAAGATTTCCCAAACTTTTGTTTACAACCTCTGTCTGTCCATCGGTTTGTGGATGAAATGTAGAACTATATTTCAAATCGGTGCCAAACTTTCTCCAAAGGGTCTTCCAAAAGTATCCAACAAATTTACTGTCTTAGTCAGAGATAATACTCCTCGGTAATCCATGCAATCTGAAAATTTCCTTAAAGAAAAGATCTACTATATGTATTGCATTTGATGTCTTTCTACAAGGTATAAAATGTGCCATTTTAGAAAATCTATCCACAACAATAAATATAGAATCATTATCTCTTACTGTCTTCGGTAAGCAGAGAACAAAATCCATATTAATGTCAATCCAAGGTTTCTCAGGAACATAAATCAGTGTATACAATCTAGTATTCTGACTTACTCCTTTTGCAACTTGAAAAATTCCACAACTTCTCACAAATTTCCAAACATCTTTATACAACTGTGGCCAAAAGTATTTCTCCTTAAGAAAATTCAATGTCTTATCAACACCAAAATGTCGAGCCAAACCACTACTAAGTTTCTCTTTTATCAAATTAGTTCTCATTGGTCCTCTCGGTATACACAACTGAATACCTTTAAACAACATACCTTCTTGAATAAAATATTCTTCCCATTTAGTACTTGGTTGATCTTGAATAGGTGCTCTACACTTTCTCCATGACTTAGAAAAATCAGGATCAAATTCATAAGAATCTCTCATGTCATCAAAGCCAAGAACTTCAATTTTCATCTCGGTCATCAAAGATCTCCTTCTACTTGTAATACCCCAAAAATGGGCTATAAGTTCATTAACCTCCTACATCAACAATTGGATTGAAATCGACATCAAAGTCCTAAGCAAAGGCACATTTGCACATTAGTTTATCAAAAACCTAATTGATTATCCTAAATTCTACATCAGGGAATATTCCTAGCAATATTCCTATTTATCCTAATTATCTTTAATTAAATATTATTTGGTGCTAAATGTTATTATTTATCCTAAAGTTGATTAATTGAATATGATGAATATTTAATTAATTAATTTAATTCTGCCACTTAATTATTTAATTGAATTTAATTAAATTATTCCTAAATTGTATTATTTAATTTTGACAATAAATCTAAAAATCTTATGACTAATTAGTTAAATTCCTATTTAATTAATTAAAGTCAATTGTCAAATTTAATGATATAGTTTTTTAATAAAAGTTTGATTTAATAATTGATTAACCCATAAATCAATTATTTTTAATTCAAAAATCAGTTAAGTTGAGGATAAATCACTTTATTTAATTAATTAATTCATAATTAATTGTGCACATTCAAAGAGTAGTTAAACTCAAAATCAAGAAATCAATTCAAGTTGTTAACTTTTGGAAACTCAACACTCTATTTCGAGTTCAAAGCTGATCTAAACTTCTGATTTGAGTTAAAAAGTTGTTCTTGCATGGTTTTGCATGATTTTATGAGTTAATTATCTCTGATTTCCTGATAACTCAAAAATCAACCTGAGTTTATCAAGAGTGATTTATGGATTTTCTCTTACATCCTCAAAGCCCTGGATTTCTATAAAATCAAGGCTCAGCTCTTCATAATGATGACACTCAAATTTGCACAATTACTCTGGTGAATTGGCGATTGAAGGATTGAGCATTTGTGACAAGCGATTTGTGAGATCTTTCATAGTTGATCATTACCTTTTACATAGTTTCATATTCATAGATTTCATACTCATTAATAGCATTATTAGATGAAATCTGCATTCCAATTTCATTCATATAGCTTAGCTTGATACATATTTTCATTCATATTATTGCATAGAAAATACCAAAAATATAGCTTAATTTGCATTCATAATCTTTCATATTTTGCATTCAAATCCTTCGTTTAGGTTTTGCATTGTCACTAGTCTTGGTCTAATATGAGAGTATCATCCTCACATATACTAGAAGGTAGTAAATCACCTAGTTAGTTTAGTTTCCATTTCATTGCATGATTTTGGTTTTTGGCTAACCTCTAATGTTTTACTGAAGTGTTGTGTCTATAGCTAGATACAAAATTTACACACACATTTCTGGCACCCATCGTGGGGCCTTGAAATGGGTTTCCATCACATTTCTATCAATTTCTTGTCATTTTCTAGTTAAAACTATGATTTTTATTTTATGTCCGTACATTTTTCATATGACTTTTGTCAGAAAGTCATTTCAGGAGGTACCCACTATCGTACGACAGGTTCAAATTTCAAGGATCATATCAGAGAGTACACACTATTGTTTGGAAGCTCAATTGTCATATGAGAAGACACCCGTAGTCGTATGAGTTTCCAGACTATCATTTGGGAGGTAACCCACTGTTGTACAAGTTTTGACTCCAGAATTCAATTGTTGTTTCAGCATTTTTGGTAGTTTTTCAGATTTGATTTTCAGATTTTGACTAATAGCTAACCCTAACAATTGAAATCTTCTATTTTTGACTAATGCTTGTTGAATCTGATTGGAAAAAGTGCAACTAAATTGCTAAAATAGGTAAAAATCTACTAAGTGCATTGCGAGGAATTCAAGTATTCTTCTCAAGCTGATAAAATTTTGATTTGGATTAAAATGAACTCTCACATGTTAGGCTTGTGTGATTTTCTTGCTTTCATATCACAGACTTCATTTTGGGCTATAAAACGAACATAGATTTGCTTTCTGCAAACCTGTTACACATAGTAAATAGGCCTTATGAACACTATTTGTGGATGATCTTGAGAGAGTGGGCTTATCCCACTTGTTCATGCTTACGAAGCTCTTCTTAATGATGGATCCCCTTGTAGGTAGGGAGGTTACTCAGAGAGTCTCACGTTCTATTAGATTTGTGTGTCTTCAACTTTTGATTGATACATTCTCTCTCTGGAGGGGTTGATAGATCATAAGCAGTTGACATCATAGATCTTTGTGAGATAATCTTGGTCTTAGTGTGTTGGATTAATCTGTCTGCTTTATTTTGGTTAAAAGTGAAAAGGCTAGAGGACTATGCTCTACTCCCTTTCTGGGTAGTATCAAAAACTCAGATCCTTGAATCTGGAACCAGTCTCCATGTGGTATCTTTTGTGAGTCACCTTTAGAGAGGGTTAACTGTAGTGGACATTCCCTTAATTGGGTCAACCATGTGGATGGAACCTCAAGTGGTAATAGCCATTTTTGTCATGGTAGCAACAGTCGCTATATAAATGTCCTTGTGGAGGAAATCTTCACAGGTGTGGTCTCTTGTTGGGCTATCAGATCTTCCTAGCAGCTCCTAATTGATTAATTTCTCAGACTGTGTCAAAAACCCAGTGTGCCTGGATTGGAGTTCGCCCTCTTGAGATCATAAAAGTTGTAGAGTTAGACCATTACTACAAACCCTAGTGAAGCCAAATTTTTATTTTTCTAGGAATATGTGTTATTGAAAAACCTTTTGGAACATACACAATTATCACTCCTAGGAATTAGTACATTTAGTCACTTGATTGTTCATGCACAGGTTTGCTTTGTCCCCTATTCATTGTTTTCAAATGTGCTTGGAATCACTTGCTTGGTATTTTGCGTGCTTGTTTATCTATTTGGTTACTAAAAATGAACGATCTTAGAATAATCTTCAAACCTGGACAGAGAAATTTGTGAACAAATCTGAAATTGAAAACCAAAAATTTGCAAAATCTAAAGTAAAAATCCTTTCTGGAGTCAAAAGTCATCCCATTAGGTCAGAAAGTCATACGAGTTTTGGCAATTGTTGTTTCAGAACCCCTGTATTGTTGTATGATAGCTTGTATAGTGTTGTACAAGTTTTTCCACTAGTAAAAAACAAAAGTAAAAAATATGCTATCAATTGTTGTGTGAGTTTTGCAACTATCATATGAGTTTGTCAATTGTCATTTCATAGCATACCCACTTTCGTATGATCCTGCAGAAAGTCGTTTGAGAAATTTCATTGCCAGAAAGTTGTCAGAATTGTCCAAGACACACTTTCTACAGACCATTTCCAAAATTTGTTGAACAAATCATTGTGTCAGGAACAGAGCAAAAACTAGAACAAATTCATTCATTTTCCTCAAGTAAGCCTTTGAGTCTGATCTTGCCTTCTGAGTTATCGATTTGAGTCTTTTTCATCTTGTGTCAAAACCTTGTCAACATTATCTTCAAATTTGATCTTTCTACTAAATGACTAAGTGTTGTGAGCTCATGCCCACCATCTATTGGGCATCTACCCACACTACTGTGTCATAGTATGCTTAATTTACCTTCGATCTAATCTTTAATCACTTCAATCTTGACAAGGTTGTGTCATTCGATCTTCTTGAATCAATTCATTCTTCATTTGTCTTCATCTTATTCTTTTGCTTCACCAAAGGTTAATGGTGGAAACTAGAGCTTCATCACACAAGAAATCTAGAGAGGTATCCCATACAATACCTCTGAATACTCTCTAGGCACCAACTCTTGAACAACTCTACAATTCTGGTCTTGATGAAGATGATGGTCTTGGCAATTTTTGATTAAAAACTGGCTACATACCCCCTCCATCAACTCACGGAGGTAATCAACAAACCCCTCCTCAATCTAATCTAGGGAGCCCTAAAAATCCTAACATGTCTCATAGAGGGACACATCACGGGTCTCAAGGACACCAATCTCAACACGGTATGGATCAAGAATCTACACCTTCTGAAATTTCCCAATATCAAAATGATGATAACTTCAAAAGGATGATGAAGCATTTCTTGAAAGAAGATAGAGAAGCATACTTTCTAGAGTTAGCTCATCAAGGAGCTAAACTTCCTCCAAAATTTAATGTGGAAGATATCATTACACATGAGGAAGAAACTCCTATCATGGCTATGATGAAATAAATGCATGCCATGCAAGTCAAACTTAACAAACTTGAAAAAGAAAAGGAACCTAAGGGGTTATGCATGGAAGCTCTATGCCCTTTTCCATTTTATAAAGACTTGTACATGCTGCCATTCCATAAAAGAGTGGAGATACCTAAATATGATAAGTATTATAGAAACTTTGACCCTGAAGATCATGTCAGAGAATTCTATACTCAATCTATGGAGTTTATGCACAAACCAACCTACTTAATGCATCTTTTCCCTCGATCTCTAGGAGGAGCAGTCATTCATTGGTTCTCTAGAATGCCTTCTACTGTCAAAACTTTTGAGGAGTTAATCAAACTATTCTATCAACAATACTCCTACAATATTCAACATCCGGTCACCATGATCGACATCTACAATCTGAAATAGTATTTAGGAGAACCATTCCTGACATTTCTCAAGAGGTGGAGGAAGAAATTTTCTCTATATGCCAGACCCATTTTTGAAACTAAGAAGTTGGAAATCTTCATCAACAATCTTGTTCTAGAAATCAACTACCCTTTATAAATGCAAAATCATACATCTTTTGACAAGATGGTAGATAATGCGATCAAAATTGAGAAAGTACTTGTGAAAAAAGGAGACACCACACTTCAAAAAGACAAGTATGAATTTGGATCTAGTTCTAAGGACAAGAACAAAAATTGGAACAAGAATAAAGGCATTGTCATAGATGGTGTTGTTGATAATATCCATGCCCCATCTAAGGCACCTACTTTCAATCTCACTATTGGTACCCAAGCCATCAAAGCTTTCGAAGCTAAAGCAACTAAGTCCAACAAAAATTCATTTGATTACAAACCTTGGGCTACAGATCCTAATCATAAATTCACTCCTCTTGGAAAATTTTTAGAATCTACCATGAAAACTCTATTGGAAAACAAAATCATCTACTTGCCTGAGATGAAAGTCTTTGATCTTGAACCTAAACTGAAATGGTGGAGAGAGAAGGATTTCTGTGAATTCCATTTCAATAAAGGTCATAAGACTAATAACTGGGCCACTTGAAACCCATCATACAAGATAAAATTGATAATGGATACATCACGATTGACAATCATAAGAGCAATAATGATCATACAACATTCATAGAACCATTTCCTAAACATGCTAAAGAAGATTCTTCTTCTTAGCCTAATATGGGTGCTAAAGTCAATTATGCATACTCTGAAAACAATGCTATCATCAATATGGTTGAACCATGTCTATCTAAGCGTTGCAATGTCATTACAATTGTAAGAAGAGATAGAGAAAATCAATCAGCTAATGTAGTTACTCAATCACAAGCTCAGGCACACCTACAAGGACAAATACTAGATTCATCCAATGTCCCTAAGGTGCCTTTCCATCTTTCATCTGCTTCTAAATAGAAGGCTACATCTAAATCTTCAAATCCTAAAGATACGAGGCCTACTTCATACAATATTATTCAACAAATATAGCACACAAATGCTAAAATCTCCATGTTTGAGTTGCTTCAAATATCTCCAGCTCATAGAGCATTTCTAGAAAAAGTTCTGCTCTGATCCAATGTTCCTAACAACCTTGATTTAGATAGATTCCATACTATGGTTGGTCATCTTACATCTCCATAGTATATTTCCTTTTTAGAGGAAGATGATAACTCCTTGAGTCATCCACATAACCAGCCCTTGCATATTTAAGTCTTGATCCAAAACCATCATGTCAAACATGTGTTGATAGATGGGGGTGATGGCCTAAACATTTGTTCTTTCAGCTTGATTACACAATTGGGCTTTTTAGAAATGGTCATTGATCCTAGGAAGAAGATAACTATCAAAGCATATGATGAGCAAGAAAGATCTTCTAAGGGAACTATTGTCTTCCCTATTAGAGTAGGTCCTATCATTAGAGATACTATATGTCAAGTTCTTGATCTACCTTTGGCTTACAATATCCTTCTAGGGAGACCTTGGATACATGAAATGAAAGCCATTCCCTCTACATACCATTAGTGTTTGAAATTTCCTTATGAAGGAGTAGAGGTGACGATTCCAGCTGATCTATATACAACTTGCAATACCTTGAAACAGAGTGCTGAGAAACTTGTTCCCAATAATAGAGAATCTTCCACTAAGCAAACAGATGTAGCATCCACATCCAAGGTGGAAGACACTGCTAAAGAGGTTAAAATCAAAGAAAATGGTATGGGAGAATATACTATAGAGCCAGTATTATCATTGACATCTCTCCCTATCTCTCCTAAGTCCTATGGACAAACTCTGAAACAATCCAAACTAGAGTCTAAAGAACCTCTTGAGGTATATAAAGGAAATTTTGTTGTACAACAAGTATCTAAATAGGAGTTTGAAGAGGATGAAGCTATGCTTGCATGGCTATACAAAGATGAACCTAAATCTCAAGTTGTTAAAAAATGTGATGCTAAAACACTGAATATACCTTCTAAGTCATATGGCCTAGAGGACAAATTGATCACAAAAATGGGATATAAAGGAAAAGGACCTCTAGGACTATAGGGTAAGGGTCTTTTGTCACCTCTTGATCATCATGGCTGAGAAAAAAAGAATACAACAGGTTTAGGATACACAAAGAAGCCTTTCTACCTTAGCAAGAACTCCCCGCATGTATTAGAACAGAATGAGCCCTCTGTAGTGAATCAACTAAAGGGAGAAACAATAGAACAATCTGATAGTGATGATTCAAACACCACTGAAGATCTCATTCCCTATGAGTGTTTTCCTAAAGAAATAAAAGATCTCCTTGAAGCTAAAGATGATCCAATAAAAAGAATTAATGTAGTAGAAACACAAGAACCTACTATAGAGAAAGAGATAGTTGCAACACAAGAACCAAATAATCTTGAAGGCAATCAAATAGACAAAGAGGAAGGTGGTAGTTATTCTGAGATAATATGAATTCAAATCAAAATCTAAGGGAAACCCTTCTTAGGGTATTCATCCTGACTTTACTCATTTTCTTAGATTTCCTAGAGGTCTAGATGAAGAAACAAAAGATGAATCAAATGACTATGAATGGGGAGTCATTCCAGGATTAGCTGAACTTATTACAGAAAAGCATGTTGATGTTATTCACCAATATGCACCTAAACCCAATGTAAGTCTAGAGCAAAATGATGAGCTTATCGAATTTGATCCACTGATGGCTGAAGTGGATTTCCATAATGACATTGAGCCTATTCATGAATTGAATGTCTTAAGTTGTAATATCACCTTTGAACTCGAGCATTGAGTTAGGACCAATGATGATAGATCCATATCCATAAACACTCATTCCCAGTCTTTCACCACTTTGACTATCCAATGCCTTGAACTTCTTGACCTAACATCCACAAACTTGAACCAAGGTATTTATACCTTTCCTAATGACTATGCCCTTTCTTGCTACATAAATGCATTTGAGCCTATGAGGATTTCCATCAGTGAACTGAGCATTAGCATGATGGATTCAGACATCAAGTATCTTAGTTAGAAAAATAAGAATAAGAATAAAAAGAAAAGGAGCTCTGAGGGTGAAAACCACTTTGTGGCAGTCTCAAAACCTACAAAAGTAAAAATAAAAGACATATGGACAAAGTTGAAAACCTCTCTGAGGCACCTAAGGATGAGATATTTGATGTCCTTTCGAGTCATTTATAGGACATATCTCTAGTTCTAATTGAGCCCACTCAATCTATCAACTTGGGAACAACAGAGGAACCACAATTGATCCATGTAGCACAATCTTTATCAGAAGAAGAGAAGCAAAAATTTACAACATTCTTAACAAAAAAGAAGATCAACTTTGCATGGAAATACTCAGATATGCCAGGGTTGGATCCTGATCTTATTATGCACCATTTATCTATAGCTCCAAATGTTAAACCTGTTAAGCAAAAATTGAGAAAGATGCATCCACATGTTGCACTCTTGGTAAAAGATGAATTAGAGAAGCTACTAAAAGCTGGATTCATCCGTGTTATCAATTATGCTGAATGGATCTCTAATATTGTACCTATTTCTAAACCAAACAAATCTATAAGAGTGTGCATAGATTTCAAAGATGTGAACAAAGCATGCCCTAAGGATGATTTTCCACTACCTAACATTGATATGATAGTGGACATGACTGCGGGCTTTGAGATGTATTCTTTGATGGATGGTTTTTCTAGATATAATCAAATCAAAATTGCTCTAAAGGATCAAGAGAAAACTACTTTCACATGTGCATGGGGTACCTTCTGCTAGAATGTCATGCCATTTGGGCTTAAAAATGCTGGTGCTACATATCAGAGAGCTATGACTTCTATTTTTCATGACATGATGCATAGGACTATCGAAGATTATGTTGATGATACTTTAGCAAAATCTATGATTAGAGCTGAACATCTAAATGACTTGAGCAAGATACTAGACAGAATGGAAAAATTACATCTCAGACTAAATCCTAAGAAGTGTGCTTTTGGTGTCACTTCTAGAAATCTCTTAGGCTACATTGTTTCAAAGAAAGGCATTGAAGTTGATCCCGCTAAAGTTAAAGCTATCATGGAGATGAAACCTCCCAAGAATATCAGTCAAATGAGAACATTGCAAGGGAGATTTCAATCTATTAGATGCTTCATATCTTAGCTATTAGACATATGAAAACCTTTTACAAAGACATTACATAAAGGTGTGACCTTTGCATGGAGCGAGGAATGTGAAAAGAATTTTAATCATATCAAGAAATATCTATCAAATCCTCCTATCTTGATGCCTCCCATTCAAGGGAAGCCTTTGATCTTATATGTCTTCGCTATAGATATATCACTGGGGGCATTACTTGCACAACATGATGAGAACAAGAAGGAAAGAGCTATATACTATACTAGTACAACATTGGTGGCATATGAAAAGAACTGTTCTATGATTGAAAAAGATTTTCTAGCTATGATCTTTGCATCATAGAAACTGAGACACTACATGTTAGCTCATACCACTTAATTGGTAGCTAAGATAGATCCATTGAAATACTTATTGAGAAAACCTACCCTCACGGGTAGATTAGCCAAATGGATCATGCTCTTAAGTGAATTTGACATTGAATATGTTGAAAGAAAAGCTATAAAAGGATAGGTAATTGTTGATCAACTGGCTGATGCTCCTATGTTTGACGATACTCCTATGCAAATGGAATTTCTAGATTCCTCTATCATGAATCTTTCTTCTAGAGAATGGCAGTTATTCTTTGATGGCTCCTATACACAGAATGGATCTAGAGTAGGTATATTGTTCATAACTCCTCAAGGATACTCAATCCCAAAAGCATTTTGCATCAAGTTTCCTTGCACAAACAATATTGTTGAATATGAAGCCCTTTTGAATGGTATGAAAATAGCAATTGAGTGGAGAGTAACAAAATTACACATTCATGGAGACTCACAACTTGTAATCCATCAAGTCAATGATGTGTATAAAATGAAGGATGAAAAGCTCATTCCATACAAAAAAATGGTAGATTATCTAAAGAAATATTTCATATCTATCACATTTGAGTAAATACCTAGTGTGTGCAATAAATGTGTCACACTTCTATGGATCATTACATGCAAGGAAACTCAAGAATGAGCCCTCACAAATCGATCCATAGCTCCCTAGGCATGGAGTGCAAGGGTTTTAAGAATGCTCTCAGCTAGAGCTATTTAGCCAATAACCTTGCTAGTAAACCATGCAATGGGAGATTCAATGAAGACAAGGGCAAGAATGCCAATATCCTCAAGAATCAAGAATGAAATGCAATGCAAGCTAGTTTAAGAATGGAAATGCAAGCTAAACTATGGAAATGAAAGATGCAAGTATTACAAAGCCTCCTAGTTAAACTAGATGAATTAATCTAAAGCATAAAGGAAATCTAAGCTAAGAATGCCATGAAAATGAAGCTACTATGCAAGAAATGAAATCTAACTATGAAGCAAGAAAGCCATGATGATGCAAGAATGAAGACAAGAAGATAGAGTGTTGATGAAGATCCAAGATGAATGCCAACAATGCTCCAAATCTTCAAACCCTAGATGCAAGAATATCTCCAAAAGCTCCAAGATGACCTAGAAAACCTGTAGCATAACAATAGCATAAAAAGTTGTGTGTGCAAATGAGGAAGAGAGCTCTCCTTTTATAGGGAATGAAAAAGGAATGGGCCATGGAGATTAAGAGGAAAAAGATTTAATCAACGGTGGAGCTTGAAAGAGGAGCAATCCATGTGCACAAGTATCCTCCAATAGGAAAATAGGAGTTGACTTTTGTGTCCATATGAGACAAAAAGTGCTTTTTCCCTTTTTATAAAATAAGAATAATGCTTTATTTGTGCAACTTAGGATAAGAGGAAAAGTGGGGGATTTTTATTTATTAAAAGGGGAGGAAATATTCCTTTTAATAAATAAAGACTTAGGATAAGATGGTTAGCCCATAGAAAATAATCGAATAAATGATAAAGCTAGGATTTGATCAAGAATAAGTAATTTATGATTTAGCAAAAGGGGCTAATAGTCTAGGTGACCATTTTTAGGTGTATACATTTGCCCCTCTTTGACTAATGTGTGATCGATCTGGGAACACATGTAGTCAAAGAATGAAGTGGAAATGTGAGATCGATTTGGGATCACAAAGCAACTCAGATCAGCCAAGAAAGCAAGAGATAGCCAAGAAGGCAAGCAAATAGCGATCTGACTCCAAAGAATGAAGTGCAGAGAGATAGCAAATCCTGCATGGTCAGCTTGGTAGCGACAGTACTGAACACTTAGGAAAGAGATAACCAATAAGATATGATGTGTCTGCCCCCTCGGGATCGAAAGCGAAATCCAGGTAGAGGGAAAGCAGAAGTAAGAGTAGCATGATCAAATCACTAGAAATCATAATCGAAGAAAGAGAATAGAACAACCATCAAGCAGTGAAGATATGCCCCACACATGGGACCCGGGGCACAAACCAAGTGGTCCCTCAACCCGAAAACACCATGGAGGGGAAGAATTTGAACTTGGGATTGAAAGTGAATGAAAGACTAGAAGTTTGAAAGAGATGGAGATGAAGAGGTGAAGAATGCCCCAGCGAAGATGGAAGGATCAGGCCTCAAAAGGTCAGCCAACTGCGTGAAAGAGGGGGAAAAGGTGATTTGGATGATCAAGGTGAACTCGGATTTCAGTTTCGATCCTGAAATGAAAGGAAAATGATGTGATATGAAAGACAAGAAGTGAAAGACATGATCAGGAAGAAGTGAAAGGTGAGCGCAGCTGATTAACAAGTCCATGAAAGATGAAAGGAAAGCTCTCTCCATATGCAAGATGCAAAACTAAACTAACATGAACTTAAGAAATGCAAGCTACATGAAAAGTGGTTTACTTGCAAGGTTACAAAGCCAATAGACATCTAATATTCATCATCGAGCGTTATTGGTAGCGTCGCAAGATCATACAATACACACTAGCATAACTATGTGGATCTGAATATGATCTATATCAGATAGAAATGTGGAAATCCCACCTAGGCATCAAAGACATGTAGGTCAAGATGACTAGTGCAGTGAGATTACCTAAGTTTGATATAGCAAGATTATGCTCACATCGAGACACAAGAAAAGTCAAGATGGTTACAAGTATGCACTTGCACAAAAACAGTCAAGGATAATACCCTGTCAATCCATAGTGTCAAGTAAGACCAGCATAAATGCTCATGACAGTTAGGATCAACAAAATATACCCACAAGCAGAAAAAGCAATAAAACATGTTCTCATACCCTCAGTCTTCTAGCTATGCATCATCGAAAACTTCTCAGGGAGAGACCACTCAGCAAAGAAATCATCATAGACAGCATGCAAAGAAATAAATTCAAAACAAATCTCAGCAAGTCAAGTGTGTGTGTGTAGGTCATAGAGTCAAACTTTGAGTATCGCATCTGCCAGTGAGAAATATTGCATCATCCAAGATGGTGGGAAGGATATCTGATAAGTGTTGAGAAACACTCGACGCAAGGGTAGTGTTGAAAAACACAATTGAGGTGGTGCTGAAAAATACCATTTGTGAGGTGCCTAAGAAACCCAGACGCACAAAGAGACCCAAGATAAGCTTAAAACAACATATGCCCCCTAGACTAAGACAAGAATCAATTCTAGGCTAGGAGAGGCAAAGCGAGAAGTGGAGCGAAAGAGCGCCACGCAAGACTGATAGACATAGGTGCAAAGGGTCTCAAGCAGCACCTGTTTCTAGGTTTTCACCACTTGATAGATTTTTTTCAGGACTTTTTTATAATTTTTTTGTATTTTTGCTACCAAGGCGCCTGTTTCCAGGTTTTCACCAAGGCACTTTTTCAAATTTTTTTTTGAATTTTTGAATTTTTTTGATTTTTTTGTATTTTTTTAGGACTTTATATGCTTTTTAGGATTTTTTCAGCATCATATATGATTTTTTTTTTTGGTATTTTTTCAGGATCATAAAATATGTACAAAGGATGCCCCAGACAGAAATGGGCATCAAGAATCTGCTTCCTCTGATGTAGAGAACTGATAGGCCCCAGGCCCAAATGCTACAGCTATGATGATAGGAGGTCTCAACCAGTTCGACCAATAATAACCAGCCCTAAGCAATGTCTGAGTTAGTGGAGGATCATTAGAATGTGATCCACATATGCCATCATGGATTTCAGCTAGCACTTTTTCTGACTCCTCTATTTCTAGACACCTAAGGAGAGTTCCATCTAGACCCTTCCTATACAAGCCACCAGAGACAAAGGAAAAGTGTAAGGGATGGCGAAAAGAATGGCATGGAGGAGTATGAGGTGGAAGACATGGAAAGATGGTAGGATTGTAAGATTTGTGAGCAGGATAGCGTAATTCATCCACCAGGAACTTGAAGCGAGATTTATGCTTTTTCATTTGTAAGATGGATATCAAAGTAACCAAGGCATTAGCAACTCTTTTCTCAGCTTTAGGAATGGGCTGAAGTATAACAGTTATGAGATCATGCTTGAAGTAATGCACCATTTGTTTGTAGAGAATCAGCTTCTCATCTTTTATTTTGGAGTCATTATTTTTGAGCAAATTTTTATCTTTACTTTTCTTAGGTTCGGATACCACCACAATGTGGTTTTCGTCATCCGACCATTGCTCTTTTCTTTTGACTTGATGACTGTGATGCTTGATTTCTGATTCAATCTTTTTTGTTGCTAGTTCGCTGGTGGAAGAAGTAACAGGTGTTGATGCAAGATGAAATGAAGTGACCGGTTCAATAGCATTTATGCGAGGGGTGTCATCTCTGGTAACAAGAGAGGTTGAGCCTATAGGGTAAGCTCCAAAAGTAGCTAGATCTAGACTTGTCGTAGAAGAACCAGCGTGGTCCACTAAGGCAATACGAGGAACAAACTCATTAGACCCCACACAAGACCCATCAACCACGTCAGGATGGTTACTACAAGAATGAACCATATCAACATCCATATCATCAGTAGATATACATTTTTCTACCCAAAGAAGTGAAGTAGAGGGAAGATCATCTCCCATGTGAGCCATAGTGTGTAGTGGTGACTCATCTATATCTGTGTCTGAATTACTGAGCATGGGATTATTTCTCAAATCATCTCTATAGATCCACTCTTGGACAGCTTGTTCTTCTCTGTCTGCTTCTAAAGGAACGGATGAAGGAACAAAAGTATCAAAGATCACCATAGCAGAAGTGGAAGGCTTCATGTGATCAGAAGGTCTCCCATATGACCTAGGAGAAACAGGTATAGAAGCAAAGGAACCCAGTTTATATTCACCCATACCAAGGCTCATCATCTTAAGTGATTTCTCAGCAGCAGCTAGAGATGTACTAGGATCAACAAAAGGTTCATTATGAGGAACAAATTTTTCAGTAGCAGCAAGAGCATTGATAGCAATAGTATGGTCTCCAGGAATCACAACCTCAGTGCCATTGTATGGAAATTTGACGCACTGATGATAAGTGGAAGGAATAGCCTGCATGTCATGGATCCAAGGATGACCCAAAAGAATGTTATATGCGAGTGGGATGTCCAACACTTGGAAGCTAATATCTTTCGTGATAGGGCCCACTCAGATAGGCAGCGTGACAAGACCTTTGGAAGATCTTTCCACTTCATCATAAGCTTTTATAGTAATCTTCTTCTTGGAATCCACAGCCAATTCTGACAAACCCAATTGTTGTATGACATTGAAAGAAACAATATTTAACCCTGCACCATTGTCTATCAGGACTCGGCGGACTCGGGTGTTGTAGACTAGAACTTCAATGTGTAAAGCCAAATTATGAGGGTGAGCAATAGATATGTCATCTTCTGCAGAAAAGGAGAGAGATAGCGGAGATGAAATGTGGTTGACCATAGCCTGAAATTGATCTGGATCAATGTCATTGGGAACACATGTTGTACGTAGAGCTTTATCAAGAATCTCTCTATGCGAAGGGGATAACTGAAGCAACTCAAGGATAGATATCTGTGCTGGTGTCTTTTGTAAATGTTGGACAAGATCATAGCTAGGGGTGGCTAAAGGAGCCACTTGTTTGGAAGGTAAAGCTTGCTTGGGATCTTGCGCAGTTTTAAGGACAATCTTGGCTTGCCCCCTAGTAACAGCATTCAGTGTCTCACTTTGGGAAGGTGAACTACCACGTGTTTGCAAGACTAACTTTGGCTTACCATGATTGGTGTTATTATCATCTTGAGACCTCATCATTAGAACACTCTCAATGGGCTCTACCATGTTAATCACAAGCGTATTAGAAGGATACGTGTAATTGATCTTGACATCATGATTCTTCTTATGTGTTTGAGAGGTTTCCCCCTTATCATGCTTAGGTAGAGGATCTTTGAAAGCTGTGTGATCAGAATTTTTAGTTAAGCCATCAGTGGAGATTGTGCCATTCTCAATAAGATCCTGAATATCATCCTTAAGCCTAAAACAATTGTCTGTTAGATGTCCCTTGTTTCTGTGATAATGGCAGTAATGATCCTCTCTCCACCAATCTGGCTTATTTATTGGATCCCAATTACCAGGTTTATCAGGAAGCGTAAGATATCCATTGTCAACCAAAGTCTTAAGGATCACATCGTAAGGTTCTGCCAACTTGGTATAGACTCGCTTTCGAAATGACTTCTTAGGCTTATCTGCATATTGAGGTTTAGGAGCATTGTGAGCATTGGCAGCTTCTTGTTGTTTTTCTGCATAGATAGCATTGGAGAGATTGAAAGCGGGCTCTTTAACTTTAGGAGCATCAACAACCCCATCATTAACAACATACTTGTTCTTATTCCAAGGTTTGTTCTTGTCTTTACCATTGCCTTTAACATCTTTATTAATAACAATATCCCCTTTTCTTATAGCTACATCCTCAATCCGATATGCACTTTCAACCATGTCATGGAAGGAGGAGAACAGTTGCTTCCTTAGATCATAAAATAGCTCAGGCACAAGTGTGTTGACAAAAATGTCAATCTTTTCTCTCTCGGGTAGCTGACGAGGATATCGAGAATACAATGACCTCCAACGTTGTAAGTAAGTTGCAAATGGCTCACCTTGATGTTGTCTTAGATTACCGAGATCTATCACAGTGACAGGTTGTTGGATGTTGTAAGAGTACTGTTGGGTAAATCGCTGAGCTAACTCATCAAAAGTCTTAAGCGGTGGTGTCAATTTCGCAAACCATTCCAAAGCTTGGCCTCTTAAGCTTCGAGGGAATAAGCGTAGGAGATATGTGTCTTCATGAAGAAAGTCCATGCTAAGAGCGTAAAAGTGATGCACATGGTCATGGGGGTCACCATTTCCATCATACTTGTCATATTTAGGAACCTCAATATCCTTAGGAAATGGGACCATGTATAGACTTTTATCAAAAGGAAGAGCACAAATTGATTCTACAAAAGAGACCTTTGGAGTCTCTCTTTCTAATGCCATTTGGGTAAGGCGTTGATTTGTCCGACGTAATTCTTCTTGAAGGACTTCCAATTCAGTTGGTATTCTTTGTTGGACAATTTGTCTGACATCATAGCCGGGAGGAAGCTTGTATCCTCTAGAAGTCATATATTGAAAATATTGATCGCCATTACGCTCTAAAAGCTTATGCATCATTCGTTGGAAATCCACATCTTGTTCACATCTCATAAGATCCTCACTAGAAATCTCATCATTAGCCTCTGCCTCATGTTGAGAGGGAGGAGGTCTAGGAGGTGAAGAAGGCATACCAAAAGTTGGCCTTGGAGGAGATCTTGGTGGCGTGTTGTTGTCATTGTTGCCATTGTTAAAAGAAGGTCTGTGCTCATGATTACTAGTCTCAGGTTGCTCATGAAATGTCCCTCTATAAGCCATGTGCCTAGTAGCATCCATCCTTTGTTGATTGTGTTCTTTGTCTAAGCGCGCTTGATTATCCTTACGCTCAAAGTGTTCTTGCAAGAGTTGAAACTTTTCTTGTTCAGTCAAAGTGAGTGAGACACTGTCTGTGTTTTTGGGGGTCTTGAATGCGGAAAAGAGGAAACCTCCTTTATACCACGGTGTAGCCTTAGAATTCTCAGATTGGTCAGAACTAGAATTGTTGTTGCTAATGGGTGCTTTTGAACGTCTAGTTGGAGAAGGTAACTGTGTATAATTGAACGGAGGATGACTCTCCTGCTCAAATTGAGACCGAGTTGTAACCGGCATGAAAAGAGATGTTGGTTGACTAATAGAATGAGGCAAAGTTTTTCAGATTTGAGATAAGCAAAGCTAATAAAGATCACTTGTCAAAGTAGAACAATAGAGAGAGATGGCTCGTCAAAAGTGCTCAAGCACTTACAACAATCAATTGACTAAAGCCGAGCAACGAGCAAGAAGCTCAATAAGCAAGTAGCTAGAGAGGTAACCGTGATGCGACAAGTGATCAAGAGTAGCATTTGTTAAGCTCAAGTCCAATAGTTTTAGCTCATTTGTTTCAGTCTAGAACAAATCTAAACATGTAAGTAACAAACCAGTTTCAAGTAAGAACAGAAAAGGACACTCTACAGCAGGTTAAAGTGCAAGTTTAGCAACTCCGAATTGTAGCAATGACAAGACAGTAGAAATGACTCATGATTCTTGGTTGAGGGTATGCAAGGATACTTCAATATCATATGACTCTTGACCAGTGAACGTGAAAAATTTAGTTTTGAAGCGCTTTGACTAAATTTGTAGATTGAACAGTGCAATTTCTCAGTTTGACAAGCAGTAGCAATAGATAAAAGACAAGTTTGCAAACAGTATGGGATCAAACATGTCATAGAACACTTGAAACAAGGGCAAAAGCAACCTTGCCAAGACAAGCGCTTGTGATATCAAAATAGGGAACCTTATGAATGCTACCGTTTGTTTGAATGTTTGAGAACGTTTACACTGGTATAACACAATTGAAGACAATTCAAGCAATTACTACCTAGAAGGACAAGGCTCATTACTTAGCAACGTGGCCCACAACTTGATGCTCCCTTACCTCACACCAAGTGGTTGCCCACAAGAGATATTGGCATTGTCATGGAGGTGTCAAAAACACAACCAAAGGAGCACATATGGTGAGTATCTTGGGGTGATCCGGGTAAGTCCACTTGGATCAATCCTTGCACCAAGAAGCTAAGCGGCTAAAATAGGGTGGCCTCTATCTAATGGTTCATAGTAAGGGTTTCCGTTCATAGCACCCCTCTTGCTCCTCATAAAGGACTAGGACCTCGCGGCCTCAAGAGTACCTTAAGCATTCTTGCTTAATGCTTTCCTCATGGTCACAATCCCACAAGTTACTCACATCAAGCGAAGATAAGTACTATGTCTACCAAGGTTTTGTGTCCTTGATAGCCTTGAGATTATAGTGAGTTGGAATCACTCGTCACCAAGGAAAATGATGACAAGGTTGTCCCCACTTGGGTCGTTCCTCTTGATTTCTCAAGAGCAGGCCCGCTAAAGGATCCTAAGCTAAACAAAGAATGGATGATTTTTGAGGTTCAAGGTTTTTGATTCACCACAAGGGTGAAGAGCATACTCCCCTATCTCAAAAACTTCTCCCAAACACACCAAGCAAGATCCAATTACCCCTTTGCTTCCAAAACCTCAAGATGGGTCAAGATTTTCTGATTCACCTAAAGGTGAAGAGCATACTTCTCCTACCACCCCAAGATTCCTTTCACAAAGTATTAAGTGCCTAATGAAACAACTAGTATATGCCGCACTTAATAAAGAAAGAAATTAAACAAGCACTTGATTTGGTTTTTATGCTTAGGGCAGCCCTACAAAAACCATTAGTAGCCCTCTTTGACATGCATTCTTTTGGCAAAATATCTCAAGCAAGTGCACCTACAACCACAACTTGTTAGAACCACAATGGTTAGCACATGAAAAATTTGATAATCTACAAAAATACTTGATCAAATGATAAAATCTGAAAATGAAACCATCATGGTTGGATTGGGCTCGGAAAGACCTTTCCAACGATATATCACACTTAAACTTTTGATACCATTTGCAAAATTTCAAAAAAAATGGGCACCCATTTTCCAGAGTGGCACGGATTTGAAAACGCTGGAAATTTTAGAAAATTTCAAAAAGATAGCTAAGAACCTGAAACTTGCAAGATAGATAAAATAGCCTAAAAATAGCTCACTGCCAAGTTCAGACACAGTATCGCGCGATACTTCGCCCGACACCAAGCGATACTTTTCAGTCCGCGCGATATTTCGCCCAACACCAGGCGATACTTCGCCCGAGACCGGGCGATATACCTCAATACTGCCATGCGATTCTTCTCTGGCATGAAGTATCGCACGCATATAGTAAGGTATATCGCGCGATATACCTGAGAAGTATCGCGCGATATTCTGAGACAAAAAACCAGAGAACAAAAATTGCGCTAAAAACTTGCCGAAAAATTGACGAAAATTGACGAAAATGCAGAATTTAAAGGACAAAGTCTATCTACTCTGCCCCACGGTGGGCGCCAAAAATGTGTGCAATAAATGTGTCACACTTCTATGGATCATTACATGCAAGGAAACTCAAGAATGAGCCCTCACAAATCGATCCATAGCTCCCTAGGCATGGAGTGCAAGGGTTTTAAGAATGCTCTCAGCTAGAGCTATTTAGCCAATAACCTTGCTAGTAAACCATGCAATGGGAGATTCAATGAAGACAAGGGAAAGAATGCCAATATCCTCAAGAATCAAGAATGAAATGCAATGCAAGCTAGTTTAAGAATGGAAATGCAAGCTAAACTATGGAAATGAAAGATGCAAGTATTACAAAGCCTCCTAGTTAAACTAGATGAATTAATCTAAAGCATAAAGGAAATCTAAGCTAAGAATGCCATGAAAATGAAGCTACTATGCAAGAAATGAAATCTAACTATGAAGCAAGAAAGCCATGATGATGCAAGAATGAAGACAAGAAGATAGAGTGTTGATGAAGATCCAAGATGAATGCCAACAATGCTCCAAATCTTCAAACCCTAGATGCAAGAATATCTCCAAAAGCTCCAAGATGACCTAGAAAACCTGTAGCATAACAATAGCATAAAAAGTTGTGTGTGCAAATGAGGAAGAGAGCTCTCCTTTTATAGGGAATGAAAAAGGAATGGGCCATGGAGATTAAGAGGAAAAAGATTTAATCAACGGTGGAGCTTGAAAGAGGAGCAATCCATGTGCACAAGTATCCTCCAATAGGAAAATAGGAGTTGACTTTTGTGTCCATATGAGACAAAAAGTGCTTTTTCCCTTTTTATAAAATAAGAATAATGCTTTATTTGTGCAACTTAGGATAAGAGGAAAAGTGGGGGCTTTTTATTTATTAAAAGGGGAGGAAATATTCCTTTTAATAAATAAAGACTTAGGATAAGATGGTTAGCCCATAGAAAATAATCGAATAAATGATAAAGCTAGGATTTGATCAAGAATAAGTAATTTATGATTTAGCAAAAGGGGCTAATAGTCTAGGTGACCATTTTTAGGTGTATACACCTAGAAAATAGAATAAGGCTCCCGATGCTATGGCAATGCTATCTACTTTATTACAACAGCCTAAACATGAGCTATGCTACGAGTTCCTGGTGGAAGCACTATCTTTTCCTGCATATGACTCCCCTGAAACCCACATGATTTGCACTATTGTAGGTCATGATTCATCCTGCTATAAAAACCTATTCTCCTATGTTAAAGACCAAATCATTCCTGATACCTTTAACCTCCATGAAAAGAGATACCTTATCCACCATGCCTCCCGGTATGTCATCATTGGTAATGATCTGTACAAATGAGGTCTAGATGGTATGCTACTTAGATGTTTAGGATGGGAAGAGTCTCAATGTGCATTAGAGGAAGTCCATGATGGTATTTGTGGGTCACACTCAAACAGTTTAACACTAGCCCAAAAACTTGTTAGGGTTGGGTACTATTGGCCAGAAATGGAGAAAGAGTCTATCAAGTTTGCTAAGAACTATCAAAAGTGCCAAGTGCATGGAAACCTCATTCATGCTCTAGGGAGAGATCTAATCCTCTTCACTACACAATGGCCTTTTCACCAATGGGAATTTGATCTTATAGGAGCCATACATCCTCATTCTTCTAATGGACATACCCATATAATCACTGTTATGATAATAAGTAGAAAATGCAAATATTAACAAACAGGAGAGAACACAATAACATAAAATTTAATGTGGTTCACCCAATCCTTGGGCTATGTCCACCAACAATGAGTCCAATATCTTTATTATTATCTAGTGATTACAATCTAAAACCTGCAACTCAATACCACCATAGGAAGCTACAAAAAAACCTCATACAATGAATCTCAAACCCTAAGCCCCTTTTACAAGTATTTTTGACATAACAAAATTAGGGAAAAAATACTCTGACTAAAATAAAATTGATGGCCGACCCATCAGGGGCTCTACCCCTTGACCCCATAGATAAGTCAGGGGGGAAACCGCACCGAAAGAACCTGAGTCTGATTAGGCTCCACATACATAACAATCACAGCTACAAATTATTTTACAAAATGGGTAGAAGTAGTCCCTTTGACACAAGCAACTGGAAAACAAATATCTATGTTCATCTTGAACTACATCATATGCCAGTATGGTATTCCACATTCTATAGTCACAGATAATGGTGGACAATTTAAGAATAAAGACTTGGATGATTTATGTGCCAAATTCAAGATTACACAACATTGGTCATCTATCTACTATCCTCAAGGGAATGGACAAGCAAAGGCTTCAAATAAGAATCTATTGAAAATCTTGCACCGTACAGTTAATAAAATAGGAAGAGACTGACATCTCATGATCAATCTAGCTCTCTAGGCCTATAGAAAAAGTATCAGAACACCTACTGGGGCTACACCTTTAGCTTTAGTTTATGGGTCTAAAGCGGTACTACCTATTGAGTTTGAAATCCCATCACTAAGAATTAGAATGCATGGTTTAGTAACTGATGATGACTATAGAGTGTCTAGGTTGCAAGAACTTGAACTACTAGATGAGCGTAGACAAGTAGCATATGATCATCTTAGAGTGTATCAGAAGAGAATGTCTAGAGGCTACAACAAGAAAGTCAGACACAGAGAATTTCAGGTTGGTGATCTAGTCTTGAGGGAAAATAATAAAAATCAATCACATCAAGAATGCAAGGGGAAGTTTGAACCCAACTGGTTGGGTCCCTTTTTTATCACTGTTACTTTTAGCTCTGGAGCCTATCAACTCTCAATGATTGAAGGAGAACAGCTCTTAGAACCAATCAATGCTCTCCATCTGAATAAATTCTACGCCTAAGGCATTTAGTCTATGGTAAAATCTCTTGAAAAAAATCATAAAAATTGGAAAAAGTCCTGAAAAAATGAACATCTTGGTGAAAACCTAGCAATGGGCACCTTGATGATTCACAAAAAAAATTTAAAAATATCAAAAGTACAAAAAATGAAAAATACAAAAAAATGAGAAAAAGAAAAGTGCCTTGGTGAAAACCTAGAAATAGGCACCTTGGTAGCAAAAATATAATCTCTACCAAGATGGTGAAAACCCAGCAAATGGGCACCACTTGTTTCAAAATGCTCCATCTATCAGCACAATCTTGGTCTTTCCCAACTTTCAGTCTTGCTTTAGTTTGTACATATTTTCCAGTTTGTTTCTGCATTCCTATTTTTAATAAGTCGGTCTGTACACCAATCGGCTCATGCATCTGTATCCTATCAATGCTTAGCACTTGGGGGCAATCAATGTCATATCCTATGGACTCTAGTACATCTTAGATGAGTCATATCCAGTTAGAGTCCTTTGAAGCTTCATTTGAGTCAGTCAGTCAGTCTCATCTCCAGAAAGGATTTTGCATCTACAACAACACAATCAAACACAAATTGAAAACAATCTATGCTTTTTACATGTTTTTATCTCCTTGTATGCTTACTGATTTGTATTGAGATTTTTGCATATTGTGTCCCTTCGATCTCTTCAATGATGTCCTTTACAAGATTTAGAGAGTGATGACTGGGGGCATAATCTTTTTTTTTTTGCTTGTATGTGAAAATCTAACAACTTTGGAAATTTTGGATTGAAATGGTGTTTGTCTGTAAGAGCCTCTATCTTGAATTGGATGGCCATGAGTACCTCGACCATTGATACCAAGAAAATTCAAAGAGGTTTGATCTGACTATTATCTTTTTGAGTGAGTTCTATCTCCTACTGTGAAGTGTGATCTTTCCTAAGGATGTGAATGATAAAGGGTCACTATGGGTAATTCACACTGGATTTAGAATGATCTCTTGATTGCTTGATGTGTTTGTTATGCAAGGTGTATTCAAGTCATCATGATGTTTATGTTCTAATGCTTATACAAATTTCTATATCAAAATGGACATGATATTCAAGTCATCTTGGCATTTGTGCCTTGGTGCTTATATCTAATCTGACATTCCAAAAATAAAATCAATATTCATATGTCCATGGTTGTATGACTAGTGGGCGTTGTATTGATTCTTGAGCATACAAATCAATATTCATATGTTCATAGTTTCCTAACTAGTGGGCATTGTATTGATTTATCTGGTTACCTAAAAAAATCAATGATGACAAATGATCGACACATGATCAGTGACTAGGTCCTAGGTCTTAGGTTGCATTTCATTTTGCATGTCATTTTACACTTTGCATGATTGCATGATCTCACAAATTGCTTGACAATCTTCAACAATTCTTCTAAAAACTATACTTAAACTGAAACTGAAGAGCTGAATCTCATACAAAGGTCTTCTCACAAAAATGCAAGTCATCAAATCTTGGGTTAAACATCCTTTTTGACATAATACTGAGTACTTGTTTCATCAATACCTATAAAACATATCACATGGATCATTGCATTTTCATTACATATTCATAATCATTCATTCCATCTGTTGCATTACATACATTTCCATACATACACTTTCCATAATCAAGTACATTTGCATAACATTCATACATATGAAAGAAAATCATTACATTTCATGAATCCATACATACATTCTACTCTACTCATAGCATTTACATCACATGATATCATCATACATCAAAAACATGACAAGTACAAATGAAGTCACAACCAAGAATCTCGATCTCATATATATATCATAAAACTTGAAATAGTCACAGGTGCACTACTGGCACAATGTACAAAAGAATGGGCTCATGTGAGCCATCAGCAGTCAGAACAGTATCAGTATCAAAAGAGCAACAAAAATATCAGAATATCATGATAGATCAGCTGTCCACATGATCCTCTCCATCTAGTGGAGGTGGTGGTGGTGCATTTGGCACTGCCTCAACTCTAGGTGCTCTTGATCCCTCTGATGCTATCATTTACTAAGAGTATGAGGGAACTCTTTGAGAAAGTGGTACCATAGCATAGTATGCAGAAACATAATAGGTAGATCTAGAGGTCTGATGAATAACCTCTATCTGTAATCTCTGAACCTCACCATGAAGCTCAACATGCTATCTATCTACCTCTAGAAACCTCTCCTCCCAGCGAGCACTATGAACCTTTAGGTCCCATACATGTAATCTAAGTCTCCTCACAATCTCCTGTGTAGTCAGTGGAACACTAGGATTAGTGTCAGTAGCTGGCATATCAGTATCTACAACAGGCTGCTTTGTGGTCTTTGCTCTTTGCACCTTATGGCATCTAAGCTCTGCACCAAGATCAAAACCGATATCCTCCTGTAAGGGATTAGAATCACCACCTACAACCTACTCAGCTGCAAGTACCTCCTCATTAGTATGAACACTACCTAAAGTACTACTCTCTCTCCTAGCCTATCTCTATGCACTTGTAGGCCTACCTGCTATGGAACTAGTGGGACAAGGGGGCCTCATCTATCTTGATGGCCTCTATGGGAGAGCCATCACTCTCGGTCTCAAAGGTGTGGGATGCACAATCAGAACCTGTGTGGGTGTCAGACCCTATCTCATTGGAGCTCCAGTAACATCCATCACCTCCTCCATGGAAGGTATCAGCTCTATGGGGTCAAAGAATCTATAGACCGGATGATCAAAAAGCCATGTAATAAAACCATCTATCACTCTGGCATCAACAACCTGTGGTCTATACTCCAAATCTCTACCAATAATACCACTATACTCCTATGAACACAAGGCATATGAAAGCCTCAAGGTCCATCCAAGTCCAAGCTCATAGGCTATCCGAGTATACGTGGTGTAATCCTGAGGTGCGTCCTAAACTCCTCCATACTATCACCACACCTTGGTAATAATAAATCTCTCCAGTATAGAGGATGATCATCCTATCAATACTTGGCTTAGAAAGAAGAAACTAAATTGCTCTCATGTAGTAGGCCAAGGCTCAATATCTACATAGGGCCTCCATCATACAAATGTCATGTCATCAAGACACCATCTCTAGTACTCTACATGGCCCATGTGACCCTATATGACATATCTAGCATAAATATAAATAACAGGCTCCTGTGGCTACCTTTGTGACTGACACATTGGTCTCAAAACTGGGATATACTCCCACACCTAGATCTGTAAAACTAAAGCACTAGTAGAAAAATATTTTCTCTCCTGATACACTACCTCATGCATCTTGGAGAACATGTGGGCTAGAAGACATTGAGCTGAGGCTAACTCACAAGGAGTCACCATCAGATGTGCAACCATCAGAGCCCAGCCCATCAGAAGATCGTTCTGCTGATGATCAGACATGATAATACCTCCTATCATCCCAGCAAGGATGCACTCTAATCTATGGGACTAACCATAGCATTGTACCAAGGTCTCCCAGGAAATAGAACCAATCAATTAAGTGTCATCTCTAAAAAGACATTTGAATGCTAGTAATCTAGAGTTCCCCGAACTCACATAAGCTAGATGCTAACCTGAATGGAAGGGAATGTGCAATATATGGTATACATCCTTTGGTGTCAGAGTGATCTCCTCAGTTGGTAGGTGGAATGGCTGGGTCTCAGAATGAAATCTCTCTATCAATGCAGTCAAGAGTCCATGATTTACCCTAATCTCAGGTAAATAGATCAGATACTCAAGTCCGCATGAAGCAAGATGAACTCTCATAGGATTAGGCAAGGAAACATAGAGTCTCTGAGTGGCTAGATGTGAGATACGTACATGAACATCAGGATATGTGACCTACACAACACAAAAACAAGGAATCCTATCAATAATTTGGTTGAAAAATAGGCTACAAATATAGGAATTGAATAGTTTTCCATTTTAGAAGGTAGTTTAAGGACTCCGTAATCAGGCTAAAAGATCAAAAAATTCAAAATTTTGACCAAGAAATGAGTTTTGGGCTCATTGTTTTCCAAACGACAAAGCAGAGTGGCAAAAAAACTCATACGAGTTTTCACTGGTTACCATACGACAAATAATGATGATACGACACTATATATCTCCTTGTGTGAGTTAGGAGGGACCCGACGAAATGTCGTACAACTCTTGGGTCCCTCTCATACGAGTCTTGGGGGATAATGATACGATAACCTAACTAGAATTGATAAGTTGTACAAGCCCAGAAGGATAGTCGTATGAGTTTTCATGTATGCAAAAATTCAAAATTGAAAACGTATGAAAAATATACTAAAAATGCTATAAACAAAGAAAAATTGAATTTTTAGAGAAGCACAGAGGTCCACCTATTGGATGTCCATACTGTGGAGTTCTCTGATGCCTTCGACTGCACTCAAAATGCTGAGACGACATAGGTACCTTCATTTCTGCCATTTTCTCACTTAGAGGACTCCACAAAGTTTTCAAAAGTCAATAGTGAAAATGAATTGAAAATGACCTTTCTAGCCTTTATATAGCTTCTAACCTAATTTTCAAAAGTGCTCCATTTTTCATGAAAATTGCACCCCTGGCTAATTTTGACATTCTGAACCCACTTTCAGGATCAAAATTGAAATTTGAGATTATTTACTATTTTAAAATCATGATTTAAAATTTTTGGACCCAAGATGTCTGACTACTTGCATAATCAACCTTCAATCATCACAAAAATCCAGTATTCAACTTAACTGACTATCTTACATGAAACTATCAAAATTGTAACTTGGTCAACTATGGTCAACTCATGGTCAAACCTAGTCAAATTTGGTCTTCTAGACCTCTAAAATGATGCAGAACATGTTCTCAGACATGTATAACCACTTCTCAAATCAATTAACATGATTCGAAACCATTCAACGCTGACTTTTCTTATCAGATTTCAATTTTAATCCCGAAGGGGGCATGATATTGCATATCATTCAAGTCTATAAATCTTAAATCAAATCTTTCCTCAGTAATCAAGACAACAACCACGTCTAGTTGCTGACTCATCAAAAGTCCTTGTCACTTGGGGCAAATCTATTGCAATCTGGTATCCTAAATCTATCTTGTAAATTGTATCTGATTTTCATAACCATCGGTTCATTAGTGTTATTTCCTTGCTTCTTCATAACTGATGGGTTCAAGATGTGATACCAATATGATTCATACAAGGACATTCAGGTCTAGAATCGGTCACTCACTTCTTCGTAATCATAAGGTTCAGAATCAGGTGTTTTGGCACTTTTTATAATCACCGATTCATTGTTGATATAGCTAGCATCATCTTGATTCCTGGTCATTCTGGGCCTGGGTCGGTATCTCTTTTTCCAATCTTTCAATTGGTTTCTATCTCGAAATTAGCTAATTTTTCAAATCAAATCAGTCTCATACATATATATCAAACACAAACTATTCTTTGAACCTCTACACTTTGCACAATGATTCAAAGAGGGGCAAAATGTAATACCTCAAAATTAACCTCCTACATCAACAATTCGATCGAAATCGACATCAAAGTCCTAACCAAAGGCACATTTGCACATCAGTTTATCAAAAACCTAATTGATTATCCTAAATTCTGCATCGGGGAATATTCCTAGCAATATTCCTATTTATCCTAATTATCTTTAATTAAATATTATTTGGCAATAAATGTTATTATTTATCATAAAGTTGATTAATTGAATATGATGAATATTTAATTAATTAATTTAATTCTGCCACTTAATTATTTAATTGAATTTAATTAAATTATTCCTAAATTGTATTGTTTAATTTTGACAATAATTCTAAAAATATTATGAGTAATTAGTTAAATTCCTATTTAATTAATTAAAGCCAATTGTCAAATTTAATGATATAGTTTTTTAATAAAAGTTTTATTTAATAATTGATTAACCCATAAATCAATTATTTTTAATTCAAAAATCAGTTAAGTTGAGGATAAATCACTTTATTTATTTAATTAATTCATAATTAATTGTGCACATTCAAAGAGTAGTTAAACTCAAAATCAGGAAATCAATGCAAGTTGTTAACTTTTGGAAACTCAACATTCTATTTCAAGTGTAAAGCTGATCTAAACTTCTGATTTGAGTTAAAAAGTTGTTCTTGCATGGTTTTGCATGATTTTGTGAGTTAATTATCTCTGATTTCCTGATAACTCAAAAATCAACCTGAGTTTATCAAGAGTGATTTATGGCTTTTCTCTTGCATCCTCAAAGCCTTGAATTTCTATAAAATCAAGGTTCAGCTCTTCGTAATGATGACACTCTAATTTGCACAATTACTCTGGCGAATTGGCAATTGAAGGATTGAGCATTTGCGATAGGCAATTTGTGACATCTTTCATAGTTGATATTTCATATATTTCATACTCATTAATAGCATTATTAGATCAAATCTACATTGCAATTTCATTCATATAGCTTAGCTTCATATAGATTTTCATTCATATTATTGCATAGAAAATACCAAAAATATAGCTTAATCTACATTCATAATCTTTCATATTTTGCATTCAAATCCTTCATTTAGGTGTTGCATTATCACTGGTCTTGGTCTGGTCTGAGAGTATCATACTCGCATCTACTAGAAGGCTGTAAATCACCTAGTTAGTTTAGTTTCCATTTCATTGCACGATTTTGGTTTTTGGCTAACCTCTAATGTTTTACTGAAGTGTTGTGTCTATGGCTAGGTACAAAAGTCACACACACACTACTCAATACATCAGCAACTTGGTTAGTGACTCCACTCTTATGCTTTATCACAAATGTATAACTCTATAAATACTCAACCCATTTCATATGTCTCTGATTCAACTTATTTTGACTACCCAAATACTGTCAAATAATGTCTCCATTTCACTTCATAAAAATTCACTTGGTATCAAATAATGTCTCCATTTCTTCAGTGCTTGAACAATAGCATAGAATTCTTGATCATACATTTCCTTTTTGCATCATTCAACTTTTCACTAAAGAAAGTAGCTGGTTTACCTTCTTGACTCAACATAGCTCCTATTGCACTTCCACTTGCATCACATTCCACTTGAAATACCTTATTGCAATCATGTGATGCCAAAATAGGCAATTCAATAACCTTCTTCTTCAGAGTCTCAAAACTTTTATCAGCTCCATGTGTCCACTTGAATTCTCTTTTATCTCCTCTCATAGTCTTAGCCATAGCATTACAAATTGAACTAAAATTCCTAATGAACTTTTGGTAAAAAAATTTCCAAACCATGAAATGATCTTACCTCACTAGAATTCTTAGGTGTAGGCCAATTCAAAATAGCTTCAACCCTTTTAGAATCCATCTTCAAACCATCAGCTAAAATTACAAATCCCAAATACACAATCTCCTCTTTCATGAATGAACACTTTTTCAGATTTATCAACAAATTTTCTTCTTTCAACCTCTGTAATACTTTTTTAACATGCAACAAATGTTCTTATTTGGTTTTACTAAATATCAGAATACATCAAGGTATACAATCACAAACTTACCCAAGAATTTCTTCAAAACTTCATTCATCAACCTCATAAAAGTACTCAGTGCATTAGTTAAACCAAAAGGCATAACCAACCACTCATACAAACCTTCTTTTGTCTTGAAAGAAGTCTTCCACTCATCACCTTCTGTGATTCTAATTTTATGATACCCACTTTTCAAATCAATTTTGGTAAAATACTTTGCTCCAGTCAAACTATCCATTATGTCATCCATTCTCAGTATAGGAAACCTATATTTCATTGTTATCTTGTTGATTTCTCTGGAATCAGTACACATTCACCATTCTCCATTCTTCTTAGGTACCAATACAATAGGTACTTCACAAGGACTCAAAATTTCTCTGATCAAACCTTTCTGCAACAATTCTTGAATCTGTCAGTTCAATTCTTGATTCTTGGTAGGTGTCAACTGATGTGGTGCCCTATTCAGTAAACTAGCTCCAGGGATTAGATCCATGCAATGATCAATGCTTCTCTTCAGTGGAAAACCATCAGGTACATTATCAGATATGATTTCATTGTACTTGGTGAGTAACTCATCAATCTCCTTAGGAACACTATCCTCTATTTTCTCACTCGATTTCTTCGGAATCACAACAAAACATACATCATTCTTCTTCAAATCTTTAACAAACTTTCTTCCTTCCATCAAGAAAACTTTCAAAGATGTGAAAACATTAATAATAGGTTCTTCAATCAAAGGTAACCATATTTTTCTTCTCCCATCAGCCCAAATAGAATATTTATGCAATCTCTCATCATATGTAGCATGTCTATCATATTGCCAAGGTCTACCCAACAAAATATGACAACAATCCATAGGCATGATATCACATAACACCTTATCATAGTACTTTCCAATTTTCAAATTCACATAACATTGTTCACTTACCAAGAGTGTATGCTCATCTTTGATCCATGAAATCTGATAGGGCTTCAGATGTTCCAACCTTTTCAACTACAACTTTGTAACCATTTCCTTAGATGCAAGATTCTCCGAGATACCACTGTCAATGATTACCTTCCAAAATTCATCATAAACTCTACATCTGGTCTTGAAAAAACTTTTCCTTACCGGATCTTCCTTATTACTTTTACTCAAAATTTCTCTCCTTACCATCAAGTTATTTTCTTTCTTAGGTTCATTCGTTGACTCTTCTTGCACCAAATCATTTCTACTCTTACCAACCTTCTTACTTGCATGTGTACACTCAAATGATCTATGTCCTTCTACACAATTGTAACAAGTTCCTCAAAAACCACCTCTATTATAACCACCTTGGTAGTTACCACCTCTGCTTCTAGACAAACTTTCACCTTTCCACTTGGTCTTGCCTTTATCTAGATTTGTGTTTTCAGGTTCAGATATACTATTTTCACCATAAGATCTACCTCTTCCTCTAGGGAATCTACCACCTCTATCTCTTTTTCTTTTCTCATGTCTCTTGTTCAATTTCTCCTCAACTTTCAATGCAAATTGATAAGCCTCTTCAATGTTCTCCAATTTGACCAAACTAATTTCTTCTTGGATAGAAACTCTCAAACCATTCAGGTATCTAGCAATTATTTCCACATCATCATCATCATGTCCAGATCTAATATCTAATCTATAGAATTCCTTAGTATATTCTTTTACCGAGCTATCTTTCTGCCTCAAACTTTGCATTCACCTAACTAGGTTAATCTGATAATCACAAGGTAAGAACTTTCCTTTCATTTTATTCACCATTTTATTCCATACCTTGATTTTGTCTTTGCCTTTCCTCTTTTTGACCAATTGTAGATGTTCCCACCACAAGGATGCATGACTTTTCAACTTTGTGCTTGCAATTTTAACCTTCTTTTCCTCAGGTACATTTTCATCCTCAAAATACTTTTCCATCTCGGTGATCCAGTGCACCAATTCATCAGAATCCAATTTTCCACTATACTCAGGAGGATTAAAGTGTGGTGTAGACTTCAGATTTGTCAAATATTTCAACAATCTTTCCTCACCTTGATCCATCATCAGTGCGGGTTCTACATTACCTTGTTCTTCCTCAATTTCATCATCACTAACATCTTCAAGATGTCTTCCTCTTCTCTAGGTTGTTTCAAGAACTTCTAATCTAGTAGCAAGTTGTCTCAACATGTCTGCCAATCCAGGATCCACATCTTGCCTCCCATCAACCATCTTGAAACCCTCTACAATTGTAGGTCTGATCGTAATCTACTACCCCACAACAATTCAACTAGGGTTTGACAAGAAGGAACCCTCAAACCTAGATTCTCAAACCTAGATCCAGATCTCACCTCTCTCTGATACCACCTAATGCAAGGGTAGATGGGGAGAGAGGCCAAAGGCACACCCTAACCAGATCCACCTTATAGAGATCACACGCAGAAGCAACAACACACACAAGTGAGAGAGAGAATGGAAAAACTTTCATATATTATCTTCAATTGATTCCTACATGCCGGGTTGTAAGGCTTTCCTAGTTTAGGCCGGATATTAAAATCAAGTACAAAAGTCCTCCAACATGCGAGGATCTGTCAACAATCTCTAATCTTCTAGCTTCTATCTTCTAACCAAAACTGACTCCCTAAATTCTAACCAAACAACTACATTTATACAATAGCCTACCAAATCAAGTCGACCTTTAGATCCACCATCAACAGAAGGAATGACCATATCTAGGTCGACATGCTTCCCAATGATAGATACCATCATTAATCCATGACCATAATTAAATGCAAGAGTCAGCCTCAATAGAAATCCAAAATAAACAACTCGGTAAGAAAGCATAACCGAGCACTAGACAAGCATCACCGAGCACCAGGAAAATTACTAAGCGCTAGAGAGATAATCGACCACACTAGTGAACAAAGGAAACCAAGCAACACCAAACCAACTCAGTCAGAGAAGGAATCAAGAAACATATAAAAATTCAAACATGTTTTTGGTAACATAGGATTGCCAAGGACCTGAGATGCCCTGTATCAAAGTACTAGTTGGGAAGTAGGAAGAGAATTAGACACAACTAGATTACTAGGTTTTCGATTATTCCTTTTATTATATGTATGGGTAACTACTTGATAATCTTCAACAAAATTCAAAGGACTTTGTGCTTTTTGTTTAATAGTAATAATTGGTTTTTTAGGAGTTTGAAAGGAATTAGCATCACTATGACCTTTAACAACAATAATAGGTTTGGTTATTGGTTGAGGAATATGTTGATGAAGGTGAAAAACTACTTTGGATTTCTCAATATTTTTAGCATAACCATTTACATATATCATGTTAATCAATCTTTGACAAAAGGATGGTTTAAGATTCATAGAGGACTAAATAGAGATGAAGTCATCAAAGGATTTATCTAGCATATGTAATTTATTTGTACTAAATGACTCATAAAAGGATCTAAAGTCTTACAAAAAGAAGTCAAACATTGTAAAAGAAAGTAAATGTAATAACACATAACATGTAATGAATGTGAAAATTGACACTTTGTTGCAAGGTGTGCACCCTTTCTCTCCTTATGTTGTGTAGAACAATGCTTGAGTTTGTGACACAGATTAACCACCTATTGTGGATTTTATGAGTCTAGTGGTTGTATCGGGCATTGATAGGTTGATGTTTTGGAACAATGATAATCACACTTGTAACAAGTGGTATCAGAGCTTGGTCATAGGTTCAAACCCCTCGCTCATGCTAGGATAATTGTTGCAAGGTGTGTGCCCTTGGTCTCCTTGTATTGATTAGCACATTGATTGGGTTTGTGACATGGTTTAACCACCTCCTATGGATTCTATAATTCTAGTGGTTATACCAGGCATTGATAGGTCAATATTTTGGTGCAAAAAAATCCACACTTGTAACACACTTTTTATTTTTCTTGATGAGAAAAAATGCAATGAAATATAATTTAAACTAAGGGAAGATAATTTTTTTCTTATTTTATTATTTTCCTTGAGGTAGGGAGTGGAGGATATGAAATTGTACCTTCTATTTCAAGTGGCCTCTCTGCGATGCCTTATCTAGCTCTAGATTGTGCTTATTTTAATTGTTCTAGTGTAAGACCTACATATTTTTCCACTACTTCCACTAATTTCCTTACCTTCCTTATTGATGTTCACTCATGGAACTTCATGTGTAAGGTATCTCTCTTCTCCTTATAAGTTCCAAATATTTCCATTGATTTGTCTCTTGGTTCCTTCAATAGTTTTCTCCATACAATGTCAATAGTTATTCTTCTACCTCATATCCCATAGGTTGCATCCAAGAGGTCCTAGGCTCAAAAAACTCCACTAGGCACTGGTCAGTGTTGACCATAAAAAACATGTACCCTAATACTTATCAACTATGGACTTAGGCATTCTATCCCTTGAGTGCATCATGTTTTGGAATGATTTTAAGTATTCCCATATGACACCAATTCTAGTGGTTTAATTTATTTTGTATATTAAATTTTCAATTTTTTCTACAACTGGTTTGTGACTTGACCACACAATGAGTAAACTACCAGGAAATTCCTTCATGCAATAGAAAAAAAAGAAGAAAATAATTCTTCCAAACTTAAAGATATTCTTTTTATCTTTCTTCAGTCTTTCAAGGTTCGGCATCAGTTCCATTCTCATTGTCTCACACAAATTGTATTGTTTTCCCTCCATGAGCATCTCAAATGTAGTATATATGGAAGTCACAAACATAAATTTTCGCTAATGGCATAATATACTTTATAACATATAACCATTGAATAAAATTTAACATCATCCTCTATTATGTTGCTTATAGACACACATCTTTCTTCTATGATAGCTCTAGTGGAATTGTAAACAACATCTATTTTGATTGTCCTCAATGTGGGTATATCTCCATGTGACCATAAACTAGTAACAACTTCTATGGCCTCCTTTTTGATCTTCATAGGCTGTGCATATGTCAACCACATTAATTATCCATGAATTATTCTCATCACATATCTTATCTAGTCAACAATATCAATACACGAAAACCTAGAAAATTGATCAAATTTCTTCTCCGCAAGGGTTTGGAAATTTGATTTCAATTATTGATGTTTGTTGGAATCACTCAAATCCATGAAATGTAGATCTATAATCTCATAACCTCCTACATCTTCAACTATGATGCAGAAGCATCCTAGGGAAGTTAGCAATCCTGCATGTTGGAGTGTTTTGATTTTTGTGTTTCTTGATTGTAGTGTTGACCGATAGGCTCATTTGAAGAGGTGTGGCTTGGTTGCAATTTTAGTCAAGGAGCTTGATCATTGAAGAACTCAGTTGATTTTGATGCTCGGTTGACATGTGCTTGGTGATGCCTGGCTTGCTCAGTAGTTTTGCTAGCCCTCGATAGTTTGGGCTTGCCAACTAGAGTTCTTATAGATTTGATAGGCTGACTTGATTTTTTTAGTTTGTGTAGTGTGTATTAAATTATCCTAGGTAAATCTAGAGGTCATCGTGGAGAATTAATTATTTATAAGGATATTTGAGAGCCAACTTGTATTTCATTTAATATTTGTTTTTTTAGGAGCCAACTTGGACTTAGGAGTTATTTCTTTCTGCCAACCAACTTGTGGCTGAAGAAGTGTATTTAAGAAATGTCTGGGGTAGGTCTATAGAAAATCATTTAGTGTGGTGTGTGGAAAAGGAGAAAAGATTCAAGTTAAGAATATGAAGCTGTGACTTGGTGAATAGAGCTAGTGGATGAGGTGTAGGAACAAGGAGATTTCTTGGTAGTTTACGAGCACAAGTATAAATTTTTCTAGATGTTTCTACCAGATTGGTGTAGCCCATTGTTACAAATATGGCTAGCTAGAGTTAGAGTTTGAATTGGATCTTGAGGGATATTATAGAATTGTTACTTGTTTTGTAATTTGTCTATAATCAGGAAGGACTTACAACCCAACACATTGTTAGTTGTTTTATGAATTCAGATTGTTGCAGATCTTGTTTTTTTGTTGGATTCCTTTGTGTGGTTGTTTAGTTGTGGGCTTGGACATCTCCTTTGGGGATTCTCTCAGCCTTGCACTATGTCAAGTGGTATCAGAGCTTAAATTTTTTGAGTGTGTAGATAGATCACCGAAGTTGAGGTAGTTTACACCAGGACCTTGGTTTGGTGATTTGTTTCCTTGGGTTTACGAAGATCTTGGAGCTACCTCCGAGAAGATTAGACCCTAGGGTGATTGTAGATCTCTCTGATGTTGTAGAATCAAATATTCCTAAGAAGGTCAGATAGGATGTCAAATATGAGATGGAATCGATGAAGAATGACATTAGAGCTGAGATCATGATGGTGATTGATAGTATGCCGATGAATCTTGGTCTTGATGATGGCTATGAGGAAGCTATTGGTAAGTTGGCTATAGTAATGTATATGACTTGATATAGTGTTTTCATTATGGAAAAAAAGTCATATAGTAGTTTGAAGTTAGTGCACTTGGTGAGAAGATCAAAAATCGGTTAAGTGTTGAAGACTGGACAATGTACAGAGTTCCTGCAGCTCAGACCATCAACGTACATGTGTATGGTAGAATTATGGTATGTGCCTTGGAAGTTAAGTTAGTTAGACTATATTCATGCTTAGTCTATGAGCGCATAATCAGATATGCAAGGATGAGAAAGATACAGTCAGTTGAAGTTGCACAACCAGTCTGTGCCAGTGAAGAACAGAGTAAACAACCGATAGTTATCATTTTGAGTTGTGACTATATTATAATGATGTAAGGGCTACGCACCTATTGTATTTTAGTTTTTGACATGTATATATGTTTTTTTGTAAACACACTTGAGCCAATTCATTTGGAAGCATTTTATGTAATAGGTTTAAGGGCCGACCTAGTTGTTTATTTTGTATGTGCATATAAATATAAGATGCACCCATTGTATTTGGTATGGAAGTTGATAGATAGTTGTGTTAAGAAGAGCAGAAGTATGCGAAGAGTCAATAAGATGTATTAGATCTTTGGAAGAGGTCAAAGTATCAACGCATCAAAGGAACTGATCTGACAAGAAGTGTCACAGTGATAGTTCATCCAATAGATATAGTGTGTATCTAAGATCAAAAGGTTTTAGCCTTCATCACTTGAGTAGTTGTCATGTCCCCTTTTCAAATAATTAAAAATAATAACTTTGATAAGGCTGGTAGGCTCAAAAAGTGAAGTTTCAGGAAAATGGGCTAATATTTGGAAACCAATGGATTAATAAATGAAAATTATTATTAAAATATGTATTATTTACCCCTCTTTTTCATGAGTTAGGGTTATGCCCTCTTTTAAAGGGGTTTGGAGGCATTTCGGGCTCATTCTAGAACTTGATTTTTGCTGAATGCTTTGTTGTTCTTCAGAGGCTGCCAAACTTGTGGAGAAGGAGACCCAAGGATGGGATTTTTTAGGTTTTTAGGAAGGCTAAGGATGGGAGTTTGAGGCCATTCCATGTGCAAGCTCATACAAAGTTTTCCCTTGTGCTGAACAGTGCAAATTTGTGAGTTTTCGGGTGTGTTTCTTGTAAGAGTTTGATGTTTGCAGTTGAGTATTTCATATCAGTTTGGTTTTCTTCTGTATTGAAGAAATTTTGGTGTTAAAATAGAGCTTAATATATGTATTGGGTCATGGTTATACTTCTATGATATATTATTAGTGTCTTGTGGTGTTTTCGGTCTATTTTGTGTTGTTTTCGGGAGCCCGATGAGCATTGTTTTTGTCCTCTATTTGGGAGCTGTTGTGTAAAATCTATACAGATCTGGAAATGTCATTTTGTAGGATGTTATTCTAGTGAAATTTTTGTAAAAATGTCTACTTTCAGATTTATCAATAATATGTGAAGTTGTGAAGTTTTTGGCACTATTTCGGGCATACCCGATTTGGGTTTTATTGAGAAATTGGTTGATCTTTTGAAATATTGGTTGTTTGATTTTAAAATCTGATCAGAGGCTTTAAATATCATATAAAATTAGAAAGGGGACATTTCAACAGTGAGCTCTAGGACAGTGCATCCTCTCTCCTAATAGAGACTATTGTAAAAGACTCCTAATAGGGTCTGACCCTTAACAAGGTCTATTGTACATAATTCATTGTAAAGAAACTCCTAACAGGGTTAAGGATCTTCTAACAAGGATCACAAAACACTAGTACAAAATATTAGTGGGTGTCAATTCCCACTTGGGTTTTTACCTATTTGGGTTTCCTCGTAACCTTATTGGTGTCATGTGTTGATTTCATGTTTCATGTTTATGTGAATGTTTAATTCAGTACTTAAGCATTTAAGTTTAGTATAAAGATTAAAGTAAATGATAAAATACAATGAACACTAATTCACCCCCCCTCTCAGTGTTCCCATTCCTAATAATTGGTATCAGAGCTCTATCCTCAGCCAGAAGTTTAACCGCTTGAGGAGATCATGGACAAAGAAGAAATGAAACATCTGAAAAGAAATCTTGAAGATGCTCTTGAAGACCTGGACAAATCAGAAAGAGAAATTGAAGAACTAGAGGGAAAATTTAGTGATGCCCAATTAGTTATCAAAAGACTAAGAAAGGATTTGAAAGAATGCTCTAACAGTGATCTAGGAGCAAAGGTCAAGAAGTTGAATGAAGACAATGCATCTTTAAAAGAACTACTTGAAGAATTTGATGATAAGCTGATCAACAATTAGGAAGTCTATAATGAACAAAACAAAGAGAACCTTCAACTCAATGAAGAACTAAGGCAAGGAAATCTTGGAGCTAAGAAATAGAAAAGAAAGCTTGGAGTCTGAATTAAAAGAAGCAAAAATCATATTAACAAATTACACACTAGTTCTGATTTGATAGAATCCCAGTTGTATGCAAGAAGAGCCAAAGGAGACACTAGCTGTATTGGATACAATGAAGTACAAAATCAGATTGACAACATGCAAGCAAGAAAGGATACACAAAAAGACTCTACTAATACTAAGAGTACTGAAGATCAAACCAAAGAAAATGGTGGACCACCTAAGAATGAGTGCAAGCCAATAGACCGCACTTGTTTTGCATGTAACAAGCATAGACACACTACAAGGAACTATACAAAGGTAAGACCTTTTAATGGTTACTATTATTCATGCAATAAATTTTGTCATAGTGCTATGAATTGCAAGACTAGTAAGAAGAATAGGATTCAACATGATCAGAGAAATCAGAATCAAAAAAATGTAAGAAGTTCTTAGAATGTTACATGTCAGATATGTAACTATAATGGTCACTCAGCTAGACAATGTAAAATGGTGACTCATATCAATGCACTGAGGAATATAAGGCCTCTAGTCATTTTTCACTCTTGTAACAAGGATGGACATATCTCAAAGTTTTGTAGATGAAGGATGCAAGGTCAGGAAAGCCCTAAAAAGGTCGAAGAACTAGTATTGGATCCCGAAGGAGAAGTCAAGTTTGTGAAAGCCTTAGAGGATGTGAGTTTGATTTGGTTAGAGAAAAAGAATAACAAGACTAATGAGTATGTATTGGATGTATCCATAGTGGATGCATCCTCTACATCTGGATGAATGGCCCTCAGGGTCATAGAGAGAGCTAATTTAGCTCTAGACCCTTGCGTGGCTGGTATACTCACTATCAAAGTACGTGCCTTTGAACTTAAGATTTTGGAGTATAAAGGAATCTTCGTGCAAGAGTGCACATACTGATTGTTAGCAGAACTCAAGTTGGAAATTTTTAAGTGATAGCCTGGTTTATGCGGCAAGCATTAATGGAAAAATTTTCACTTTAAGTACACATAAAGTTGTTTGATTACTCATTGCATTTGAATTCAGAGTGATTGAAGAGTAGAAAGAGCCTTAAAAGTTACTATGAAGACTTGGAGATTTATCTATCAATGATTAGCAACACAATTGATTAGTTACAAAATCCCTAGTTCATCGTGCTGATTTAGAAATCTTCAGATTATCTTAGAGTATAGTTGGAAAGGGATAAAATAAGTAAGTGATGGCCACTCCCATAGTATTTGATGTTGTAGAAAAGAAAAGATATGTTTTTAAGAAGAATCCATTTAAGTCTACCCTAGATGACTTAGAGGGAGCATTCTCCTACATGCTTATGGGTGTTATGCATGTGGAAGACATTAGGGCTTACATCTACTGTAAGAAGGAACCAGTAGGATTGGATAGGTTAAGGGTGCACATGGAAACAATGTTAAAACCAGAAAAAACCTTCCTAGATGAATATGCAAAGTGGAATTATCACCCCATAGTAGAGTATGCTATGGCATATGAATTCTATGAGACCGAATGAATTAAAATACTTCTTAGAAAAATTCATGATGACCTATTTTGGATAGGTGATGTGTCGGTCAGGATTACTAGTGACTTGATATATGAGATGACAGGCCTATCAAAGATAGGTTTTGTCCTTCCAGTAGGAAAGGATGTGAAGAAAATTGTTGATCAGACATGTAAGTCAAGGAGTGATAGGTGCAGGATAAAAATTGAGCCTATTGAACAAGAAAACATCAAATTGATGCCTATGATACTTGGATATAGATTTCATCACACCAACAGAGTGAACAGTGTGTTTGCGGGCACAATTCTAGCAGCCATTAGACTTGTGAAGGAAGATGGAGAGTTCAACTTGTGTGAGATCTTGCGTGCATAGTTGATTGATAACATCAAGGCAATCAAGCATGACAAGACCAAGACATTTAGGTTTGGGTCTTTGATCATTTACATGTACCTTCATATAGTTGGGAGAGTATCAGATTTGTATTTGGACAAAGTCCATTCCAACCATGCCACAAATATCTAACAAGGCATCCACTGAGAGTACATTGAGAGATTATGTAACATTGGAATTGAAGACCTTCAGGGTCAAGATGAAAATGAGTTACATAATTCCAGAAAACATAGTTGAAAAGTACAAGGATAAAATTTGTTTTATGGTTGAAACAGATACAACATGCATGGAGGCAGTAGTCCCTAGAACAAAGTGGATTCATCCACTTGGATATGAAGTAGAGGAACAAGTTTTAGAAGCATATGCTCAAGTATTGCTTACAGCTCCTACTGACCCTAATGAACCTAGATGGGAACTTATGAGGAGAAGACAAGAGAAGTAGATGCCAACATAAAGAACACAACAACAAAAAGAAAGGTTGCTAAAGTCACACCAGAGATCTTGAAAATACATGGTGTGTCTCAAGCAGATCTTGACAAAGAAAAAGAACAAAAGATTTCTTTGGAACTAAAGAGCGCAGATGTAGCAAAGGAAGAATCACAAGATCCCAAGTTGAAGAAGGTAAAGATAGAGAAACTTGATGAACAGAAGGATATAACTGATAATAATTCTTCTATGCCCAAGGAAACCATTGACCTTACTGCTCCTCCTGAGTATAAGGAAATGCCAAAGAGGAAGAAAGAGGTTGGCACCAGTCATCCATCCTCATGAGCAACAAGAAGTGGAAAGAACACTCAAGCACCTCCTGAAGTAAGTTTCAAACCTAGTCTCAGTGTGCTAAGTGCCATAATAATTAATGAAGGAAGAATTGATCAAGTAAAGAAGTTTTATGATAAATATAGTGAAATAGACAAATCAAAGATTCATAGCATGATCATAAAGCACATGATCAAGTTCAAGAGGACAGTCTTGGAGCTAAAAACAATGATCCTTGACAATGTATAGAATATCCTAGAATTCCAAAAGAGATAGGCTATTGAAGAAGATCTACGGATAAGGGAAAAGATGTTAGATGAAACTCTTCCTATATGTGAGCTAGAAGAAAAGAAGTTACTATTAGATCTGGTGAAGTCTCACCTCAGAACCAAGACAAGAACTCTAAATATAATGGATAAAAATTATGAGTTAGTTACCAAATAAATAGAGAAAGCCTTTGGGAAGGTCTTTATGAATAGGAACATGTATCCACCTACTGCTCCCATAGCACATGTACCCACAATGGTTGCAAAAGGGTCAGAGACCATCAAGGTACAATATAAAGGTCCTCAAGATTTAGTGCCTACAGTGGAAGCACAAATAGAGTTAGATAAGTCTACGCCCATGACAAAGTCACTCAAAGACAACAAAATTTTCATTGATAATGTGGAAATAGACATGGTAGCCACTGACACTAAGTTGGACAAGTTTGAGGAAGCTTTTGTGAGCACACAAGAAGCTAAAATTTTATGCAACAAGACACCTCCCATTCATCAAGAAGAGGTATTGATTGAAAATATAACAGATGAGAAAGAAGAAGAAAAGATGGAAGAAAAAGAACAAGAAAAAGAAAAAATAGAAAAAGAAGAAGAAAAGAAAGAAACAGAAAAAGAAAAGAATAATGAACCATCAGTTGAACTAGTGAAGGTAAAACAAGAAGTGATGGATAGCACTCCCATCACTCCCTCTGCAACATTGTTGTCAAGTTTGACACCTGACATGTCCAGTTTGGACTCATGGAGAGAAGAAGACCTGATTAAGTTCAATGTCTTAGCTATGGAGAAGGCCAAAGAAAAGCAAGTGATGAGGAATCCCCTCCTGGTAGAATTAGTAAACATTCTAAATAATTTATTACCAAAGGACAAGTGTCAAAGATACACTTGGTTGATGATGTGAGTATAGTCATCTCACATTTCAAAAGCAATTTCTCAAGCCTTGAAGAATCTGCATCCCTAGTTGCAGATGAAAAGTATCTGAAGAAAAGATTGAATGAATTGGTAAAAAACTTTGCACTTGACCTAAGCTCACTCAAGACTAGTCAAGCATCCCTAAAAGAATTTTTTGATCAAGGAAGAAGATTCATTGTAGAATGCATGGATCAAGATAAGCTCACCAATGCTCATTTCAAGAAAATAAAAGAGGCAGAAGCTATTATTGAGAAAGTGAAGAGCTCAGTGAAAGACACATCCACAAATGTTAACATGTGCAATAATGTCTACCAAGGTCAGATAGACAAAATTGAGAAGGCAGAAAAAGAGATGACAAAGTTAAGGGCTAGATAGACTCAATTGAGGAATGCTCTTGTGCCCTCATTAGAAATTCTAAATCATAACATCAAAGACATTGATGCCACCATGATAACCTATGATCAAGGTCCTTCCAAATATTTGAAGAAGATGGAGAAGCTTCAGTATGCATTATGCACCCATCTCCAGATAGTAAACTCTTTGATCACATTTTGGAAGAAGGAGATCCAGAACCTAAAGATTGCATATCCAGATGTTTTCCCTCAATAATTATGTATAGATATAGTTTTTGTAACACCTTTTTCATTAATTTCAAAGGGGGAGTTGTGTATAGAATATGGATCATAATATGTATAGGGGGATATAAGTATATGTATAGAAGACAAAAGTTTTTTGTATTAAGGACAGTTAGCAACTTGGCCATATTCCTTTGTTGCCATCAATGACAAAGGGGGAGATTGTTGGCAAGTTGGCTATACTAATGTATATGACTTGATATAGTGTTGTCATTATGGAAAAAAAGTCATATAGTAGTTTGGAGTCAGCACACTTGATGAGAAGATCAGAAATCGATTAAGTGTTGAAGACTAGACAGTGTACAGAGTTCCTACAGCTCAGAGCATTAGCACACATGCGTACAGAATAATTATGGTATGCACCCTGGAAGTTAAGTTAGTTATACTATATTCATGCTTAGTCTATGAGTGCATAATTAGATATGCAAGGATGAGAAAGATACAGTCAGTTGAAGTTGCATAGCTAGTGTGTGGCAGTGAAGAACAGAGTAAATAGCGGACAGTTATCATTTTGAGTTGCGACTATATTATAATGATGTAAGGGATATGTGCCTATTGTATTTAGGTTTTTGACATGTATATATGTTTGTTTTTAAACATGCTTGAGCCAATTCATTTGGAAGCATTATATGTAATAGGTTTAAGGGTCGACCTAGTTGTTTATTTTGTATGCATGTATAAATATAAGATACACCCATTGTATTCGGTATGGAAGTTGATAGATAGTTATGTTAAGTAGAAAAAAAGTATGCAAAGATTCAATAAGATGTATTAGAGCTTTTTAAGGGGTCAAAGCATCAGCGCATCAAAGGAACTAATCTGACAAGCAGTGTCACAGTGACAGTTCATCCAACAGATATAGTGTGTATTTCAGATCAGAAGGTTGTAGCCTTCATCACTTGAGTAGTGAGCTCTAGGATAGTTCTTTCTCTCCCCTAATAGGGACTATTGTAAAAGAATCCTAACAAGGTCTGACCCTTAACAAGGTATACTATACTTAATGCATTGTAAAGCAACTCCTAATAGGGTTAAGGATCTTTTAACATAGATCACAAAACACTAGTACCGAATATTAGTGGGTGTCAATTCACACCGGGGTTTTACCTATTTGGGTTTCCCTGTAACCATATTGGTGTCATGTGTTGATTTCATGTTTCATGTTTATGTGAATGTTTAATTCAGTACTTAAGCATTTAAGTTTAGTATAAAGATTAAAAAGTTAAAAGATAAAATACAGTGAACACTGATTCACCCTCCCTCTCAGTGTTCCCATTCCTAACATAAGCTATTGAAGAATTCAAAGTTGCTAGATCTAGTGGAGATGAAAAAACCAATCGGAGGGACAGATCTGGTGAAGAAAACATTGATTGGTTACAGAGATCTAGAGCTTGGTTAAGTACTACTTATTGAATGGAAGTTGCTAACTTCTCTGGTCCTTTGACACCAAAGGACTTGATTGATTGATTGGATCAACAAGTTAGAAGACTTCTTTGAGCTTGAAGAAATTGAAGATCCTCTTAGAGTGAGGTTGGCACAGACAAAGTTGAAAGGACATGCTTGTCTTTGGTGGAAAGAATTGTAGAGAGAAAGAGAAGATGAAGGTGAAATGAAGATCAACTGATGAAGGTTGATGTTGGATAAATTTAAAGGCTAAGTTTATACACACCGACTATGAACTTGAGTTGTATAAGAAGTTACAGAATCTAAATCACAAAAAAATTACTATTGAATGCTATACAAAGGAGTTCTATAAGTTGATTATTCGGTCTTGACACAAAGAAATCGGTAAGGAAAAGGTAGCTTGTTATGTGAATGGTTTGAGATTCAATATTCAGGATGAGATTAGTATGCTGAAGATTGATTCAGTTGAGCATTCTTATTATTATGCCCTAAAGGTAGAATATAAGTTGAAGAGGAGACAACATGGTAATTCCCAAAGGAAGGAGAAACAAGATTACTCAGTGAAGGATAAGCTGACTGTTGAAGATGGACCAAACCTTGTTGAACTAAGGAAGAGGATAGGTAAGGTTTCCTTTAAGGGTGCTTATTTTCATTGTGGTGAAGAAGGAAATAGTTCTTATGAATGTTCTAAGAAGGTTGGTGATCAAAGAGCTTTTGTGGTGAATGAAAACATACTAAATGAACCTGAGGTAGAGTCAGAAAACTTGCTAGTTTGAAGAACATTGCTCAGTACTAAGGTGGAACCTTGTTAGAGGAGTAACTTGTTCAGAACTTAGTGCAAGTCAAAAGTTAAAATTTGTAATGTGATTGTGGGTGGTGGTAGTACTAATAACCTTGTAGCTGAGGAGATGGTTCAGAAACTTGGTTTGAAAAGAGTGAGACATCCTTGTCCTTATAGGATTGGTTGGTTGGAAGATGTTCATGCTTTAGAAGTGAGGGAGTAGTGTCTTGTTGATTTTCAGATTGGCCAGTATAAGGATCAAGTGTTGTGTGATATTATAGACATGAGTAGTTATCACATATTGCTTAGTAGACCTTGGTAGTATGATTGTAGGGTTATGCATGACTGTGTCAATGTTATGTTTACTATTGAGAAGGGTGGCAAGAATGTTTCCCCAACTCCTTTGTACAATGAAGAACCTAGTATGAGGAATATGAGCCTTGGCAGATGAGTTGAGTTGAAGGATCTTGAAAGGGTTGGAGATTAGTGTGGAAAACATACCTGTGGATTGTCAAGGAAATACTTGAGAAGGAAAAGAAAGAAGAAGTGGATCAAGGGTAAGAGTGTTGAAGACTTGGAGGATATGTATGTGAAGAGATAGTTTTGTGTTTATGTTTTTAATCTTATAAGATATTATTCAAGTCTTTAAGAACATATTTTTGTACCTGGGGTGTCTGATGCAGGAGCATCTTGGGGAAGTTAGCAATCCTGCATATTGGAGTGTTTTGATTTATGCATTTTTCAGTTGCAGTGTTGACCAAGGGGCTTAGTCAAAGAGGTCTAGCTTATTTGTAGTGTTGGCCAAGGAGCTAGGTCACCGAAGCACTCAATTTCTTCTAATACTCAGTCAACATGTGCTTGGTGATGCCTGGCTTGCTTGGTAGTTTTTATGATTCTTGATAGTTTGGGCTTGCCGATTGGAGTTCTTGTGGATTTGATGGGCTAACTTGATGTATTTAGTTTGGACAGTGTGTATTGCATTCTCCTAGGTAGATCTGGAGGCTGACATGGAGAATTAATTATTTGTAAGGCTATTTGAGAGTTGACTTGTATTGCATTTAATATTTGTTTTTTTTAGGAGCTGACTTGGGCTTAGGAGTTATTTATTTCTTCTAGCTAACTTGTGGCTGAAGAAGTGTATTTAAGAAATGTATGGGGTAGGTTTGTAGAAAATCATTCAACATGGTGTGTGGAAGACGAGCATAGATTCAAGTTAGGAATCTAAAGCTACGACTTGGTGAGAAGAGCTAGTGGCTAAGGCTTAGGAACAAGGAGATTTCTTGGTAGCTTATGAGTGCAAGTTTAGATCTTCCTGGATGTTTCTACCAGATTACTATAGCTTGTTCTTACAGACCTAGCTAGCTAGAGTTAGATTTTGAATTGGATTTTGATGGATCTTGTAGAATTATTACTTTTTTTGTAATTGTCTATAAATGGGAAGGCCTTACATCCTGACACATTTCATGTAATTAGTTATTTTATGAATAATTAATTCAAATTGTTGTAGATCTTGTTTTGTTGTTGGATTCCTTTGTGTGGTTTTTTAGCCGGGGGCTTGGAAATCTCCTTTGGGGATTCTCTTGGCCTTGCATTGCATCAAACTAGCCATGAATTTATGCCCTAGTATCTTCACAATGTTGAAATCCATAAGGAGCATTAAAAAATGCATTGTCTGGGTTGACTTCAACAACTTTATATGAATGCCTCTTGAATTCATGCCTGTTTCTTTCCTTAACCTCAAAAAATCATAGGGATTCCATTTCAAAGAAAAACCTTTCAAAAGGTAGCACATATAAATACCTTTTAACAAAAGTAGGGTTTCTTCATGAGATTGATTGATAAAATCCTTTATTGCTTGAATTTCACCTCAAATTTCCTTTCGAGCTCTTCAAATTCATTCACGTGGATGTAGAATGTCAAATAAGACTTCTTTTTTTTTGTAAGCATTTCCACCAAATTTTGGATTGCAATAAATAGATGTGTACTAATTACCTTGTAAATCCTTAACTCACTATTTGCAACACATAATTTAGTTGCACATCTCCAAATTTGAATGAAATTTCTCTATTTCAATGTCTATAGATTCATCTAGATCTCCTTCAACTTTTCCATGCCTAAAAATTTTAGGCATCACACATTTTATGAGGTTCTTATAAATTTCTCCATTTTCTCCCCCTACACCAAAGCTCTATCTTTAGTTGTCTTCTGAATTTGCAACCTCAGATTTAGATGTAGATCATTCTATTACCTCTCCCTTCACCCATACATGCTTCATCTTCTTGTGAAATTCCTCAATATCAATCTTTTCCTTTCCTTAGTCATCTTTTGGCTTGATTTTGTTCCTTTTTTCTACAAACTGGTTACTGTCACTAGTGATATATATACAATACTTATCTAGATGTCTAGATCTATTATATTAGAGAAAAAAAAACCTTCTTTGTCCTTGATTGACCATTAGATTCCTCCTATTTGCACAATCTCTTTCCATATGACCAAAGCCATTACATGCATAACATTTAACCTTTTCCTTGTTAATGACATAAATATTCATATTGCTTTTGCATTCACTTTCCCTACAAACATGATTATAGCATTTGTAACATTGGCCACAAAAGGATACTTGATTGTGATTCACCCTATTCCTACAATGCATGGCTAAATCTCCAAACTTATTGCAGTTAAAGAACTTACCACCTATCCTTTGAGAATTAGGTTTTCTAGTAGGTATCTTCTTGGTTTCCTTTTTGTTAGATCTAGAACTTCCTTGCCCTGACTTTTAACTTTCACCCTTTTCAAATGAAAGTCCACTCTTATTCTTTTCTCTCTAATTTTCATGTAGTGAATCAATCTTTGCATTACTAATCATGAAATTTTATTTGTAGTCATTTTCAATCACCAATTCATCTCTAAGTTCATCTTCAACATCTTTTGCCTCTTGCAAACTAGTCATAAGCTCACTACACTCCTTTGACAACTTATTTCATTCACCTTATCTCTCTTTTAGGATTTGGCTTAAAGTGTCTACTTTCTTTTTCCTTTCTTCAATTTCCTTGGTGAATCTCATTTTCATTTCTTCCATTTCATTCTTGAATGTTGCATTTTCTTTCTCGAGTCTTTCATATTCTTCATTCTTGTCCTTCATGTCTTGACTCATTTTCTCATCATTTGAGCTCTTAGTTTCAGTTTGATGGAGTTGATCACACATTTCTCTTCTCTTGACCATGTCTTGTTTCAACTGTCCTCTCAATGACCCAATGAAGACCTCAACATCCCTTATTTCCCTTTGCAAATTTTCAACCTTAGTATTGGATTGGTCTAGGTCATTCAAAGAAATAATGAGTTGTTCATGCAAACCTAATTCCATCTTTTCTTCCAAGATCTCCCTCAAGCTGCTAGGTTTCCTCAAAGGATGCTTTGATACCAATTTTTGGAAGGAGGGAATATTGAGAGGGGGGGGGGTGAATCAATGTTCTAATAGTTTCAAACTTATTGAACCAATTCACAAATAACCTTAAGCTTAAACTAAAAAGTAAAATGCAAGAACACAAAGTAGAAAGAAACACAACCATAAAACATGATTTTTTTAATGTGGAAACCCAAACTATGGAGAAAACCTCAATGGGGATGATACCCACAATAATAATGATTCCTTTTTAGAATTATATCTTATTACAATATGAGGAATGCACTTGCATTTAGGTACATTATCTAGAGTTCACTGCTCAATTTGTCTTGGGCACCCACCCTAAGGAAGTCTCATTGACTTACAATTAAAATTAAGAATTCTTAATGAATTACAATGATCACTTGAATGATCTGAATACTATGAACTAAATATATTGGCATCATACTATGCATGATTATAGTTCCATGTCACTACAAAATAATGATATAATATGCTTGATCTACCTATAACCCTTAAACTCTTTTATTCATCAATGAATTATCTCATATCTTAAAACCTTTCAAAAAACTTGTTTTTGCACTTCAATTATGCATCTAATAGACTAAAAATCAACCAATAACCTTTTCCCAATCTCAACCATCAATTATATACTTGCGCAATGCCTAATTCATCTTTTCATGTTGCCATAAAACATTCTTGGGAAATGTAAACTATTTTTTGTTCCACCACCAAAATAGAATCCAAATCTTCATTCAAAATAAATATTATAATTTATTTACCTCTTCTCATGTCAGCTCAATTGATTTGACTATTCTTTGACCATTAAAAACATTTTACTGATTTACACAATGAGAATATTTTACCATGTCGGCCTTGTTCTTAATTATTCTTCATGTTAGAAATAGGAAATACTAAGAGAGCGGGGGGGGATGAATCAGTATTTCACAAAATTTTTCTTTTGCCCACTTATGGATATATATAATTAACTTATAACTTGCACAAGAAACTAAATTGAATAATAAGCACAACCATAAAATAAAAGAACTCATAACACCATGTTTGTTCTCGAGGAAACCCTGGCCAAGGGAAAACCCCAGTGGGGATGGTACCCACAAATGATCCACTAATCAAAAGTATCGAGTTAGAGATATTGACCATGTTAGGAGTCTATTTCATCCGTATAGTGTCTCTATCCTTGTTAGATGACTTTAGACCTTGTTATAAGCCTCAACCTTGTTAGGAGTTGGTATTACAAAATATCTTCAATATTATGATCTAGCTTTGTAGTCTCTTCACATTGATCTGACTATATATCAAATTTCACATATACATGAATACAATAATTTCTTATAACTTCGAATTACATACATTACTTGATTTCTTTCTTTCTTTCTTTCTTTCTTTCTTACATTCTTACAACTTTGCATTACAATTTATCTTCCTATATACAATCTATTCAAAAATATCTTTTCTGTTGGCTTAATATTCATTACAGGCTTCCCAAAACATAAAATTACCTCTTTCTACCTTAGGGTTAACATCTAGGATGTCATCCCTAATTAGTAAAGTCATTATTTTGATAAATAAAATAATCCCTTAACTCAATATAATCAATTACTAATCAATGTTCTATTCTAGTCAGCTCAACACTGTCTTTGTAAAATATTAATATCTTTATCCGTACATGTCATACAATCTTGCGCTCTTAGGTGTAGCTTCAATATTCCTTTTATAATATGTGTCCAAGTGCACTTGCACTAAAAGTACATCTATGAACTTTGCTGATCAAAACAGTCTCTGTGTAGATAGATAAATACTGTTATACTTAGACAATTTTCATAAGTTCTCATCCAGAACTTCTTCCTTAGATCATGCTATCTTAACACTAAATATATGTTGCCATAATGAAAACATCATGATATCTCACTTAGCTATATTTATAAATATCTCCCCCTTTGTCATTGATGGCAACATATGAGAAAATTGGCAAAGTCCCAAAAACTTACAAAAAAATATCAAAAAATATTTTGTAACATAGTGTTACATGGCCATTTACAAAATTTATGAAAATCTGTGGATCATACATGTCTACTTATTTCTCCATAGGGATACTCCCCCTTTTATTATACTCCATATTATTTTGCATATTTATATCTTATACATTTAAAATTTTTTCTCATACTATACTACTCCCCCTTTGACAACAATGACAAAGGTGTCAAATATACATGTATATATAGGTCAAAATTTTGATATACATTTTTGTCCTCAATTCTGTAAAGCTAGAAGACTTGAAATGAAATCTGTAAAGTTCATCTTCAGGTTTACAATTTCCTTGTCCCATGTCTTCTTAATAGAATCAGATACAATTAGTATTGCACATAGCCCATAGGATGCTATCTCAACTACTCTAAGATTTGGGTATGAAAATTTACCATATGAAATGTTAGATAAAAGACATTCTTCCAGTTGATTCTGCACATTACTGATTTTTAGGGTTAGGTGCTCTCTGAGTAATGCAAACCTCTTCAATTTTTCTTCCTTTTTATTTTCTAGTAATCTGATTTCATCATTAATTTTGCTTATTTTCTTCTCAGTAGCAGTGATCTTCATACTAGGATTTTGTAGTTCATTCACTGTGACTTGCAGTTCTCCTTCTTTGTTCTTCAACTTCTCTGAAATGTCTAAGATGTGTTTGTGTGACAAGGCACACTGACTGTATAATGCTCTTTTTATCTCTAAACATCTCCTCAATTCCTTAATGCACACATCAAGGTTCTCTAAGTCATTCTTGATATTTTGACAATTAGTTTGAAAAATTATGCATCATGAAGTGTTTGTGATTTCACTAATGCAATGTAGGATAAAGTGGTGAACTCACTATAAAAAAAAAATCATTACACCTCTTGCTTTCACCTGCGGATCAAATTCACTGACTTGAGTAGATATAAATCCTTGAATCTTGTTTATTACCTCAAGTAGTGATCCTTCTAAACTCTTTACTTTATTATTCTTTCCAATTATTTTATTCAAGGATGAGATCAACTCTATTTAATCATCATCATGAACTTCAACTCCAAAATTGGCTAATATTGACTTAATTGGTGATTTTGATGTGCTTGCTACTGTGACCTTTTGTGGTGTAACAATTTGGATTTATTGGGGTATAGTCTCTTTAGGTTTTATCTCCTTACCTATACCTTGTTTTTCTTTCTTTTCTTCTCCATTTACTTCTTCTGCATTATCTTCCTCATCTTTTGCTTCATCTTCTTGTCCATTCACCATTTCTTCCAAATTGCCAACATCCTCTCCTTGATTATCAAAAGGATTTTCTTCTCTGTCAATGGTAATGTTGGTGCCTTTTACATGTATTGATTCTTCATCAATATGAATTGTAGGTGGTGGAACTAGTGTTTCTTTTATTTGTGACTTTGCCTCTATTGTTTGAGTGTCCTATTTTGATTCACTCATTGCTTCTCCTAGTCCAAAGGTCATTACCTTCATAATTTCTTCTTTAGTTTATTTATTTACTTCCTCATAATTACCTCCCATGATTAGAACTGTCCTTCTCTTTCTTCTTAGATGGGTACTGAGGCTCTTCATAATTTATTTGAAATAATCTTCATCTTTTATTACACACAACTTCCTCACAAATGTTTCTCTAATTCCTTTTCCCTCTTCTATTTCTCTCTTATTTCTGTTGATCAATTTCTCATAGAGATCATTAGGTATCTTATCTTTGATGTTTTCAATTTTCTTGTCAGCAAGAATCATATACCTGAAAACTACATTTTCAAGGTTTAGCTTTTCAAAGTTATTATACAAGTGATCATACTTGTTCATCTTAGTGAAGTCTCCCTCACTTATGATTAAAGGGTTCACTTTCTCAATTTTGGGCTTCCATTGTTTGTTTTTACTGCTACCTTCATCTTCTTCAACTTGTGATTCAACTAAAATTTTTCCTCTCATTTACTTTGTAGGTGGTGATACTTCTTCTTGTGTCCTTATCCTTTCTACTAGAGAAAATATAGTCTTATGTCTTTTACCTAGTCCACTAGCCATCTCTTTAAGTTTCTTAGCTAGTGTAGTGGAGGTGGATCTAGTAGATTTTATTATAAATGTTAGCTTGTCCAATGAAACACTCAACTTAGTAGGCTCACTGATATCTTCATCAATATTTTCAATATCTTTAATAGGAATTTCTTCAAATGCCAAAGGTGGAACGGTGAACACTTCTTTCTATCCAATATCTCTTATTGCTATTGCAGTCTATTTTGCAATGTTGAATTCATTTTCTATCATACTGTTGCCACACTTTTGTTGCATCTCTCCCTGACTATATATTTGAACTTTAGATCATGTGTAAATTCTTGGTATAGATGTGTGTTAGTGTTAATCAAGTCTAGGTCTAAGTCTTTCTGAAGATAGGAAGTCCTTGTCTGGTTTCCTCTCCATTGCCTTCTTTTCTATAAGTCAGGTGGGTCATTTAAATCTTAGTTACATTGGGGTAAGTTATAGATCCTAACCTGACAAGGAAGATACTCTACTTGTGCTGACGTTCTAATTCAAATGGAATGATTATTAAATATTATATAAGTTCATTTTGAAAATATCTCTGACCAATGATAGAGTAGTCGCATGATCGCAAGGAATAAAAAAATGCTATGTGATCATGTGAAATGGAGCCCAAGTGGTGAGAAAAGTCAATGGAATGATAGGAAAGACTAAACAAAAGGTGCTCTACTGGGGTCCACATACCCAACAGTGCAGACACTATAATTAGCTAGGGAAATACAACCTCTTGGAAGATGTGCAAACTTGACCAATGACATAGCGGTCACATGATCACAAGAGTTTAAAAAATGGTATGCGATCATGTGAAATGAAGCTCAAGTAAGATAGAGAAGATTCACATTGCTAGGCTAGAGTCCACACACACCAATAATAGAGCAGTCGCATGATCGCATGAATTAATAAAGTGCTATGCAATCATGCGAAATGGAAAGCTGAGATGACCATTGAAAGGGTTATGATCGTGACCATCCAACTACAGATCGATGGTGTAGATTCAAACTCGAAGGGTTCTGAGGGTTTTCAAATTCAAATGATGGCACCAATGATACATTTGTGCATGTAATTGATTGGTTCATAAATGTTTCATATTCTGATGTTTTCTCCTTCTGGTTCTGGAAGATGAAATTGATATTCCTGACTATTGAATGCCTATAACTGATGAACTTCTTGGCACAGTGAACTATAAATGTACATTTTTCTGATAATAATGAGGTCAGAAAATTTTGGTGTGAAGCTTGTTGCAGAGACAATTTAGTTTTGTGCCATTACTTTACTGTCCACTTTCATTATCTGTATGTGATGCTATTTCATTCGTGTTGAATTGGAAGTAGTGAATGAACAGAGTTTTATTTCATTGTTTTCAATTTGATCAATCAGTAGAATAATCAAAGAGTTATAACTGATTGTGAGATTGCATCACCATACTTCATTTGCATTATCATATTTTCATAATCTGCATTTTCATACTATTGTGTTGTGGGAATCATAAGATTGTGAAGACCATAAACATAACACCTTTTCATTTTGACCCTTGCCTAAGATTTCACTTGCCTAGGTGAAACTTAGTTTCCTTTACTATTCTCTGGTCAAGAACATACCCACAATAGGAAGTAGGAACCAAACAAAATTCATTGAACATCATTCACACAGGAAGCTATACCTTAATACAAAGGGAAATTAGCTATTCATAGAAATAGTTTCCCAATTGTTGTGTACGGTTGTTCTTCATCACAAATTGGGAAAATTAAAAGTAGAATCAGAAGAAGAAAAATCTATTTACCAATAGATTTTTGGTGACTCCACTAGGGAGAGAAATAGTCACATGATCAAAAAGCATGTCATGAGGAGATGGTGCTACCTCTTGAAAATATAATTCCATTACTTCAACTAAACTGAAGCACTTGAGAGAGAATTACTCAAAGCTTAAAGAAGAGCAGAGCGTGAAGCTCAACAACACTAATAACCAGTCACTCTAGAGCAATCAAGATATCTTAGGAGTGATAAGGAACAAGGTGAAAAGGACCCAACTTTGTAGAATGTAGAAGCACTCAGATTTCCCTTATTAGAAGTACCTCCTCAGAAAGGTGGATGTCAAGCTAGAAGTAGTCCTTCATCACCACCAAAGGAAGTAAGTACATTTTCCACAACTTGCCAAGTATTAACTTTGCACGGGGTTGTTCCTCCACAAGTTATCAATTTTCCACAGTATCCTCTGCAAAATCAACCGAATATGGGTGCACCTTGGGCGGCTGCTACTAGGCCACTTAATTTTGCAGTCTATCATCCTCTTCCTTTTGGTTCCTAGAAGAATTTACCTAAGTTCATAGGAGATGGGAAAGTTACTATGGATGAAGATATAAAAGCATTCTTCGCAGCTATAAATATTTTAGGAGTTAATCATGAAGATGTTGCAGTCCGATTATTTGTGGAGACTCTTATTGAAGCGACTATAGATTGGTTTTATCACCTGATTGATGGAGCTATCACAAGTTGGAATACCATGAGAACAATTTTTGAAGACTATTTTAAAACTTCTGAAGATGAGCATGCTCTGTTGGCTCAACTGACATCAGTGAAGAAACTACCTTCTATGAGTATGAGAGATTTTGTTGCCAGTTTCAAAAAAATTACTAATAGAATTCTAGCAGCAAGTAGACCTACAACAAGCAATTTAAAAAAATTCTTCATCAGCGCTATGCCTCCTGAGATAAATTTTGAATTGAGGAGGTCTCGTCCTGCAAATTTGGAGGCAGCTCAGAGGACTGCTGTAGAGTTGGAGGATGATATGATCTCTGCAGGAAGGTGGAAATGCGAAGTCCAGAATAAGACCAGCACCAGTGGGACTACTTCATCGAAAGAGATGATTCAGAAGTTATCCAATGAGATTATTGCTTTAAAAAGACAACTCCCAAAATTTAATAACCCATATCAAAGGAATTTTTTAGAGCAGGCTGGCGAATGTAGTAATAAACCTTTGCAGTTGCCTAGATTATAGCAAAGATTAGCAATCGAAGCTCCACCTAAAAAAGTGAATGGGTGCATGCTTCATTTGACCACTGATCATGATAGTAAAATTTGTTCAGATGTGATTAGTAGGATGCAATTTTTGACTACCAATAAACACAATTCTTCCCTGTCTAGTGATGAGACTAAGTCATGCTCAAATGGTGACTTTGGAAAAAAATTTTTAGAGTATGAATCAGACTTAGAGAGACAAGGAGAATGCTATGCCACCATTAATTGACACATGTATAATGTACTTACCAGAGGACAAAAGGCAAAAGTAGCTATTGATGTGAAAGTTCCTCCAGCAAAACAAGGACAACCAGCATCCAAAACACAAGACACTAACCAAGGAATGAAGATTTTTCAATCCGATAAGGAGTGCGGCCCTTTTGATTTTATTCAGTTTTGTAAAGATTCAAAAATTCAAATTTTTGCCATTGATTATCTAAAGTCCCATCACAATGAATTAAAAAGATTTATCGAGCATTGTAAGGGTGAAAACATTGAATTGAATCATGCTAAAACCTCTAAATCAGAAGATGAAACATTAACTTCAAATCTTTTCAATGAAGTTGAAAATTCTGTTCTAGCCACTTCCCCAAGACAAAAACTAGAACCATTCTATGTTTCTTTATACATCAATGGGTGGAAACTGAGCAATTGCATTATCGATTCTGGAGCTTTTGATAATGTAATGCCTTATACAGTGGCTAAAGCTCTAGGCTTAATGCTTACCAAAGCCCATGGTAGGTTTTATGCCATGGATGCCAAACAGGTGAGTTTGGTAGGCCAAATCAAGGACATACAGGTTGCATTGGCGGCATATCCAGAGAAGAGACTACTTCTAACCATTCTAGTTGCAGACATTCCTGTTAACTATGGTTTATTGTTGAGCAGAAGTTTTTGCAGGGATTTAGGTGGAGAGATCAAATTGGATTGGTCCCAAGCAATGATTCCTATTGGTAACAAAAGAGTGAAATTGGAACTTAAGGAGGAAGCTAAATTCACAGTTCAGAAATAAGATGACCCAAAGGCTCAAATTTTATATCAGGAGTTGGAATTCAGAAATTACATGTTATATACAGAAACTGATGCTGTAGAAAATGAATTGGAAATATTGGAATCTGAAAGCTCTCAGAAAGGGACATAGATTTGGACATTAGAATTTGACGGTAGTTGTTCATCCTCCGGTTCTGGTGCAGGAATTGTTCTAATTTCTCCAAATGGTGAATCAGAGCCTTTACCATTTAAATTGGAATTTAATAACACCAATAACAATGCTGAGTATGAGGCACTGTTTCTTGGTATTATTGCAGCAAAAGAAAGAGGCATAAAAATTCTGAAAGTTTGAGGTGATGCAGAGCTGGTTGTAAAATAGGTGAAAGGCCAATATTCAGTAAAGAATCATAAATTGAAAAATTATTGAAACAAAGTCTGGGATGAAATTGAGGGACTAGACACTTTCTCTATAGAATTTTTTCCTAGAGAAATGAATATGAAAGAAAACTCTTTGGCAGTATCAGCGTCTTTGTTACTTCCACATCTAGATTTTAAAGACAAAAAATATCAAATTGAAATAATGTACAGGCCGTCAATACTAGATAATATCGAAGATTGGCAAGTTTTTACTGATGATAAAAGTTTGTAGATGTTTTTAGAAAATGTTGAAGGTCTCAATGAGGAGGATGAAAGTGGTTATCAGAATGATTCTATAGAAAAAGAGAAATAGGAAGATTCAAAAGTCATACAATTAAAAAGCAATATTATTCCACCATATTTTGTGTCTCTGGGAAAACTCTTTAATCGACATGATACATATGTGAAGAAGAAAAGAGCAGAGAAAGGGCCAACTATAGGAGAATTTGAAGGTATAAATATTGGAACTGAAACTAATCCCAAAATTATTAATCTTGGTAAATGTTGTATGCTGGAAGAAAAAGAAGAAGCAAATAAATTGTTCTAGGAATACCAAGACATCTTTTCCTGGAGTTACAAAGATTTGAAGAGTTTTATGAGTGGAAACTTCAAACACATGATTCCCTTAAAGCCTGGTGCTGTACCTTTCTAGCAAAAATAGAGAAGTTACAATCCAAAGGTAGCAAATGCTATTTACAGAGAGATAGAGAAGATGCTGAAAGCCAGAATTATTTATCCAATACATCATTCCACATGGATTGCAAACATCATACCTGTAAGAAAGAAAAATGGTGAGATAAGAATATGTGTTAATTTCCAGAATTTAAATCAGGCTTCCTTAAAAGATAATTATGCATTGCCAAACATGGATCACTTATTACAGATAGTGGCTAGAGCTGAGATCATGTCCATGCTGGATGGATTTTCTAGATACAATCAAATTGAAGTAGAAAAGAAAGACCAACACAAAATGGCCTTCACAAATCCTTGGGAAACCTTCACGTATCACAAGATGCCATTTGGTTTAATTAACGCTGGTGCTACTTTTCAGAGAGGTATGGATACTTCATTTGCTGACATGAAAAATAAGATAATTGTAATCTACCTCGATGATCTAACGGTGTTTTCCAAGAAAAGAAAAGATCACATAGATGATTTTAAGAAAGTGCTACAGCGATGCAGGGAGCATGGTATATCTCTAAACCCAAAAAAATTAGTATTCTGTGTGACGGAAAGAAAATTGTTGGGCCATATTGTGTCATAGGAGGGAATTAGGATTGATCCAGAATGCGTGAAAGCTATTCAGAGATTGAGCTTTCCTTCAAATAAGATAGCTATTAAGTCTTTCTTTGGTCAAGTTAATTTTGTTAGAAGATTTGTTCCTAATTTCTCAGAGATTACCAAATGCATTGTAGATATGATGAAAGGTAGCGCTATGTTTAGATGGAATGAGAAGGAAAAAAAAGCCTTCAAGGAGATTAAAGAAGCAATTGCTAATGCACCAGTCCCGAGCCATCCGAATTATAGAAAAGATTTTATAATATATTGTTACGCCTTAGAGCATACTCTGTCCACAATTTTAATGCAGGAGAACAAAGAAGAAATTCAGGTGCCAATAGCATTTATGAGTATGCCTTTGAAGGATCATGAACTAACATATTCTCAATCAGAGAAACATGTGTATGCTATGGTTAAAGCTCTGAAAAACTTCCATTTTTATATATTGCATTCTCATTCCCTGATTTTTGTACTTGATATTGCTGTGAAAAGTATTTTAATGCAGCATGATGTTGGCTGCAATAATAGAGGTACCTGGATTGCCAAAACTCAAGAGTATGATATTGAAATTAAGCCTACTAAATTGGTCAGAGGAAATGCATTATGCAAAGCTAAAGCAGAGAATTCAAAGGAGGAGGAACCAACAGCTAATCAATTGGTACTAACCGTAAGTCTTCAAGATCCTTGGTTTGAAAATATTGCATATTTCTTAACTTACAGAGAATGTCCTGAGGGTCTAACAACCAAGCAAAGAAGGGATTTAAAATTAAAAGCCGCTAAATATGTGATTTGGGAAGATAGGCTTTATAGGAGATTAATAGATGGCACATTCTTAAGGTGTGTTGATAAGCAACAATAGGAGCAGTTGCTGATAAATTTTCATGACGAAGCTTGTGGAGGACATTTTTCTTCTTCAGTCACAGCTTTTAAAATCCTAAGGCAATGTTATTATTGGCCTGGCATGTTCAGAGATGCATATCATTGGGTGGCTAAATGTGAAAAGTGCAAAATGTTCTCCGGAAAACCACAGCTAGCATCACTTCCATTAAAACCAGTTATTATAGATGGTCCATTTCAATAATGGGGCCTTGATTTCATAGGTCCAATAAATCCAGCATCTAGCGCAGGGCACTCTTACATAATCACGGCCACCGATTACTTCATGAAGTGGGTTGAAGCTAAAGCAACCAAGAAGACCACTTCTGAAGTAGTATGCAAGTTTATAAAGGAGAATATCATGGTAAGGTTCGGGGTTCCTCATAAATTGGTGACGGACAATGCTACTTATTTTTCATCCATTGAAATTACTGATTTCTATTTTGAGTTTGGTATCTCAATCAATCACTCATCTGACTATTTCCCACAAGGAAATGGTTACGCAGAATCAAATAATAAGAACTTGATTAATATTATTAAGAAACTGGTGTTAGACAATCATAAAAATTGGCACAAAAAGATACATGAAGCACTCTAGGCTAATAGAGTGACTCCAAAGAGAGCAATTGGAATATCTCCATTTGAGCTAGTGTATGGAGTTGAGGCAAGCCTTCCACTACTGCTAGAGTTAGCAACATGTAAGTTGAGGATAGTCATTGAAGATGATATTTATAAAGATGGTTTGGAGAAAAGAATCATGTACTTGAGTAAATTAGAAAAAGAAAGGGAAATTATGGTAGACCATATCACTCAACATCAAATGAAGGTGAAGAACTTGTTTGAAAAAAAAGCTAGACCCTGCAAGTTCATGGTTGGAGATCTTGTGTTACTATAGGATAAGAGAAGAGCTCCCAAGGGAATGCATGGAAAGTTTGAAACACTATGGAAGGGTCCCTATACCGTACACTAGGCATTTGAGAAGAATTCTTTCAAATTGGTCTATCCAGATGGAGAGGTACTTCCCTTGACCTATAACAATTAAGATCTGAAGCTATATCAAATGGTTAATTGAAAATAGGTATCCTGTGTTCTGTACTATAGTTTTGTTTTGTTCCTGTGTCCGTTTCCTAGTTCAGTTGTTCCACTTTCCTTAGTCTGTGTTAGTCTTCTTCTGCTCTTCTTTCCTTGTTTAGTTTTGTTGTGCTGCCGCCCTCTTTGTTTATACCTTTGTGAAACTAGAGATTTGGGATTCATTGCTTAGACATGAAATGTCTAAGTCCCCAGATAGAGCCAGCTATTGCCACACTTTTGTTGCATATATCCATGAGTATATATTTGAGCTTTAGATCATGTGTAAATTCCTGGTATAGATGTGTGTTAGTGTTAATCGAGTATAGGTCTAAGTCTTTCTTCAGATGGGAAGTCCTTGTTGGGTTTCCCCTTCCATTTCCTTCTTTTTTGTAAGCTGGGCAGGTCATTTAAATCTTAGTTACATTGGGGTAAGTTATAGATCCTAACCCGACAAGGAAGATACTCTACTTGTGCCGACATTCTAATTCAAATGGAATGATTATTAAATATTATATAAGTTCATTTTGAAAATATCTCTGACCAATGATAGAGCGGTTGCATGATTGCAAGGAATAAAAAAATGCTATGTGATCATGCGAAATGGAGCCTGAGTGGTGAGAAAAGTCAATGGAATGACAGGAAAGACTAAACAAAAAGTGCTCTACTGGGGTCCACGTATGCCAACAGTGTAGACACTGTAATTAGCCATGGAAATACAACCTCTTGGAAGATGTGTGAACTTGACCAATGACAGAGTGGTCACATGATCGCAAGAGTTTAAAAAATGCTATGTGATCATGTGAAATGAAGCCCAAGTAAGACATAGAAGATTAGTGTTTCCAGGCTAGAGTCCACACGCACCAATAATAGAGTGGTCGCATGATTGCATGAATTAATAAAGTGCTATGCAATCATGCAAAATGGAAAGCTGAGATGACCATTGAAAGGGTTATGATCATGATCGTCCAACTGTAGATCGATGATGCAGATTCAAACTCGAAGGGTTCTGAGGGTTTTCAAAGTCAAATGATGGCACTAATGATACATTTGTGCATGTAACTGATTGGTTCAGAAACATTTCATATTTTGATGTTTTCTCCTTCTGGTTTTGGAAGATGAAATTGATATTCCTGACTGTTGAATGCCTATGATTGATGAACTTCATGGCACAGTGAACTATAAATGTACATTTTTTTGATAATAATGAGGTCGGCAAATTTTGGTGTGAAGCTTGTTGCAAAGACAATTTAGTTTTGTGCCATTACTTTACTGTCCACTTTCATTATCTGTATGTGATGCTATTTCATTCGTGTTGAATTGGAAGTAGTGAATGAACAAAGTTTTATTTCATTCTTTTCAGTTTGATCAATCAGTAGAATAATCAAAGAGTTATAATCAATTGTGAGATTGCATCACCATACTTCATTTGCATTATCATATTTTCATAATCTACATTTTCATACTGTTGTGTTGTGGGAATCATAAGATTGTGAAGACCATAAACATAACACCTTTGCATTTTGACCCTTGCCTAAGATTTCACTTGCCTAGGTGAAACTTAGTTTCCTTTGTTGTTCTCTGGTCAAGAACATACCTGCAATAGGAAGTAGGAACCAAACAAAATTCACTGAACATCATTCAAATAGGAAGCTGTACCTTAATACAGAGGGAAATTAGCTATTCATAGAAATAGTTTCCCAACTATTGTGTATGGTTGTTCTTCATCACAAATTGAGCAAATTAAAAGGAGAATTAGAAGAATAACAATCTATTTACCAACACATACCTATATCCTTTAGTATCTTCTTTATTGTACTGTCAACTCTTTTATTTGCTAACTTTTGTACCTATGATTGTTGTGTTGTACTGAAAATATCTTCAAATGTCACAAATCTTGGACTCTTAGAATCTAATCCACATTTCAGTATTATGCTTACATATCCTTCACCTTCCTCTTCAGATACTTCATATTCTAAAGGGTCTATAAATTCAATCCTTGGTTCTACTACTTCAACATATTTAAAGTATGTGTTTCTCCTCTTACGTGTTGCCCACCTACCCTAAACATTATAGACTAAGATGGGTGGCAGGTGATATGCTTGACTATCTCCTCTTGTGTAGTGTATTTTGTGTGTTTTCCTATTGATATGTGCTTCCCCCATGATATTTTTCTTGTTATATGTTTTGTTTATATTTATATAAACAATCCTTGTTTCATCATTGGTGCAAGGTGATAAAAGAATTGAAATGTCATAAACATTCCTCTATTTGTATCTCCTTCTATATGATACATTTTATGCCATGCATGTGCCACTTTTCATAAATGTGCCTTTGTATTGTATGATTAGGGATGATGCAAAATGCTAGCTACCTATTCTTTTTGGTCTCCGTGATGTCAGCCCAAAAAGACTCTTTATTGTAACTCTTAGATGACATTATTTCATTTTTTTCATAGTTCTACTACCTTTGGGGGATTATGATAGTTCATTTTAATATAATATCCCATCTATTATCATATGATCATACTAATTGTAGAGTTATTCGATCCCTTTCATGCTCTCTTTTATCATGTGTTCATTTACCTTGATTTTTCCTTTCTTGGGAGCATCTCATAGTGGAAATATTTCTTATGGGTGCATGTATGCTCTATTAAATCCATTTCTCCCATTTAGGGATTTTCAATTTCTTTAACATGGGGTAATACACTCGATTAGGTGTTTGACATTTTTCACACACGTACACAATCATTCAATGAAACCTCTCTTGCAAATGGATAAGGAGAAATTTTTTCCTTGTGTTCATCATTTCATTAGATCCCTTAATAGAGAAAATGATTTCCTTAAGGACTGATACTCCTTCTTTGATCCCTAAGGAGACAATGATTTCCTATGGTCTGATCTCTTTTCTTGATCCTTATGGAGATAATGCTTTCCTTAGGCCTAATCATTATCTTGTCGGATCTTGTAATGGAGATGATGCTTTCTTTAAGGATTGATCATTTTTTTATGGATTGACTAGCATTACACAACTTTCTAGACCTTCAATGCCATCATTTGTGGAAATTTCCCTATGTGTGATCCATAGTAAGGAAATCCATTACTAGGATAGTTATCATGCTTCACTTTTTGTCCTTTTATTTTTCTCTTTTAAGAAATGGGACTCTCTTATCTTGGTTTCAAATTTAATGAAGACTTGAGTCACTTGGAGGCTTGATGTTTCTTTGTCTCCTTGACCTTAATAAGATCATTATTATGTATTGATAGACTTTATCATGATCATGAGCTTGTATCATACTCCCACTAAAGTGGGGCTAAATGCATTAAAGTTAGCACCCATAATTGGATGCTTTAGGATCTATTAGGCCCCATTTTGGTGATTTAGAGGTGTGAATGTCTATTAGGATTGATCCCTATGACCTATCTCTTCTTTTCTTGTACTTATTCACTATCCCCAAAATCTCCATGAAATTTGAGCCTAGTTTACTTGGGAAATGTCGCCAATGGAAACTTGTCCCTAGGGTTTTCGGCCCAAATTTTCCTTGAAGCCTGATATTGGGGTCTTATTCTAAGGTTTTCAACTATGGTCAAACTAGATCAGATTTGAATCCTAAATGGAGGGATTGAAGTATAAAAGGACCTCCTATCCCCTCATTTGGTAACAAGTTAAAAATGCAAGCTATCCATCAAGAAATCAAGTTGAGAAATTAAAGATTTGGATTCAAGATTTGAAGGCAAGCATCTAACTCAAGATCTTCAAGTCACCATTTCTTCAATATCCATAAATTCAAAGTCAATATTCTCCAATTAATTCAATTTTCTCTCCCATTATGGCTAGGTGGAGGAATTCTCTATCAAGCATGAAGATTCATTCATTCATCCATCCATCCTTCTCTCTCTCCTTCTTCACATGTGATTATTAAGCATATCTATATTCTTGATCTAGGACTGAAAATCATAGATTGATACTCCTAAGAGTCATTTTTTTGTCATTAGCTATAAGGAAGTCATTATCAGGGATAAATTTAGTAGCGAATATTCGCCAATTGGCAAATTTCACTCATCGGGGACCCAAAATTTGGCAAGAAAAAGGTGAACTTTCTGGGTACCCATGTCACCCGCGCTTTATAAAAATTGGGTTTGATGCATAGGCAAATTGCCAATAGTGACATGGAATTATTTTTATTTCAGTGATTACTTCACCAATTGAATTAATTTTTCCACACAATAAATTGAATATTTTCGCCTACAATTTCCTAAGCTTGTCTTAATCGATGGTCATATTCGCCAATATGCAGTCAAAATTTAAGTTAGAGTATGGGTTAAGTACATAGATTTGACATGTGTCTCTATTCTTGAGACTTTCAATGAAACTTTATGGCTTTTAAAACTTTGGCCCGAAATAGATTTGACACATGTCTCTATTTCAGAGACTTTCGAGGGAATCTTTGTGTCCTTTAAAACCTTGGCCCGAAATAGAATTCCTACCATTGATCTCAGATCATCAAACAGTTAAAAAAAGTAGGGTGATCTCCTATCAGGAGATATAAAATTAACTCAGAGTACCTTAATAAAATAATAAAAGTCATTTTAGCTTTTGGGGGCACTAGCCCTGAAAACCCCCGTGGGGGTGTTGCCCCTTGACTCCACCCTGTACTGTGACTCGTCAAATAATGATGATTTCTAGGTATAGGTTCATGTCATCATGATTCTCTTCAATAATGAAAGATTCACCAATATTTTATAGAATTTTCATATAATTGAAAAAAAATCGCCATACAAATAATATTTTTTCCTTTCAAATTAAAAAAATTTGCCAACAATATTTTTTTTTATACCCAAAATAATGTAGGATTCACCAGGATTTTACACTTTTTTTAGGGAGGGGGTTTCTTAAAGTTTTCCCTGGTCATTATGTTTTTCAAATTCATTCGGTAAGGAAGAGAAAGCATTTGGTAAAAGGAATAATTTAACAAGAAATTTTGGTAAAGAGAAAGCAAGTTTAGAAACTAAGAGAGGAAGAAGGTCGAGCACCAAGAAGAATGTTCTACCAAGAACCTAATCGAGAAGAGAACTTAGGTACCGAGTTAAAGAAAATGTTTTGCCGAGCAGAACCGGCCAACACCAGATGAATTCTAAGTACATTGAACCTGAACATCGATTAGAAAATAGTTTACCAATCTCGAGGAGATCATATAATAGAATATTGGAGATAGAAATATAATGATTACACATGATTACAAGGTGAGTTCAACCAATGATAATTAAGGATGAAATATACATTGGAAGTGTACTCAATGCTAGCACCGCTTGAAGATGAAGATTCTATAAGTTCGAGCACCGCCTAAACTTTTTTATTTAAGATGATCATAGTATGAAGATCAGTAAGGAAGAAGAAGGTAGCATATGTATGTGAAGATCAATAGGAGATTGTAGTTTAGAGTAGAAGGTGAATGAGTAGTGAAGCTAATGAGTATTAGAATATTAAGGAATAGATTCAAAATTGAGCTACCGAGCACTGAATTGATTAGTGTAATGGATAAATGGTTTAAGGTATAAATTGATGAGCATATAAAGTCTGAATATAATTTGTTGGTGCATGTTTGACATACATTTTGTATTGTTGATTAAAATTTGATCAAAATTGTATAAGTCTCTTAACTGAGAATATCTTAATAGATCTTAATTGTAAATCCTTTAAGTAGGTATATTTCTTAGATTAGAGTTGTGAAATCACTTGGTAGATGGAACAATATCTAGTTTTGAACAAGGACCGTGCTATAAAGATGGGTCACTTTTCTCGTCACTAGGATTAAGAGATAATTGTTGTGAGGACATAGTTGGTAAATCATGATTAACATCAATAAGCTCAAACATATCATGAGAATGACTAGCATGAATATCTTCATTAGTTTCATTAGGAACATCAAAAGAATCATCACCAAGAATATCTTCTTCATCCAAATTAATTGTAATAGAATAAAAGATACGAATAGAATTATCTTTTTTGTTCAATTCATCTTTTTCAAGTTAACTTCCTCCTTTGGTTCAAGTATAGGTTGATCAAAGGGAATCAAAGCATCATAAGGTATTTTTGGTGAAGAATTTTTTTTTAAAGCATGTTGATGCACTCTAGAACATTGTTTGCAATGGTGGTCATGAGCATGGTGGTTACATTTGGTTTTTCTAGAAATTGGGTTTGGTTCAGGACCAATTAACATCAGTGTGTTTTATTCTTTAGGAAGAAGAATGGAAGGAACCACACTGGGTTGAGAGAAAACATTATTTTTTTAGAAGATATAAAAGGTAGAGAATAGGAATATATAGGAGGTGTAGGAAGAAGTCCACATCCAGGACAAGGAGATGGAATATTCTTAGGTTTTCTAAGTTCAAACATCTTTTGGATTTTGTAGGATTGATATGTTTAGAAGAGGTTATTATGATGGGGTTGGGTTGGTTGAGGCATATAAAGCTAAAATAAATCTAGGTCAACAGAGTCTTGAGGCACTAAAGGGTGATAGAGACTATGATTAATAGTCATGATTTGTCCATTGCGAGGAAATCTAAAATAGTTATGAATAAGAGAGGCCATGACTTTCATAAGAAGTAATCCAAGGAAGACCAAGTTTGACTTGAAATTGATTAGAAGTTTAAATCACAGTGAAGGTAACATCTAAATATTTACCACCAACTTTGACAAGAAATGAAATAAAACCATGTGAAGGATAAAGGAAACTGTTGCATGTTTGGATTGTAATAATAGATTTATCATAAAAATAACATTGCAATTTTCTATTGAAAATATTCTCTTTAGTTATCACATTCACCATACAAGTAGGAAAAATAAGAAAACCATGGGAATGAATCTCATTAGCCTTTGTAAAAATATAAAGAGGACCATCAAGTGCTTTAATTGTCTCAGTAGGGTCAAAGATAATGCAAAGCTAGGGTTCATGTTTAGGTTCAGGTTTAGGTTTAGGTTTGTCTTGATCAATGAGGATAAAAATATTATTAGCTTTATTACATTTATCATCATAGTCAACAACATGAGTGGAAGAAGAAGAAAAAGCTCAGGTAGACTCAATGGTATTAGTTGAATGAGATGGAAAAGAGTTAGTATAAATTTGCAAGTTTTGATTGGGAGGTGCTATGGATTTGTTTCCTTGATCATTGATACCTTGAAAAATTATATCATTAGAATGAATGAGCTCTTGAATAACATATTTAAAATGGAAAAAATTTTCAATATCATGGATAGGTTGATGATGGTATTGATAGAAATCTTTGTGATAAAAGTATTGGGGTAATGGTTTGGATGTTTCAATAGGCTTAACATGAGAAATATTTAACACTTTAGCATTAATAAACTTCAATATCACATTAAGCAAAGACTTAGAAAGCTGGGTAAAATTATGAGCAGGTCTAAAAATAGATGACAAAGGAGCCACACCTTTGGATGTTGATACCACTTGCTCATCAACATTGTTGGATAAAATGTTGATTTTGATGAAGTTATTTGGTTTTTGAAATTTTTTGAAATTGTTGGATGCAAAACCACTCTTATAAACTAGTGACATTCAAGTATTGATCTCAAACCAACTCAATTGAAGCTGGTAATTATGAAGCGCTACACATAATTGAGTAAAAGGAGATAATTCAGAAACTAGAATCTTATCCCTAACATCTTTTTGTAAATTAGAAATAAAAATTCATTGTACATCAATATTAGGCACATGATAATAAATATTAGCATGTAATTGCTTTAATATACCAAAGAAATTAGTCACTTTTTCTCTACACCTTGTTAACAATGCATTAAATCAGTTAATGAAATCTTAGTACCAATTTTGTTTTGAATTTTTTGAATGAGGTCATTAACAAGTTTTTTAAAGAATTAATAGAATAAGGAGGAAAAGAACAATACCATTGCAAGGATTTGTCTCAAAAGTTTCTAGTAAACAATTTTTCCATGAACCTATGGTCATGAGATAAATTACTACATAATGTTTGAAAGGTTTTTAACATGAGTCAAAGGATTACCCTTACCATTATAAGTATCAAGATGAGGAATCTCCATGTATTGTGGGATAATGACATGAACAATATCCAAAGACAAAGGAATATCAATATGACAAGTAGGAATGTTGAACTTGGATTGATTCATTGAAGCAATTTGTTGTTGTAAGGAAGAGGTAGTTTGAGCCAAGCTATTAATGGTTCTAATCAGTAGAAAGAATCCAATAGGAGGAGACATGTTTGAAATATTTGGAGCATTACGAGAATGAAAGGAATGATTGAATATGAAAAGGGTACAATATTGTAAGTGAGAATTTATGTAGGTAGATAAACACATGGAATAGTTGAATGGATATGAGTAATAGGATTTGGAATGCTCACATGTGTAGGATTGAGATTTTGAATGGAAGTTGTTATGATAGGTGGAGCATAAGTGGAGACACTAGGAATAGAGGTATAAATGGGAATAAAGGTATGAACACTAGTGGTTGGTGGAATAAGTTCTAAATCTTGAGCACATTATTTAATAAGATTAACATTATTATCAATGAGATGAGATATACTATGAAATATGTTAACACCATGATCATCATTGTGAATTAACTTCCTTAATCCTTGTACAATAGAAATTACCTCGAGATTAGACGTTTCTTTGCTTAACCATTGTTCAAATTTATCAAAGTCATTGGAAATATTTTGCAATTGCATAAGAGGAACTCTTAAAGTCTCATCTTCATCATGAGAATAATGGGAATAATTATTCTCCATGATTGGATTCATGTCACTAGCTCATGCATATTGGTATCATCAAGATTACTACAAAAGACAAAAGACTTTCGATCAAAGGAGACCATAAGCCTACGAATTATCCTAACTAGAATGCTATAAGTAGGACTCAAAGTGACAATATTAATGCAATTATAAGATTTGAAAGAGATATACAATCCAAAAAAACAAAGTCTTTTATGAAAAGAAAATTTAACTTGAAAATTCAAAGATGTAATTGTGGACTAGGCTTTTGAGGATACCTGTTTTGAAAGACTTCAAGCCAAACAAAGATTAGATGTTAGTCTAAGCATGAAATCAATGCAAAAAAAATAAAACTCTAAACTAAGCCACCTCAGATTGAGCTAAAACAAGTGCACCCAAGCACTGTTTGATTTGCTCTTGCTTAAGGGGATGTGGGTGTGCTCTCTAATCACTTGGAGCATATTCCTTATGCATTTAGGACAGATTGAAATCCATGAAAACCCCAAAATGGCACAAAACAGGTATAGAACACCTGATTTGCCCCTAAGGCCTCAAGGATCAAAATGATGCTGATATGAATATTAAGCTACATGAGGTTTATGCTAAGATTGATTTTAAGCCAAATAGAGATGTGATGATGCTATGCTTATGCAAAACAATGAAATAAACTAAGTTAATCCATTATTACTAAATTAGGATGAGCTAAAATGCTTGAAAGTAAGTTAAATTAAGATGATTATGCTAAGTCTAGAGCTAAATGGGCATGATAACAATGCATGAGAATAAAAGTTAAGCTAATGAATTTGCTCTTGAAAGGAGGAGCATTTATAGGATTTGGAAAGGAGGAATGAATGGCCAAGATCAAAATCTTTAAGAGAGGCCAAGATTCATTCAAAAGGGAGCACATGGATTGTGCTAGTTCAGGGCCACCTCCTTGTGACAAGTGTCACAAGGGTATTGGGTTGAAAGATGGGAGGAATGTGCACAATTTGGGAAATGTGCCTAAGGTCAAAGGGTGTAAGAAAGGGGTGAGGGGCTGCTTAAATGCATGATAAATGCATGTAAGAGGGATAAGGAGGCCTTAAATGCACTTAATGCATGTAAGAGAAGTCTCTAGAAGTTTGTTGACTTTGGGTTAAGCTTAGGAGTTGGCTAACCTTGGTTAGGGAATGTGACAGGATTAGGGGAGGGATTAGGATTAGGATTAGGGTTAGGACTTTCTAGAAGAGTCTATAATTTCCTTAGGATAAACATGGATTTTAAGAAATAAATAAAGATTTATTTATTTCCATGGTTTTAGGTTTGAGAATATTTATTAAAAATGAATTTAACAAATATGAGGATTAAATATTTAATCTTAATTAAATATTTTGAGTTGGGATTAGGGTTAGGAAATGATGGGATTAGCTTTTAATTGAAATTAAAGAAGGATTAGAAGATTCTGGAATAGGTTAGTGGTCTTAAGGAAATTGGCCAAGTTTTGGGCAAAAAATAAATAAATCATTTATTTTGGGATTTTTTGTCAATTTATTAATTAAATAATTAATAAATAGGGGAATAATGTTTAAATAAGATTTAAACATTTTTGGGAGGGATTTCTTTATTAAATATTTTTAATTAAGATAAAGGGATTTAATGACATAAAAATAAATAAATAAATTAATAAATGATGATGTCATCAGGAGATTTTTTAGAAAATAAAAATACTTTATTTTCTAAATGATTTTTAGGTGTCTACATTTTGCCCCTCTTTGATGTGATGCCGCAAGTGGCATGGCATCAAAGACAAGAAAATAAGATGCCCGAGGCTAGAATTTAGAGGAATGAGGGGTTGTGCCCCCTCGAGAAAATAACGCAAGGAGTAAATGTTGTAAAATTTTCTCGAAAGGAAACAAAGAAGGAAGGGCCTAGGAAGAAGGGGAGATAAATAACCAAGCTTCCAAGAGCAAAGATGGGTGAATGCAAGATGAGATGAAATGCAAAATGCAGGATGCAGCTACATGAGAGATGCAAGATGCAAGATTAATCTATATGATGCAAGATGCAGGGGATTTGGGGAAGCTCCAAGTGCAACTGTGGAGAGCACAACCTAGTTTAATATAGCAATGCTAGAGACTTGCCAAGGATACTGGGATCATGAGGGCTTGTCACCAGCGTTGTAGAGGACTGACGCTAAAAAGACATGCAGGGTTTCCCTAGCATCACACATGAAACCCGAAGGAGGCATGGTGGAAATGATGCTGAAGAAACCACAAACACACAACTGACTCACAGGCAGAAGCAAAAGATCAAAAGACCCTGCCCCAAATTATCCTGATTCGTAGTGCACCAAGATATAAAGGATCGTGGAAACTTTGAGTAGAGAACAACAAGAAGCTGTAAAAGATTAACAAGATCCAAAGGACAAAATCCAAGACCAAAATGATAACTCCAAAAAGACATCCTTTGCCAAGGAGAGAGATTTGATGTGACAGATTGATTGATGGTGGGAAGATTGGTCTGACCATGTGGAAGGATGCATCGAAATGGACTGGGTGTGATTGGTGGAAGATTAGGTTAGATAGGAAGGATACAACTGAGGGGACCCGTGATTAGGCTTAGGTCAGACAAAATAGAAGTATAGATTTGTGCAGACCCGATGTTGATGGGGAGAATGTGGTGTTGCTGATTGGCAAATGATGAAGTCAAAGAATAAGCACAGTGATCAAGAATAGTCAACAATTGAGGTGGCTGAAGTGCAAGGCTGGGTAGGACAAAGAGTTATGATCAAATGCTACTGTAGGACTGACAAGGACTATGTACAACAAGACACAAGGATATGTACAATGGACAGGAAGATATTTTCAATGGATAGGGACAAAAGCTCAGGATTGGGGATAGGAAGATCTCGCTATACAAGATATACATGAAGGATCATGCTATACAAGATATACAAGATATGGTACAAGATAGGTGCAGGTGGGATTGTGGATATCCTAGAGGATTTATGAAAAAGAGGAATGCTGGGGGATGGTGGATGGGGATGGGGATGGAAAAAAAAGGATGGAGATGCTGGGATGGGGGGATGGGAGTTTGATAGATAATGACTTGGTCCACTATGTATGGTGCCTATTTGCCAGGTTTTCACCAACATACTTGTCCAAGGTGCTTGAATTGCCAAGTTTTCACCATTGGATGATTATTTTTCTTTTTCTTTTTTCTTTTTTTGCTTTTTTTCAATTTTTATGGATTTTTTGAATATGTAGATCTGGTTCAGGCATATAACCTCTTTAGATGTATGATGTTGATGGGATCATTCAAAGGGTCACCTTCTGGTGTAGATAACTAATAAGCTCCAGAGCTGAAGCATGCTGTGACAACATAGGGGCCCAACCAAGTAGGCTCAAACTTGCCTTTCTTTTCTTTATTTTCTTGGACTTTCTGATTTTCTTTGAGGACCATGTCACCAACCTGAAATTGTTTGGGATGGACCTTCTTATTATAACTCCTTTTGAGTCAATTCTGGTATGCAACCAGGTGATCATAGGCTTGTTGTCTCTTTTCATCTAACAGGTCTAGCTGTGTGAGACGGGCCACACGATAGTCTTCATCAGTGGTGTCGTTCTTCATGGAGACTCGCAATGATGGGAGCTCAACCTTGATCGGTAGAACGGCTTCGCCACCATATACAAGGGAATATGGGGTGGTGCCTGTGGGAGTGCGATAAGAAGTACGATAGGCCCAAAGGGCAGGATTGATTTGGAGGTGCCAGTCATGACCAGAATCATTGACAACCTTCTTGAGGATTTTTAAGATAGTTTTATTGGTTGCCTCAGCCTGGCCATTTCCTTGAGGGAAATATGGACTAGAGAAATGATGATAGATGTGGAGTCTAGCACACAGATCATCCACATGCTAGTTTTCAAAAGGTGTGCCATGGTCTGTGAAGATGGTAGATGGTATGCCAAAGTGACAAATGATGTGGTAAAGGATGAACTTGGATATTTGAATGCCAGTAGTTAGGGTGAGTGAAATCGCTTCAACCCATTTGGTGAAGTACTTTGTGGTAGTTATTATGTACTTGTGTCCATCCGAGGAAAGGGGAGTGATTAAGCCAACAAGGTCAAAGCCCTAACATGAAAATGGTCAAGGTGGTGCAATGGGTTGCAAGTCTTGTGCTGGTGCATGAATCAAATTTGCATGCTGCTGACATGGTAAACATTTTCTAACAAACTCACAAGAATCATGTTCCATGGTTGGCCAATAATACCCAACTCGAAGAACTGCTTAGCGAAAACCATGCCACTTGTGTGGGCACCGCAAATTCCAGCCTGGACCTCTTGTAAAGCCAGTATGGGCTCGTTCGAATCTAAACACCTAGAAAGGATGTGGTGATATCCTCGATGATAAAGGGTGTTCACTACAAGAGTGTAGCGGGAAGCTCTATGAATAAGGTTCTGGCATTGGTTATTGGTGAGATGGGGAGATATGATACCATTCTTTAGATATGCATGGATGTCATGGTACCATGGGGACTGGGGACCAACCAAGACACACACCATTTTTGCATCGGCGTTCTCATAAGCTGGTGTATGTAGCTGCTCAACTAAGAATTCATACTGTGATGCATCACGTGGGATTTCTAACAAGGACCCAATAGTTGCCATTGTGTCTGCTGCTTTATTCTGAAGTCTGGGTATCTGTGTGAATTGTAGATTTAGGAAATGCTCTTTCAATGTATCTACGAGTTCTTTGTAAGGTAGTAGCTTGTCATCCTTTGTCTGATATTCATCTAGGACTTGCTTGATAATCAGCTGTGAATCACCGAACACTTGCAGTTCTGTGATATTCCATTGAATGGTTGTTTTGAGACCTAAGATGAGTGCCTCATATTCTACAATATTGTTGGTACATGAAAATCCCAACTTGAATGATTTTGGGATGTAGTCACCTTGAGGTGTGACAAATAGGATTCCTACCCCCGATCCATGTGATGTGTAGGAGCCATCAAAGTATAGTTTCCACATGGGTTGTTCTTCAATCATACATAAGTGTTCATCAGAGAATTCCATGATTAGTGGATAAGCATCCACCAGTGGTGCTTCTGCTAGCTGATCAGCAATGACTTGCCCTTTGATTGCTTTCTGATCTATGTACTGGATGTCAAACTCACTGAGTATCATGACCCATTTTTCCATATGGCTTGTGAGAGTTATCTTTGATAGTAGATATTTGAGGGGGTCCACTTTTGAAATGAGCCTGATTGTGTGACTGAGCATGTAATGTCTAAGCTTTTGAGTGGCAAAAAGCACTGCAAGGCATGCTTTTTCCATGGGTGAGTAATTAAGCTCATAGCCGACAAGAGTTCAACTAATGTAGTAGATGGCTCTCTCTTTTTTTTCATCATCATGCTGAGCTAGGAGTGCCCCCGATGTTGTAGTGGTTGCTGAGATGTAGAGTATGAGAGGGCATCCTGGAACTGGTGGCACTAGGATTGGAGAGTTGGCTAGATACTCCTTGAGCTAATCAAAGCTTCTCTGACATATGGGATCCCATTTGAAGCTTGTGTCTTTGCATAAAAGATGCGTGAAAGGTTGGCACTTGTCTGCCAGTTGAGAAATGAACCGACACATTGATTGAAGCTTTCCTTGTAGGCTTCTGAGTTATCTGAGTGTTCTTGGGGGAGGCATTTCTATTATTGCTTTGACCTTTTTAGGGTCAATCTCTATGCCTCATCGTGATACTATGAAACCTAGGAGCTTTCCAGATGTAACACCAAAGACACATTTTCTTGGATTGAGCCATAACCCATAGTGTTGCAGGCGATCAAACACACTCTCAAGAATGTCAAGGTGTTCATGGCCTGTTTTTGATTTTGTAAGAATATCATCCACATAGTCCTCTAGGATCTTGTGAATCATGTCATGGAAGATTACTATCATCGCTCTCTAATATGTGGCTCCTGCATTCTTTAGACCAAAGGGCATCATGTTATAGCAAAAGGTACCCCATGGAGTGGTTAATGTTGTTTTGTGTTGGTCTTCTACTGCTATATGAATTTGATTGTATCCAGAGAAACCATCCATTAGTGACAACATTTCATGGCCCACTGTAAGATCTATGATCATGTCTATGTTAGGTAGCGGGAAATCATCTTTAGGACATGCTTTGTTTAGGTCCGTGAAATCTGTGCATATTCGGATGTCACCGGAAGGCTTTGTGACAGGCACCATGTTGGAGATCCAATCTGAATAATCTATAGCTCTGATAATCTTTGCATCCAGGAGCTTTTCTAGTTCTGATTTTACCAATAGAGCTACCTTGGGATGCATTTTGCGTAGCTTCTACTTTACTAGTTTGACATTAGGGTCTACAGCTAGATGATGAACAATAAGTTTAGGATCAAGTCCAGGCATGTGTGCGTATGACCATGCAAAGTTCATAGTAGCTTCTTGAAGTAGCGCAGTGAAAGCCATTTCTTCACCTTCTGTCATGTTGGCTGCAATGTAGGTGATCCTCGAACATTCCTCTATACCTAAGTTGATTGGCTTGGTTTCTTCTATGATGATAGGTGACTACTCAGGTCTATAATCCTGGATGGGAGGAAGAGGCAAGTCTTCATCTTCTAGCGCTTGAATTGTCAAGTTTTCACTAGAAGATACGCTCTTTATTTTTACTTTTTTGGAATCAGAATGTGCCCCAGAAGGGTTTTCACATAAGGACTCATGTTTTACTCTTTCTATTTCTCTTTTGTAGCTAAAGCTTGCCTCCTCTCCAAAGTATCCTTCTGGGTCAAGCTTATAGATGTGAGTTGACTCTGAATTGTGAATTGATTGTGGGCCTGATGCCCCCATGAATTCTAGGAGTGCTTCCATGCTTTGGAACTCATCGATGTGTGTAATGCTTGGTTGGTCCCAGTCTATGAGTTCAGGGTGGGTGAGGGGAAGTTCTATGAGATTGATGGCAAGTTTTCGGAGGACAGAAGTCTCTTGGAGGGTGTCATCTTCAAAGATATCATCGTAGGATCTGATTTCTTTCTCTTCAGGGATGTCTTTGATCTCTACGAGGTCATCCTGGCTATTTAAGAGGGGAACACTAGTCATGTTGGTGCCCCCAGTTGTGGTATTAGGCCCTTGTATATGCAGGCAAGGGGTATTAAAGCCAAGACCCTGGTGCTTAGGATTCTTTGATGGTGTGATGGGATATTGGTTGCCACCTTCTTGTGGCCCTAGACCACCACCTTGATAGTGCCATTGTTCAGTGGTATACTTATATTGTTTTGGATATTTATCTTTGAAATAGCCAAGAAGTTGAGTGTCAGGTGATGGGGGATCTTTATACAACCACCTATTTATGTCAGGATCCATCTCTTGACTGTTTATGTTGCCATGGGATTCAAAAGTCATAGATCCGATTTTCTTGATTTCATGATGCTCTTCAATAGGCTTGCTTTGGTGATTTGGGTGCCCTTGAGTATGTGGATCAAGCGGGAGGGCCCCTATGGAAAATGCATCATGTAGGCTATATTCAACACAACCCTAGTTATTGATCTTGATGGAAGATAGGGTGGAGGTGAGAATGGTTTCTGGATCACAATGGGATCGAGATGAGCTGGCAAAAGAAGTACCAATGTCAATTCTAGGACAATGAGTGGAGTGAGGGAATGATGCTTCCATCGCACGATAGTATGCGAAGGGTTGGGGGTCAGCATGGATGGTAATCTCAGTGCTTTGATGTGGAAATTTTATGCACTGATGGTAAGTAGATGGTACAGCCTTAATGGAATGAATCCATGGTCGGCCTAGGGGGATATTAAATGGTAGGTCAAGATCAACAACATGGCAAATAGTATCCTATGTTGTTGGGCCCAGCTGAATGAGAAAAGTAATGGTACCTTCAGAGGTACACTCCAAGTTGTCATAGGCTTTAATAGTGATCACTTCATGTGCTATATCAGCTTGGGTGAACCCAATTTGCTGAATGAATTTCAAAGTACACAAGTTCAGGGCTGAGCCATTATCTATTAAGACCTGTTTGATGGCAAAGTCTCTGACCATGATGGCGATGCGGAGAGGGAGAGTATGGTCAGGTGCAATGGCTGGCATGTCAGATGGTTTGAAGGATAAAGCACAAGCTGCAGATAGATGTCCCACAAGGGTCTCAAACTAGGTGGTGTTAATGTCTGTGGGGACATGTCCTTCTTTGAGAGCTCGGTCGAGGATCTCCTGATGGAGAGGTGAAGTGTGGAGAAGGTCCAAGATGGATATTTGGGCTAGTGTATTCTATGAGGTTGTACTATGCATTGTGTGCATTTTGTACTGGCCTTGGATGAGCACCAGCAATAGTTATCTGACCCCTACGGGTGGTAACAGCACATTGACTATCTGCTCCTCCGACATGGATGGTATTGACTGTGGGCTCAACTTGGGCTATACATCCAACAAATTTATCATAATTGATGTAGGCAGTAGTGTGATCTTCTTGCTTGCCTTTACCATGATTCTAGGGATGATTGGTATTAGCTTGATTCTTCCCAGCATTATGTTGTGGGAACACATTCTGATAGATTTGTAAATTGGCATTTGGTGAGGCTTGAGCAGGTGTATCTGCTTGAATCTCTTTTTATCAATGAGATCTTGGATATAGTTTTTGAGTCTCATACACTTCAGGGTAGTGTGTCCTTTGACATGATGATAATCACAGTACTCATGATCTTTGTACCAATCAAGCTTGGGAGTGGTATCATCAACTAGCTAAATTGTTGGATATGTAATCAAGTTGGCCTTGGCCATTCGATGAAAGATAACATCTAGAGGTTCACCCAGTGGTGTGAAGGTCTTATTTGGATAATTTTGAGCTCTGGGTTTGTTCTGCTTGGGAGCAATATTGACAGCATTGACTTGATTGTTTGGGTTACCTTGATAAGCTTGATGGGCTTGCTGCTGATAATTCTACTGATTATTCTGAGAATGATATTGTTGCATGGGTTGTTGATGGACTTGAGGAGGTTGCTAATGGATGGGCGCTTGTTGTTCTTGGTATGCAAGAGTTGACAGAGGACTAGCTACAACAAATTGGACATGCTTGGTATCAGTGGCTCCATTAGTAACAACATTCTTGTTACGATTCTAGTAATGGGATTTATCATTGCTGGGTTTTTGGGCATCATTTTTGAAGTGCCAGATTGTACCTTCATCTAGGAGGGCCTTTTCAATACCTATCCCCTTGCTCTTGATATCTTGATAGGTTTGGAGATAATTCATTCTCATGAAGTGGGATAACTTAGGATGCAGATTATCAATAAAGATTTTGGTCAAATGCTTTTCAGGTGGCTGGTATGATAACTTGGTAGTAAGGTTCTGCCATCGTTGCAAGTATTCTGCTAGGCTTTCTCAATCTTTATATTTTGAGTTGCAGAGATCTAACAAGGTCAACTCATTCTCAACATTGTGGGCATAGTGGGCAATGAACTTCTCAGAAAGTTCAGCAAAGGTTGTGATAGTCCCACATGGTATTTTGTAGAACCATTCAACAACGGTTCCTCCCAAGCTTTTGGGGAATAGGCATAGGAGATAGTTATCACTATAAGCCACTTCTTGGCATGCCATATAGAATTCTTTAATATGATTGATTGGATCTCCTTTTCCCTGGTATTTATCAAATTTAGGTGTCTCAAAGTGCTTGGGGAAAGGTATAGCGGCAATGGATCGGTCAAATGGATAAGGACACACCTCCTCAAACTTGTAGGTTTTTCTATTGATACTGGTTTGAAGCTCTTTAAGAGCATTCTTCATGGCTTCCCATTCAGCACTGGTTGGTGTTTGAGTAGGTACTCCCATTTGAGGTGGATATTGTGGAGTGGGATATGGAGATGGCCCAGTGGGATAGGTAGATTGGAGTGGATCTTGGAGTGATGCTTGCTAGGGAGGATACTACTGATGTGGCATAGGGGGATGTTGCGGTGATGGATATGAGACTGCTTGCTGGTGTTGTGGGATGACGCGGATTTGCTTCTGTGACTGATAGGAGGAAACTTGTTGCTGTTGGGGAATGGTGGGGGTTTGTTGCTATGACTGGAAGTATGGTTGCTACAAGGGTGGCTGATGGAATGATGTAGCTTGCTGATAGGATGGTCTTTGCTAAACTTGGCTCTGTAGTTGACCGATATAAGTCAGGTGCATTCCCGCATTGCTTAAGGGTGGAACTGATGTAGGGAAGCTTGAAGCAAAGGGTGACTGGGCAGGACAACTTGCGAAATGGGATGAATTTTTCTACTGAGGTGGAGAAACTTGCTGAAAAGCACTATGTATTGGGAATGGATAGCTTGTGAAGGATGAGGTTGGTGGAGGTTGAGATGGTTGCTGTTGTGCTGCTTTTGAGAAGGTGGCTTGTTGGTTTGCAAAAATAGATGTGGGAGAGTGAGTTGGTATTCCAAAGGCTTTCATTTCTTCTTGAGTGAGACCCCAATGAGAACCAGTGTGAGGTGGGAATTGTGCTACAGTGGATGCTGAGAAGGTAGATGTAATGGGAGTTTGGGACATGAATGGTGGATTGGGAAAACCCATGGAAGGCATTCCTATGGTGAAGGCATTTTGCTGGGCTTGTGCCTGGGTAGATGCTTGTTGGGGGGGGAATGAAGAGAACGCTTGCATTCCCCATGAAAAGGGGGATGTTGATGTAGAAGTTTGCTGGGTATGAAAGGGGAGTGGTTGTGCTACCCCCGGAGTAGATGATGTAGAGGTTTGCTAGGTGAAAGAGGGAAATGATTGCGTTGACCCCTGAAATGATGGTGTGGATGCTAAAGCTTGGGGATTGAAAGTAAAAGATGATTGCGTCCCTCCTGGCACAAAAGGTGTGGATGTGGAAGCTTGTGAAGTGAAGGGGGAGGATGATTGCATCCCTCCTGGAGTGAAAGGTGTTGCTTGGTCTATGGAAGATGGTGGAGCTTCTTGTGCAAAGGTTTGTGTAAGAGGTGGGAGTTGATTCTGGGACAAGCGTTGGATTTGTGCAAGAGCTTGAGCGGCCATGGTAGATGATGAAGTACTTGTGATAGGGAATGGAGTAGATGGTGTTATAGCTTATGTTACAGGATTTGCAAATCTTCCTTGCAGAAGAAGGGGAATGGCAGAGGTTTCTTGGGATGTTTGCAAGGTTGGATCAAGGAATGGTTGGATAAATGGAGAGTATACTTGTGCTGGGATTTGGATAGTACTTATGGGAATGCGAGGATGGAGATATGGTGGAATGGAAGTCTGTGCTTGTGCAAAGTTAGTGAACATGCTTTTCTGGTTTTGGGCTATGAGTGCATTGAATACTGGTGGATTCTCTAGATGATTCACAAATGTTTCTATTGCCAGAGGAGATGAGGGGATATTGGGATCATCCCATGTGTTTCCAGTTTGTATTTTGGGATCATAGGCTATCATTGCACTGGTAAAAATGTTGGGATCAGATGAACTGGTGATTGGATAAGGATTCATGTTCCTTCTTTTTCTAGATCCGGATCTTGTCTCGACAGGCATGGAGATGCAAATGCTAGATGGATGCAAGATGTTTCCTAAAGGACTCTAAAGGATGGTGGATGCAAGCTTAAGGAAATTCTAAGGATGATGAACTTCTAGAATGCGATGCAAGGATTGGTGAAATGCTCGGATTTGGATCAAGGATGGTGGAAGATTGATGGGGGATGGTGGCAGATTGGTAAAAAAGCTTGGTGATGATGGAGGCTTGGTGGGATGCTATGATTTGGGTCAAGATTGGGTGGAGGATTGATGGGATGCTAGTGGAAGATTACTAAGTGTCAACAATGAGCTGTTGTTTTTCCTGACGGAGGATCAGTGGTAGGATTTGGCCAACCTAGGATAGACTAATGATCTTTGGTCAACTGGATTCTTATCAATACAAGCCAATCTCTTGCTCGAGATGATGAGGCTATGCAAGGACAAGTTGGATTTCTTTTAGACAAAGCTTTGTCAAAAAGGGGATGATTTCTAATTTAGGATAAGGGATGGAAACAACTCAAAAGGTTTTGAACACTAAGTGCTTGTGGATTTGGATCTCTGGATTTGGCACAAAAGGATGGTGAGTTCTGATTTGGATATTGGATGCTAGATTTTGGATGAAGGATATGGGACTCTGATTGTGGATTGCTGATGGAAAGATGGTGAAGGATGATGGAACAATGCTTTCTCTAAAAGGATGATGCAAATGCAACTGGGATGGATGATCTATGATGCTGCTAGGAAGATGATGGTGTATGCAACTAAGAATGTTTCTAGAATGCAACTAAGGATTTGATGATGAAGCAGGGATGAAACTAGGATGAAACTATGATGAAGGACTGCCAAGATAGGATTTTGAGATCTGAAGGTAGAATGGACATGTGATGGATCCTATCTAATCTTCTCTTTCAAGACTGATGTAGCGATGGTTCACTTAGAATCGGTAGGCAAACTGTTTGACTCTTGTGTTATAGCCAATATTATTAAGCCTTTCTTGATATTTTTCTTCTGCTTGGGTTGCTTGGATAGAGGATTGATGGCTCTTAAGGTTTCTTTTTGAAACTTTCTTCTCTTGATAATCCTTGGATTTGGGTAACTTAGCTTTCAGATGTTTGATCAAATTGGGCATAACTTGGGAAAATTCTGATAAGTTTGGTTTGAGACAAAAGGCTTTTTGGATATCTGATTCCAAGGGTATATTTGCAAAATGTTCTGAGTATCTTGAGTCGGGTTTGTTGATCAGTTTGAGGTTTCCCAATGGCAAAGGATAGATTTCAACAAAGATTTTTGGAAAAGCAATCTCCACAAGGGACAAAGCAACCTTGTGGGATACAAACAGGATAACTAACTCTGATAAATCTTTGAAAGTGTATGTTCCAACAATGTTTTCATGGAGTATTGACTGTCAAGCACTTCAAATAGATCTACCTAAGGAAGGTGAGTATCAAAATCGCTTGCCCACAGCTTGGTACCCCCTAGAAGGGAATACAAATGGTGAGTAATCTTGAGGCGACCCGGTAAACCCCTTGGAATCGGTCCTTGCACAAGGATTTTGATACTTTCAGATGTAGATAGGGTAGCCTCTATTTTATCAGGTTTTTAATAGTTTCATGGAGTCTCCATACCCAGTTATGCTGACCGCCTGTGACTCACTTAAGATCCTAGCCAACAACACTGGGGGAGGAATATTTACCTTTCCCTAGACATTTGCATTTGGCACAAAATGCTTGTGGATTAGGAGATATAAGTGAGTACCTTTTGCCTTCACTTTATTTATCTACCGACTAGGAGGGATACCGGTTTGAGGTTGTTCTCCGAGGAGGAAGCACTTTTCTCCCTGGACAGGCCTCACTAAAAGTAGAATAAGTGAACTTGTCCGAGTCCAAATGTTCTACATTGCTTACTTTAATAGGTTTTACAGAAAATAAAAGCTCCTAGATACACATCAAGCAAGTTGTTCTTTTTCCCAATTTGTTTAAGTGATGTTTTGAATTTGAATAACTGAAGACACAAGTGTTTAGGCTTTGATTTGTTCTTTTTCCAAAAGACTTTTGAGCATTTACAGTTGCGTTGACTTGGGCATTCAACATTGAATTATCATGTTTGATTTAGAATTTTGAAGTGCTTTGTTTTTTCCTTAAGGCATTCAAGATTGAATTTGCGCTTTGCTTGAACTGAAAAGGAAGGAATAGAGATTTTTTCTTTTAATGTATTCAAGATTGGGTTTGATTTTCAAATGGACAATGACACTTTAAGACTTAGCTTCATTCCTTTAATTTCATTCAAGATTTGTTTTGACCATTTGCTTTGATTAAGAAGGCAAGTTCCTAATTTAGCTTTGATGCATAAAAAAAAAACAAAGATTTTTGCAAGATTTTGTTTAAGGCATTCAAGAGTGCATTGAAGTTTATTTTAAGCCAACCAAATGAAATTTTGAGGTTCCTAAACATGCAAGAAGGTTCATGAGCCTTAAGGCTTTATCATTTTGGTGATTTCCTTTCCCTCCAAGAAGTACCTGCAAAACACAGAGTTTAGATCCTATAAGAAAAATCAAAGTTCAAAAACTTTAAAAACATCAGATTACCTCTTTCTAGAATAAATGTGCAGTTATAGAGAACAAATGCATAGGAATATGTGACGAATGCGCACTTTTCCAATTTTGAACATATGCGCAATAACAGAGAATGCATGCGCAACTACATCTATTCTGCTAGAATGCTTTTAAAAATGCTAATTTTCAAAAAAAACAAATGCACAGCAAGTCTGAACAAATGCGCAGCAAGTCTGAACATATGCGCAGCAAGTCTACACGTATGCGCAACAAGTCTGAAAAAATGTGCAATTTTAGTAAAAATGTGCAGTTTTGATGATAAATGCGTAGTTTTCCGCAATAAATGTGCAGATTTTCAAAAAAAGTTACAAATGCGTAGCTGTGGGCAACAGATGCGTAGTTTCTGATACGACAGAATGTTGAAACCCAAAATTTTGAGAAAAAGAGGAGAAAAACGGCCACAAAATATTGATTTTGGAGTAGATGATCAGGACAGGGGTCCCACCGGGCGTGCCAGAATGTGGACTAGGCTTTTGAGGATACCTTTTTTGAAAGACTTCAAGCCAAACAAAGATTAGATGTTAGTCTAAGCATGAAATCAATGCAAAACAAATAAAACTCTAAACTAAGCCACCTCAGATTGAGCTAAAACAAGTGCACCCAAGCACTGTTTGATTTGATCTTGCTTAAGGGGATGTGGGTGTGCTCTCTAATCACTTGGAGCATATTCCTTATGCACTTAGGACGGATTTAAATCCATGAAAACCTCAAAATGGCACAAAATAGGTATAGAACACCTGATTTGCCCCTAAGGCCTCAAGGATCAAAATGATGCTGATATGAATATTAAGCTACATAAGATTTATGCTAAGATTGATTTTAAGCCAAATAGAGATGTGATGATGCTATGCTTATGCAAAACAATGAAATAAACTAAGTTAATCCATTATTACTAAATTAGGATGAGCTAAAATGCTTGAAAGTAAGTTAAATTAAGATGATTATGCTAAGTCTAGAGCTAAATGGGCATGATAACAATGCATGAGAATAAAAGTTAAACTAATGAATTTTCTCTTGAAAGGAGGAGCATTTATAGGATTTGGAAAGGAGGAATGAATGGCCAAGATCAAAATCCTTAAGAGAGGCCAAGATTCATTCAAAGGGGAGCACATGGATTGTGCTAGTTCAGGGCCACCTCCTTGTGACAAGTTTCACAAGGGCGTTGGGTTGAAAGATGGGAGGAATGTGCACAATTTGGGAAATGTGCCTAAGGTCAAAGGGTGTAAGAAAGGGATGAGGGGCTTCTTAAATGCATGATAAATGCATGTAAGAGGGATAAGGAGGCCTTAAATGCACTTAATGCATGTAAGAGAAGTCTCTAGAAGTTTGTTGACTTTGGGTTAAGCTTAGGAGTTGGCTAACCTTGGTTAGGGAATGTGACAGGATTAGGGGAGGGATTAGGATTAGGAATAAGGTTAGGACTTTCTAGAAGAGTCTAGAATTTCCTTAGGATAAACATGGATTTTAGGAAATAAATAAAGATTTATTTATTTCCATGGTTTTAGGTTTGAGAATATTTATTAAAAATGAATTTAACAAATATGAGGATTAAATATTTAATCTTAATTAAATATTTTGAGTTGGGATTAGGGTTAGGAAATGATGGGATTAGCCTTTAATTGAAATTAAAGAAGGATTAGAAGATTCTGGAATAGGTTAGTGGTCTTAAGGAAATTGGCCAAGTTTTGGGCAAAAAATAAATAAATCATTTATTTTGGGATTTTTGGTCAATTTATTAATTAAATAATTAATAAATAGGGGAATAATGTTTAAATAAGATTTAAACATTTTTGGGAGGGATTTCTTAATTAAATATTTTTAATTAAGATAAAGGGATTTAATGACATAAAAATAAATAAATTAATTAAATAAATAATTAATTAATAAATGATGATGTCATCAGGATATTTTTTAGAAAATAAAAATAATTTATTTTCTAAAGGATTTTTAGGTGTCTATAGTAATATAGAGCATACACAAGTAGATCTAGACACTAAATCAAGATTATAAAGAAATAAACCTATATATCTAGATGCATAAAATGTATATTAAGCACATAAGGGGAATCTAACAACACAATCAGAATGGAAATGTAATGAGTTGCATTCAACAAAATGTACAATGGGGAAATAGGGAGAGAAATGCAACATAAAACATATTAAGAAAAAATTATTTCCCCATTTCATTGATTCAACATTAGGAAGGAAAAGTATCCCTAACAGGCCCAAGGGGTGACTCAAGAACTAATTGGGAATAAGGATTCACCATTCACTAAGTAATGAAATGAGAATGATTAAGTGATTAAATAGATCTAATAGAGAAGTCACTAAAAATGTTATCAAAATAGGCTAATACAAATTGATATTGAGCCGAAAATGATAAAAATGGAAACCAAAAGAAAAAATACACTTTCTTTAGAAATTTCATTAAAAAATGGTAGGGACAGGTCAAAAATCAAAGTGTTCCCAGGGACAGGTTGAAAGTGGTGACGTGTTCCCAACACTTTCAAATGAGATTTTCATAGAACCTGCAACTATTCATGTACTACCTAGAAAAGATATGAGAGCTCTACAACTTGTTCTTTCACACAAAAAAAAGAATGAAAAATCACTTTCCTTTGTCAAACCCCTTTTTTAGGAATCAAATTCATAGATCTATGATTGTCAAACCTAGATAAAGAATGTAGATATACTTAATAACCACATATAAAGGACATAGAGAGAGAGAAGGATGAATGAATGAATCTTCTAGATTGATTTAGAATTCCTCCACATGGCCATCATGTGAGAAAAAATTGTATTAATTGGAGAAGATTTCTTTTGACTTGATGGTTCTTGAAGAAATGGAGACTTGGATATCTTGAATTAGATGCTTTCTTTCAAATCTTGAATCTAAATCCTTAATTTCTCAACTTGATTGCTTGATTTATTGATGGATAGATTGCACTTTTTTACTTTGTTAACAAATGAGGGGAGAGGAGGTCCTTTTATACTTCGCTCCATCCACTCAAGATTCAAATTTGATCTAGGTTGACCATAATTGTAAACCTCGAAAGAAGACCTTGATATAGAGCTCTAGGGAAAATTTGGGTTGAAAAGCCTAAGGATAAGTTTCCATTGGTGATATATCGCATGGATAGGTCTCCATTGGTGATATTTTTTAGGTAATTTGAGGTCAAATTTCATGGAGATGTAAAGGAAAGTGAATAAGTGGAGGAAAAGAAGAGACATGTCACAAGGATCAAGCTTAATGGATATTTAGCCCTCAAAATCAACAAAATGGTGCCTAATAGGTCCTAAAGCATCTAATTATAGATGATAACTTCTTAGGATTATATAGTATAAAATCCTTTTATGGAGTTAATAAGATCTTAACCATATAATATCTCTCTTCTATATGTCTACTAAAAACTCTAGCTCCATCAACAACATCTGTGACTCTATATATGTAGCTTCCAACAATACTCTCATTTTCTACCTTTCTTAAGAACTCATACTTCTATTTTAGGCTCATCAACCTTTCTTTTTATTTTGTTGAATCTCCTTCATATAGAAACACAAATTTATCCCTTATCTCTTTATCTCACTTTATACCTTTCACCTTTCCAAAAGGTGTTACATAAAATATTAAAAATTAATTCTCTTACTTTCACATTAGCTTCCTTATATTTTTCTTCTTCAATAGTAAAAGGTTTTCTAGGAGATGGATTTTAAAAAGTTTGAATAACCTTCCAAATAACATTCTACAAGGTTTCCAAATATGCTTCCATCTTTTCTTTCCAATAAGGAAAATTTGTGCAATCAAATATCAGAGCTTGAAAGTGTAAGTTTTGCACCATCCTAGATGTACCTCAAATGGTTAAGCTTCTTCAAGAAAAAACTTACTTTGATACCAATTATTGAACACACATCAAATTCTAAGAGGGAGGGTGAATCAACATAAACCAAAACCCTTACTTAGAAAACAAACCATCAATGTTATCCACCACAAAAATTACTAAGTAAACAATGAATTGAAATAATAATACATAAGAACCAAGATTTTTATACATGAAAAACCCAAACAAGATAAAACCATGGTTAGAACTTGTCCCAAAATATAAATCACTGATATATAGTGTGATTATAAATATAGTAGGATCTCACTACTTCAAACTTAAAACTAAGGGCTCATTTACCATATGATATTGAATATAGATAAGAGCTCACTACTTCAGACTTACAACATAGGCTCACTGCCAAAGTAGCAAGATATAGAAAAGAACTTGTACACCCAATAATCACTATCCTAGGGACAAGATACATATATAACTCTTGTGAATATATAAAGGGTAATTATTCTGATAATTTATTTTTCTGCACAACTCTATTAACTTCACCAATACATTGTCACTTCCTTTACTTCTCTACCATAGTCATAAAACAACAATCAGATAAACTATACTCTTCTCTTCTGAAAATTTTCTTATAGATTTTTACTTTCTAGCACTCTACTCTATTATATTTTTATAAAGCACATACTATACATACAAATGATAGGTCATTGGAATTACAAAAAAGTAGGTCATTCCAAAACAAAACTAAAAAAAAATTACAATTCATCCATGTCAACAAAAAAATATAATAAGGTTCATGCCAAGAGCATCCAAAATAAAACATAGGTCACACATAATATGAAATCATATGGATAAACATTAAATATATGTCACACATAATATGAACCCATATGTATAAGAGACAATCATTAAATACAATGTCTAAACCAAAAATATGAAGCATGATTCACTCTAGGAGAATGAGGGACCATTAACACATTACACATATCCCAATACTAGATCCACAATAACCAGAAAAACTTCCATAGTTATCTCAAACATGTAGCATCACACTACCTAGAGAACCATATCACTTGCTAGCTATCTCTATATCTCCACATGCTATGGTGATATCTAATCTCCACATTAGATGCCATGTCAAATTAAAGATGTCCACACCAGAAGCCACCACAACACATTTCCAAAAGAGAACACAAACTGATCATAACTAGAACACTTGGAAACACTATTTCTAAATCACCAAGAACTATTTTTGGATCACCAAGAAACACTACAATCAAGACCAAAACTTGAATATAATACAAGTCATATACGCACTTCTTCAACTCTTATTTCCAAAGTAGAAACCTTTCAGAGAACACAACTAAACAACTATATATCCTATTAGATAACTAAGAGGGAGGGTAAATTAGATATGTCTAGTTATCCTATAGTCCCAAATACTCATAGAAGTATAAAATAAATAAACTTAAATAGCTTAGTAAACACTTGACTATGTCTTTCTAATTTATTTACCGAATACCAATTAAATCATCTAGTGTATACCGATCAAACTAGTAATTGTAATGTGTAAAGTGAAATAAAAAAATCATCACATGCATACACATATAACACTTGATTTTTAACGTGGAAACCATGTTAAGGGAAAAGCTACCTAGGATTAGTACCTGAAATAATTTCACTCTTCTAAAGTGAGCTCGATTAAGAGCCAACCCTGTTAAAGGTTACAAAACACACTATAAGGTGTGACCTTGTTATAGGCTTTATCACTAATAGTTCTTCGTGACCATACATTCACTTGGGTCAACAAGAAAACAATCAAATTTCATTGAATGTCATAAAGAAATAAGTAAAGAGTGTTAATTCCCACTTGGTTAAGAGATTTTGTCTATATAAATAGTTAGAATGCAACAGTAAATGATCTGATTCAAATACAACTTCTTTTTTATATTTAGATCCATGCTAAACTCATATACCTTTGGCCATCATAATCTCTTAAATTTTCTTTTATCCTCCAACTATGTTCTGCTTCGGTTAATCTCCTTTTTGATGTTCGGTGTAGTCTACAGAATCGCTGAATTCTCACTCCAACCTGTCTGACTAGCTTCACATGAATACAATCTTCTCCTCACACATATATATCATTTTTAATCTCTTGTCTCCTTTCCTAGACATGATAAACTATTTTCTTCTTAGCCATAGAATTTTCCACTTAATCTCTATTGTTGATTTTTCTACTCTAACCTTCTTTAGAACTTGTGTCTTAACCATGCTTTCAATCTTCATCATCCGATCAAACTTGAATTTTGTCAACCGTATATCTTCATAAAAAAATTTACCTTTGTCCTCAAAATCATCCTAATTCATCCAACTCATCATCTCAAGTTGAAAATCACATGTTTCACATTATTTCTTTCACTCAGTCAGTACCATGATGTGTCAGTGACTTCCATACTTGGTTAATACTGCACTCGGTATATGCTACACTTTCTCGGTGTACACTATATCTAATCAGTGTATACTAAGTTCTTGATATATAACCAAATCGCTATCATACTGCCATAGACTCATTAATAAGTTACTCAATGAATACCATACTCATACATCTCATTTTCCTGTTAATATCTCATTCCTTCACCATTATTACCTTCTTCATATGTTTGCAACTATCATGATAAGTACACTAAAAAATAGTTGACATCAATGACAATATAATAAATGATCTAATGTCTCACATATACTTTAGTTTCTCAGTGGTCATCTTCACATTCTGTCCTCCAAGTAATCAATTAGTTGTAGTCTAACATATCCTTTTTACTGAAACACTAATTTTTGGACTAACGAATATAACATATCAGCAGTGATAACCATCATTCTCACAATCTCTAGAATACATACCTATCTTCCACTATTTTATAGCACTAAATACATACCTATCTTCTACTATTTTGTAGAACTAACATGTCCAACACACAACCTTCTTTTAGACCAACATCCAACTTATAAAAAAATTTGAACCATAGATGTACCTAAACATGCCTTCAACAAATATAGGTATGGACCATAGTGTTTCAGAAAACAAAGAAACACATATGGACTACAATGTTTAACATCAATGACAACCAAGCAATAACAACCAAATAGACATATATTTCCAACATTGAGATCCTTGAAAATATTTTTCGCAAGAATATAAATTTTCTCTGTCTTCTTATTCACACAAATCTTTGATTTGGCTAGAAAAGGTCTCATTGTTTGTATCTTTATTAGTTATACAAAGGCTTGGAATTGTTCGGTCAATGTCTTATTCCTAAAATATTTCTTGAAAATTTTTACATATCCATAACCAAATGATTCTTATTAACCTCTTACCTTCAAATTTTTTTATAATGTTCTCATCAATTTCAAGTAACCATTTTGGGGTTCTTGAATGTTTTGAATTTGGAATTTATCTTTCTTCCACACAAGGGACTTTATTTCTCATGTAATTTGGTGATATATAATGTTCACTTGGTTCAATGTCTTCCTTTTCAATGTCAATTGCAACATTTTCACCTTCAATGTTAATTCTCACATTTTCATTTACAAATAAAATATCATGTTGAAAATTTTGAATGCCAAATCCAACAATTTCACCTTAATGTCAATTCTACGTTTTTATTTACAAATTCAATATCTAGAAGTACTATACATAGGAGAGACTTGGGTACAAATAAGCATGTACAAGTGTTAGTGATAGTAGGAGAGGAATACATGTAGCTAGAGGGAAAGAGTATCTAAATGAGACATTACATGAGGGATCCAACAAAACATAATTTATTAATATCAAATGTTATACATACATACATACATACATACATACATACATACATACATACATACATACATACATACATATATATATATATATATATATATATATATATATATATATATATATATATATATCTATATAGATACATATATATATATATATATATATATATACATATATATATATATATATATATATATATATCTATATAGATACATATATATATATATAGATACATATATATATATCTATACATATATATATATGTATATATATATATATATGTATATATATATATATATATGTATATGTATATATATATATATATGTATATATATATATATATATATATGTATATATATATATATATATATGTATATATATATATATATGTATATATATATATATATATGTATATATATATATATGTATCTATATATATATATATATATGTATATATATATATATACATATACATATATATATATATATATATATATATATATACATATATATATATATATACACACACACACACACACACATATATATATATATATATATATATATGTGTGTGTGTGTGTGTGTGTGGTGTGTGTGTGTGTGTGTGTGTGTGTGTGTCTATATATATATATAATATATATATATATATATATATATATATATATATATATATATATATATATATCTTAATATTTTTAAATATTATACATACTATTAATATAATAATTTAATATATTATATATTATACACAATTATATAAATATTACTATAGATAATACATTATGATATATTATATACTATCTATTATATTTATAAAAATAATTGGCAAGAATCAGATATCTGATATTATCTGATACATATTACCTATGGATATCCATTGCCTCTGACCAAAAATCTGCAGCCCTTGGAATTTGCAACCTTGGATATTAAATGGTAGTTGACAACTTGATAGGGTGGTAGAAAATATTCTCTAAAGAACCCATTCTTGATGCAGGAGCATCCTATGTGTAAGGGAAATCTCGCATTACCCAAAAATATTTCTGGTCTCGTTTTAGTAAAAGCTATCTTGTGCAAAGCTACTATTTATGGAAACTTACTATTTTAGTCAGTTGGTCATACAAGCTCAGAATGTTATGATTTCATAGGTGGAGGTTCATCTTAGTCATATCAGTTTGACAGTTGAGTTTCATTGCCATATCATCTATATTGGTGAAGTTCTTGAGGTTTTTGGGTACAAAATCTTTGAGCTCAATTTTGAAGGTCTTAGAGCCTCCAAAATGAGGTTGAACCCAAGTTGATTGAAGTTTTGTGTTAGTTAAATGTTGTAGATCAGGACTTTCCATTTCTGAAAAGTGGTTATAATAGCCAAACAGAGCTAAGGTTAAAAATTTATGGCCTCTGAAAGTTGGGCTACCTAAAATATAATTTATAATTATTTTGAGCCTACCCTAATGTAAAAAAAAAATGAAAAAAAAAAATTCTAAGGGTGGTCGACCTTAATGGCTAAAATTCTGGAACCTTCTTGAGTTGTGAAAGATTTCCTATATAAGGAAGGACCGTAGTGTTTTCTAGGGAAGTTTTAGGTAGTTATCCGAGGCTTTTTTTCCAAAATATTGTAAGGAAAATGCCCATATGGCTTTGCATATTGTAATTCTGAAATTTGTAATTTCACACTTGTGGAGATAATAAGAAGCCCATTTTTCGTTCTCACAAATTACTTTTGTGTCTCTATTTATATTATGTGTTTGTGGTATTAAGGGGGACAACCCTTCATGAAGTGGTATCAGAGCCAAGTTCTTGAGTGTGTAGATAAATCATTGACAATGAGGCAGTTTACACTATGACCATGGTTTAGGGTTTCAACGATAAGAATGAAAATGCCTCCACAAAGGGAATGTGATAGAAGAGCCAGAGGTGTACCACCTAAGGTTAGAGCCCTCTAGAGACAAGTGTGAGGATTCCAAGAAGAGATTCATAGAGGAATGAAATCTTAGAGTAAGAGATGAAAGTGAGGATGAAGTTGAAGAAGAAGGAAATTTTGATCAGGAAGCAAAAGGAAAACTTTTGAACCAAGAGGAAGAAAGGCTTTTTTGGGCCATTTCCAAGATTGGAAAAAGACCTAAGATTGATGTCCCCACATTTTTAAGAAATCTTAACCTAGAGGAATTGATCGATTGGATCAATGAATTAGAAGAATATTTTGAGTATGAAGATATCAAGGATCTTGATAGGGTCAAGTTTGTGAAGGCCAAAGTGAAGGGTCATGTGAAAATTTGGTGACAGGAGATTCAATTGGAGTGAAATAGGAGAGTAAAGGAGAAAATAACAAGATGAGATCAAATGGTAGATAAATTGAAGTGAAAATTTATTCTTGTTGATTATGAGCTTGATCTACTAAAGCAAATGCATGAGTTAAAGAAAGCAGGGAGATCTGTTCATGAGTATACAAAGGAGTTCTATCAAGTCCTCATCAGAATAGGCCATGCAGAAGCTCATAAGGAGAAAGTTACCTATTACCTTAATGGGTTGAGGTAGAGTATTCAAGAGGAGTTGAATTTGGTCCAAATGAACATTATTGAAGAGGCATACTAGTTTTCCCTGAGAGTAGAGGAAAATTTGAACAAGAAGTTTGACATCAGGCAAAGCAGGAGAGGTCGTGATGGAAGATCTAGTGGACAGTCTTATGGAGACCAAAATGAAGATCATAAAAAGAAGGATGAGGCCAGTAGCAGTCAAAATAAGAGAGGAAACAATTTCAATAATTTCCATGATCATAATAATAGATTGGAGAGGAAGGGGAAGAGGACAAGGACCAAGAAGAGGAGGCTTTTGTGGAACATGTTTTCATAGTGGAGAAAAAGTTCATATTGCATATGAATGTCCTCAACGCCAAGGAATGGAAAATTGAAGAACTGAAGGCCAAGATAGAGTTACACATGTGGATGAAGATGCCAAATCATCAAATTCTGAAGATGTTGAAAGAGGAAGAGTCTTAGTTAATAGAAGATTCATGTTGAGTGGTGATAATGAACCTGAGAAAAGGAGGAACTTTTTTCGTACTAGGTGCAAGTGTGAGGATAAATGCTATGATGTAATTATTGATAGTGGAAGTACTGACAATTTGGTGTTAGAAGAGATTGTCATGAAGTTAAAACTCAAGAGGCAAAAACACCCACATCTATACCAGATCACTTGTGTGCAGGATGACCACAAGGTCATGGTCAATGAACAATGCCTAGTGAAGTCCAATATTGGGGGATACCATGATGCAGTACTATGCAATATCATACCTATGGACACATTTCATATGTTGATGGGTACGTCATGGTAGTTTGACAAGCATGTTGTACATGATGGTCATGCGAATACCTATTCCCTGAGAAAGGATGGAGTATGAAATAAGCTAAATCCATTGAAGGACATAGAAGAAAAGGTATGTAGTAATGCAAGAATAAGTTTTTTTGATGGAAGAAATTTCCTAGAGGGTATGAGACATGAGCATATGTGTTTGTTTTTAATTCTGAAAGCTGGTAAAAAGGAAGTAGAAGATGTACTTGCAAAAGTTACATATTTGTTGAATAAGTTTCAGGATATCATATTTGATAATGTGCCTGATGGATTACCACCTGTAAGGAAGATAATTCATCAGATGGACTTTATTATAGGATCCAGCTTGCCAAATAAGGTAGCACATAGAATGACACAAGAAGAAAGTGAAGAGTTAAACAGATAAGTATAAGAGTTTTTGTAGAAGGGGTTGACTCGAGAGAGTCTGAGTCCATGTGATGTACCAGTAATATTTGTACCAAAGAAGAATGGAGAATGGAGGATGTGTACAGATTCTATGGCTATCAACATGATCATGATCAATTACATGTTTCTATTGCCGCAAATGGATGATATTATGGATTATTTAAGTGGAGCTGTGTATTTATCCAAGATAGATCTAAAGAGAGGATATCATCAGATTTGGATCAAAGAAGGAGATGAATGGAAGACTACCTTTAAGAAAAGGAAGGGCTATAAAAGTGGGCTAACCAATGCACCAAGCACTTTCATGCGGCTCATGAAAGAGGTTTTGAAAGATTTTATGGGTAAGTTTGTCATTGTTTACCTAGATGATATTTTGATCTTTAGTAAGACATTGGAAGAGCATATAATGCATATTTGTAGGGTGTTTGAGATGTTAAGGGGAAATAAATTATTGATTAATTTGAAGAAGTGCAATTTTGTGAAGGAGTTAGTGTATCTAGGATTTGTAGTTTCAGAAGAAGGTCTAAAAATGGACCTAGATAAAGTGAAGGCTATCCTCGAATGGCCTACTCCAAGGAGTGCTACTGAGGTAAGATATTTTCATGGTTTGACTAGCTTTTACAAAAAGTTTATTAGGAGTTGTAGTAGTATTTGTGGACCCTTGACTAAAAAAATGAGAGGGGATAGGAAAGAGTTTAAGTGGACTACAAGGGCAGACAAGAGTTTTAAAATGTTGAAACAAAAAGTTACAAAACAACTCATTTTAGCACTTCCAGGTTTTAATTAGGTGTTTCAAGTAGATTGTGATGCTAGTGGTACTACAATAGGAGATGTTTTGAGCCAATAAGGTAAACCTGTTGCTTATTTTAGTGAGAAGTTAAATGATGCCAAGAGAAAATATTTTGTTTATGATCAAAAGTTTTATGCTATAGTTCAGGCATTGAAAAAATGGAGACACTATCTTCTTCTTAAGGAGTTTTTTTTTGTATACTGATCATCAAGCTTTGCAATATTTGATTAGTCAAGGAAACTTGAATTAGAGGAATTTGAAATGGCTAGAGTTTTTGTAGAGTTACATATTTGTTTTGAAACACGGGAGTGAAAAGTCTAACAAGGTTGCAGATGCACTTAGTAGTAGGCAAATTTTGTTGATAGAGATGCAGATTGAGGTGGTTGGGTTCAACAAACTCGAGAGTTTGTATCCAGAGGATCCTAATTTTGGTGAATCTTGGGAAGCTTATACGAAACTTTTTATTCTAGATAGAATGAAATGGTTGGATTTCATCATCCAGGATGGTATCTTATTCAGAAGGGTTCAATTGTGCATTCCATGAAGTTCTATGAAGGAGAATCTCATCAAGGAGGAGAATAGCAGAGGATTGGCTAGACATTTTGGTCAACATAAAACCCTTACTCTAGTTAGTGAGAATTATTACTAGCCACAATTGTAGGAAGATGTCAAGAAGTTTGTACAAAGTTGCAGAGTATGTCAAATGGAAAAAGGAGAAAAGCGAAATACATGGTTGTATCAGCCATTACCTGTACTAGAGAAGCCAAGCGAGCATATCAGTATAGATTTTATTTTTGGTTTACCAAGGACTCAGTTGGGAGATGATTCAATTTTCGTGGTGTTTGATAGGTTTTCAAAGATGACACATCTCATTCCCTGCAAAATGACTAATGATGTTGTTCATGTGGCGGAATTTTTTTCTAAGAAGTGGTTAGACCACATGGTCTACCAAAGAGCATAGTTTTAGATTGAGACACTAAGTTTGTTGGATATTTCTAGCACATATTGGGGAAGAAGTTAAAGAAAAACATGAAATTCAGCTCATCACATCATCCACGGACTGATGGACAGACAAAGATGGTGAAGAGGAGTTTGGAGAATTTTCTGAGATATTTGGTTGGAGATAAGGCAACAGGATGGGATTTGGTTTTACCATAGACAAAATTTGCATATAATAATTCTATCAATAGGAGCGCTCATAAGTCACCATTCCAGATTGTATATGGAAGTAGTCCTAGAATTTCTTCTGAGATGAGGAAGATAGACAAAGGATAAATAAGTAGTGCTATAGCTAAGGATTTTGTAGAACATTTGAAGAACAACCATGAGGAGGTGAGGAAGCACATCACTAAGATGAATATGCAGTATAAGGATAAGGTAGATGAGAAAATGAGGCATAAGAAATTTCAAGTTGGGGATGAAGTTATGGTCATTTGCGGAAGGATCGATTTCGAGTATTTGTACATATAACAAGTTGAAAATGAAGAAGTTTGGGCCATGTAAGATACTGAAGAAGCATAATTCAGGAAATGCCTATGGGTAGAATTGCCTACTGAGCTGAATATATCACCAGTATTTAACATTTAAAATTTGACAAAGTATCATGAAGGGAGTGTTGAAGATGGGTTCACAGAAGCACAGTGGAGTATTCCAACAACTACTTTAGCTATCGAGGAGATTGAGGATATAATAGATAGTCATGTTGGTAGAAGCACAAGGAACATGACATATGAAGAATATCTGAACAAATTGAAAGGATGACCTATAGAAGATTCATCATGGTCGACAAGGGAGGAGGTTAACTGTCTTGGCTTTTCTCTACACACCTGAGACGTGACATGGTGTAAGGGGAATCTTGCATCACACAAAAATATTTTTGGTTTCTTTTCAATAAGGGCTATCTTATGCAGAGTTGCTATTTATGGAAACTTACTTTTTTTAGTAAGTTGGTCATAGGAGCTCAGAATGTTCTGATTTTACATGTGGATGTTAATCTTACTCATATTAGTCTGCCAGTTGAGTTTCTTTGCCATATCATCTATATTGGTGAATTTATTGAGTTTTTTTATGTACACTATCTTTGAGCTCAATTTTGAAGGCCTTAGAGGCTCCAGAATGATGTCAAACCCCAGTTGAATGGATATTGCTTTAGTTAAGCATTGTAGATTAGGACTTGCCATTTCTGAAAAGTGGTTCTAATAGCCAAACAGAGCTATGGTTAAAAAGTTATGGCCTCCAGAAGTTGGGCTACCTAAAAATATAATTTGTAATTATTTTGAGCCGACCCTAATGTAAAAAAAGAAAAGAAAATAAAATAAAATAAAATAATTCTAAGGGTGGTCAACCTTAATGGCTAAAATTCTTGAACCTTCTTGGGCAGTGGAGAATCGCCTATATAAGGAGGGCCCATAGTGTCCTCTAGGGTAGTTTTTGGTAGTTATCTGAGGCTTTGTCTTACAGAATATTATAAGGAAGATGTTGTGTCTCTATTTCTGTTATGTCTTTGTGGTATTAATGGGAGCACCCTCCATCAATTCTCCCGTCTCTTTAGTCTTTTGACATTTTCCAAGAAATGTGAAATATAATCTTTGTAAGCCTTCTTTTGGTTGAGTCGAGGAACCTTCTCACCCTTGCACTTCAACCCAGTGACTTGTGCAATAAGTTCCTCTAGCACTTCCATGCTAACCCCCACCCCCCAAACAATAGATCCATCATTCTTCCAATTATTCACAAATTGTTATAATGGGTTCTTGTCACTTTCCTTCATGATTTTTAAGAAGCAATTATGCCTCCTTCATCAAGTTGTCCCAAAGTTGTGTATTCTTCTTGAGATAGGAAAAAAAAGTGGGACAACCTTTAGTCTTAAACTCCCCATGACTGTGATTTTTCCACACCAAAAAATAAAAATACAACCGAGATGTAGATCTATGAAAGAAATATTTTTTTTGGATCTTTCTAGAAATAAATTGAAAAATAAGCTAACGGTCGCTAGAAAAACCTTTTTACTAATGCCACATGAGAGAATTAAGAAGTAATTAATTCCCTTTGTACAAGCCTTAGTCTCCTTATTCCTCCTTAAATAGCATTTATTGTAAAAATCCTTTCTCCATGTATCCCCATACTTTTTCCAAATGCCTATCTTTTTCCTAGCTCACAGCATAAAGATCAAAATAATCATAGCTGAGTTAGGTCACATCATCCTTCCTTGTACACTGCATCTTTGATATATTAATGATATGCTACATAAAAAGCACCATTACCATTAATTTAAACTCAGCCTTACATTGCATGATTAGCCAACCCTTCATATCGATCATTGCCCAAAATATTTTTGATGTGATAGGGGATCTCCTCCTCATTGTTCTAATATTTCCACTCTTTGAATTTTAATCCTTCATTATCAAATGCATCAACGACTTTGTTTCCTTCCCTAAAGGTGTATATTGTATCCCAATTAGGTACGAACTAGATAATGTGCTTGCTATCTTCCATGCAACTTTTTATTTTCCATAAAGGGAAGGTCTCTCATTTAATAATGTTTATTAGTATTTGTTGGAAAAACTAAAAGTGACTTTTATCTATGCCATGTGGATAATGTGCTAGATTGTTAGATCATCATTAGAATTCTATATAATCTCTATGATTTCACAAAACTATAGATTCTTTTATAACATTGATTTGGTTTGTATTCTAGTAATTTATAACTTAATTATATTTTCATATAAGTTTAACTCTTTAATCATCAAAATCTATGAATGAGTTGTACCAAACATAATAAATCTAATTCATCTTGACCAATTATCTTGAAAGTTGTAGTTGTTCTTTCCGTTTATCACAAATGCTCAAGACTCATTGCTACAAGACTCTTTAACATTCTCTTTCTACACTAGTTGAACAAGTAACTCTTCATGTTTTATTTTTTTATGTATCAATAGTATCTAGGATTTTAATAAATGGTTGATCATAGAATACTTCTGAAATTATTTTACGAAAATATTTTGATAATTATATTCTTAAATGAAACAAACTTTTTTTTTTCTTTTCTTTTACATTTATTAAAAAGTAAACCAAAATGTGAATCCAATTTTTATTTTTTATTTTTCTAAAAGGATGCTATCATTATCCATATTGATACAATCTCTTTTTTAATGAAATTTTCCTTCTTTTTAACAGGACTTAAGATCTTTTTCCACATTACTAACACATTTATAACACTTCTTAAAGGTTGAAAACATCTCCAAATAAAAAGATCAAATAATAATACTTTTTTCTTTGACTTGAACTTCAAAGAAAACAGTACCGTTAAATTCTATTATATTAAACGTCTCACAGTTTATAAACAAACAAAAAAACTGTAAATTTTTACTCACACAAAATAGCCTCTTAATTTTTTAAAAGAAAATTAATTTCTCACCCTTCCAAATATCCCAGCTACAAATTCTTACTTGCAAAATAATTTAAAAATCCTTACTCCATTTTTAATACACTGATTTTCTTCTCTATTGCAATCTAACACTTCCCCTCCTTTGCCTTGCGTAGGAATGCCAATCTTGCTTCTCCCTAACTTATGTGATACCATAATGGGAAAAATTGTAAATATATTTGAGCCATATTTAAAGGAAAAAATATTTACGTTACATTCATTTCAGAGCAAAGCAGCTTATCATCAGATTTTATACATGCCTGATGCTTGATTGCCTGATGTTTAAGTGGGTGTTGTATTTATAAACCATTTTTATTCTTTAGAATGGCCTAGAACAGTAAAGAAGAAAAATCTATAAAAAGAAAGAGCCCAAGTACTGGAATGTTCTGGATAACAACACCAAATGAACATTATTTTCTAAACAGCACTGCATGGTGGATCAGCATATAAGGAAATGTAAATCCATAACGATAAATCGTTCATTGAAATACAAGTCATTTGGAGACCACTTTAAATATATATATATAATAAAACATTATTCTCCAAGAGGAAAACTCCATTCATGAAACACACAAATTTTAAATCCAGCCCAAGTTTTCATAACATAGTATTAAGCCAAGTAGAACAGAAACAATTATGCATGAGAAGATCATATCTGGCTACTTCACAAGGAAAAAACCAAAAAGGAGGATTAAAGGGAGAGAAAACTTACTTTGAATAGAAGGAGAAATGGCAATTTCTGAAGACTTTCATGGAGATGTTTTGGATTAAAGTAAAAATAGAATTTGAAAGGAATGAGAAAATCTCTTACAAAAGATATTCAACATTGACCACCAAAAATAGAACTCTCATAGAGATGTTACCACACTGCCAGACCATGTACATGTAAATGAGTTGGATGCATCCAACATAGCACAATATAGCACATTAAGATAAGAGTATCTCAAATTTTTTAAGGAGAATTTCATATTATAAATAAGGTAATTTTTTATTTGATATAAAAATACGAATCTTAGATTTTAACTTCTTTGGAAAAACAAAGATTGAGAAACACTTTCATTGTGATCCAATACGTTGTTGAGAAAAATCTACAAAGATTGAGAGACTTTCATGCGATCTAATACGTTGTTGAAAAAAATCTATTGCACAATCTAATAAAGAAACATTGTTTCAAGTAACAAATTATATTAAAGAATGTTCTACTGACAAAACAAAACTAAGATGTACTGTTACGATTCTTATTGCTTGTTGACAGTCAGCCTTGATTCCTGAGATAAACAAATCGGCTAGGTGCAAAAAAATAATTTCTGTAAGTTTTGTTATGTCTTACTATATTGCAACCCAGAGATCTGAATTCATAGAAATATTATATCTTCTTCTAATATTGAACTCACAAAATTTCAAGAACACAAAATTTATATAATAGTATTATTTAAAAAAACAAAGATCTGTAATTTACCCACATGTGCTACCTAGAAGATAAACTAATTGTAGATCCACGACCTTAGCTGGTGAATGAAAGCCTTGGGTTGCAACAGCCATTAATCCTCACAGGAGAGGAAATGTTTAGTTCTTGATAAATCCAGGCTGAACACAATCTCCCAGTGGGCCATGAATATCATCATAAGATGGTACTGGGTGGAGAAGTTCATTATAGAAAAGATCTTCTGATCCTGATACACTGCAACAAATATCCTGAGATTTATAATAATGAGTATTGACAGACGGTACAGTCCTGAGATCCTTGTGGGACTGGGCTGAGGATTCTTCTTTTCCAGTTAACTTTTGCACCACATCCTTGAAATCAGTCACACTGGTCTTAACAACAGGAGGACTTACGATGTGAAGTACTCTAACCTCACCTGATGTCTTGGGAATACAGATTTCTCTACCCTTAAAGCTCCTCTCCTTGGCCTTATCTTTGGAACTGCTGTCTCCCATACTTATCAACAAATTCTTTATTTGGTGAGGGATTATGGAGTGTGATCTGAAATATTGATGATACAATCAAACTCAGATAATAGATCAGAGATCAGGAAGCGTGATTCCAAACATTGATGCTAAATAAATTAAATACAATCAGATCTAGAAACAAAATCTTCCTTCTCCCCCACTCTCACTGCAAAATAGCACCGGATTTTGTACAGTCCCTTTTTCAACTCTTAGAAATAAAAACATCAGCTTTCCACAATTCTGATGATGAATCACAGTCTGTTTTCAAACATTGATGTAAAATAAATTCAATTACAATCGAATCAAGATGATGAATCAGAGAGTTTTATGTGATGTGATCCTACAACGTTGATGTGAAACACAATCAAATCCAGGGAGTATGGTCCTAATGTTGATACAAAATAAATCTGACAATCAAATCCAAATGATAGATCAAAAGTCTGGTCCTAAGTTGATGCAAAATAAATTTGAGGGGCAACCAAATCCAGAATTTAGGCTGTACTCAACTTGAAGAATGCTCAATAACCACAGCCTGATCGTTGGTACTTCCTGCAGAATATAAAGGATGTTATCCAATCGTTACACACAGAAGAAAACACTTATGTGGGTGCTTAGAAAACATGTAAAATAATGGTTTTTATGGTCTCCCATGAGCAAAAGGATGAAAATATACAGAAGGAAAGCAACATCTGTGCCTGCCTTAGACCCAAAGGTAAAGCAGAGGATAAAAGACTCAAAATACGGGCAAGAGCAGGTAACAAGATTTGATAGATCAACAGAACTGCTTGTGCTGCTTTTCTCTTACAAATTTGTCCCAAAAATCTACAGTCTAAAATAAAATTCTAATCTTTGGATTTACTTTCTGTGCCAAAAATCGACGGTCTCCATCACACTTGAATAATTATTCAAATCCTTCATCACATTTTTTGGAATAGACATGGAAAGTTGGGTCAATGGGAAATGAATTGGCGGCAATTGCGTAAAGAGCGTTTTTAGCAAAGCAAGGAAAAAACCCTAAAATTAGACGTCACTTCAATTGCTTTTGTTACTGCAAAGCTTACGTCCTTAAGTTGGAATTCCACGTACAACAGATAAACTTGTAATTGTTTTTTAATATTGTATTAATTTTTAACTGCTTTGTTATTTTAATAATTTCTGTAGTGTAGACAAAAGACCTCGCCAAGTCAAAGTCAAAGTCTATAAAGAAATTTCGGAATGCTTCCTATTCATTTGGTGTGTGTGAGAATTCCAATAAAATTGTTTAGATAAAAAGCCTTAACTAATCTTTAATTAGGATAAAAACAAAACAGGACCATTCCATGTTACTATCATTGTTTACTCTAGAATGCCTCTAATTTTGAGATTTCTGTTTCTAATGGTCAAATATGTAAACGGTGTACTTTATTATTTTGTTTAGAATTAAAAATGAAGATTTCTTGTTCAAGTTGTATATTATTCTCTTTAATTTTGAAATTTATGTTTCTAATGATAAAATTTGTATTTCTTATAGTTCATTTTCATTTAATAAAATAATTAATGTATTAAAATTAGATTTTTTTGGTTCAATTGTATATTTATTTTATCTAATTTAAAATTAACGTACTTATCTTTACAAGATCATATTTGTTCATTATTCTACTTTAAAATTATTATATCCTTATATTATAATTAATACTAATTAATTATTGTAAAGATATGAATATATCGTTATGTTTTTTATTAGGGTAAAAACATGTGTTGAAGGGGTTCAAAAACTCTTTACAATCAGATTTTGAGGGGGGTTTGGAACCCCAAATAAACAGACGATTGTAAGAAGTTAAGTGTTACAAACCAACTGCCAGCGAACAATCAATAATTTAGAAACATGGATTAATCAAAGCTCAAGCTATCCAAAACCATACTACACAATAGGCCTAAGCCTTACAATCAAATAGATTTTGAGGGGCCTAAAACCCCACAAAAACACCACCTACAAGAGACAGGTCGTTCCATGCTAGCAGCTCCAAATCAACACAGAAACAAAAACATAAAAACATAAACAAACTAAGCACCAACAACACCAACAAGAGACCATAGGCATATGTCTCAAGACAAATGGTTTTGAGAGGCTCCCTTAACCTTGAATCTGAAACAAGGGGTGTTTTCCAAGATCCCTTAACCTTAAGAGTGGGTTTTGCCAAGGCTACCACAACCATAAAGTCTATCAACCAAAAGATCAGAAAAATCACTCTCCATAGACCAAAGAAAACCTTCCCCGCAAAGAAGAAAACCATGAGATTTGAAAATGCATCTAAACAATCAAGTTGGGTTTTGTAATGGCTCCCAAAACCATACTAGGATTTTGAGCGGCTTTCAAAACCAACAAGTTGGGTTTTGAACTGGTACCCAAAACCAAGTCGGGGTTTTGAATGGCTCCCCAAACTAACAAGATATGTTCAGAAAAATGACCCAAAACCAAACATGAGATGAAAAAAGAGGCAACTCACCAGTCATTCTATAGCTCTCCAACCAAACTCCTTTCCCACCTCCATAGGAGAGAATCTCACCTCAATAGGAATAGAAAAGGAGAGAATCACCAGAAGTAGAATCAAAGACTAGTTCAACCCCATCCTCTAGTAGCCATAACTAAGAGAAAACCACATACCACCATAATTTACCACTTTCCACAAGAAGTACTCCACAGATCAATAGGATATGCCTCCACCTCTATAGAATATTGGGAATGGGAAAATCAGAGCAATAGGATCCAATCCAACTTCATAACCAACACATAGAACCCTACCTCAACAAGGGCAAGTTTCACCTGTAAAGAAGATGAATGGGTAAGTGCACCAAGATGGTGGATAGTTTAGTGGCCACATCCAAAAAAATAATGAAATTTTGCATAACCCGTGTGGGTTCCTTAAAATTCAAAATCGTGCTAGGCTTCATTTTACCAAGCCTAGCAAAACCTAATTAAAACAGAAAAAAGATCCTCAAAACCCAAAAACTAATTAAAAAAGGAAAAAGATCCTCAAAACCCGTACGTGTTATGTAAGACTAGAAATTCCACAGAGAGAGAGAGAGAGACATATATATATATATATATATATATATATATATATATATATATATATATATATATATATATATATATATATATATATATATGTATGTATGTATGTATGTATGTATGTATGTATGTATGTATGTATATGTATACATATATATATGTATACATATATATATGTATATACATATATATATGTATACATATATATATGTATATACATATATATATGTATATACATACATATATATATATATATATATATACATATACATATACATACATATATACATATACATATACATACATATATACATGTACATATATATATGTACACATATATACATATATATATATGTATAGATATATATATATACATAGAAACATATCATATATGTAAATCTATACAAATGTGTATTGTATTACACATTTACAAGAAATATTTTTAATGTCTTCATAACCCGTATATACATATATACATGTACATATATATATATATATATATATATATATATATATATATATATATATATATATATATATATATATATATATATATATATATATATATATATATATATATACATGTACATGTACATGTACATGTACATGTAGATGTATATATGTATATGTATATATATATGTATATATACATATATATATATGTATATATATACATATATACATATACATATATATACATAAATACATATATACATACACACACACAAAAAAAAAAAAACATATCATATATGTAAATCTATACAAATGTGTATTGTATTACACATTTACAAGAAATATTTTTAATGTCTTCATAACCCGTACGGGTTTTGTAGAACTTGAAATTGTGATTTTTTCTTTTCAAAACCTGAGCGGGTTATTTTGTTAACCATAACCCATACAAGTTATGGCTTGGTAAAAGGTTTGGAATATGGCCCTAAGGCTTGGAAGCTCATTTTCCCTCCATTTTTGTCCATTTACACATTTTTTCTTCTTTCAACATGATTTCTTGACTTCGTCATCATCAACTTTACAAATGATCAAGTGGGTATCTCTAAAATTACTACCATCATCTCACATATCTTCTAAGTTTTCTAACCATATAAATGTTAGGAATAACGGTCCACCAATACAACAGAGACGAGGGGTGAATCAGTTGTATGACAGATTATTTAAAATTTAAACTTTGAATAGAAGCAATATCAAATCAAGTGAACACAATGAATGCCAACACAATAACACAATATTTTTTGTCGAGGAAACCCTATTAAAGGTAAAACCCCGATGGGAATTAACACCCATTAATGATGTATTGAGAGTATAGTATCCTTGTTAGAAGATCTATCCCTTTTAGGAGATAATTAAAACATTACAATACATAGTCCTTGTTAGAGGACAGACCATGTTATGAGTCAAAGAAAAGAGGTAGGCTCACTGCCTAAAGAAGGTTATGACCAACTTCAGAACTCATTGTTTGCAACACAAGTGTATTTAAGGAAATACACAATCCTTAAATTGTCTGATAGCAACTATCTTTGCTTGATCTGTTCCAATGAAGTATATAAGTTATCCTCTACTCTAAATCTAGTAGACACAAGCTTGCAGCTTCCACAATATTCTTTTACATCACATACATACTACCATATCTTTTCAAAAGAAAAGATATTACATATATAGTCTATTACAAAATAAATGATCAGGTCAGCCCTCTAGGATTTCCTAATATACAAATGATTACATAGCTCCTTGATAAGATACATATGGTATCTAAAACAAGTATAAAACAATTATATTCCAACAATTAGGGACCAACATATGTAATCCATGCTTTCCATCCATGATACACGCTACAAATCTAAAGTCAACTTCCAAATAGGTATTCTCCAGAACACACACCACAACTGACATAATCCTTCTTTTCGTGCCTTGCTAAGATCAACAAACATTATTCAGTACACTATCTGTCATCCCTTAAGCTCACATATACTGAATCCATATCACCTGTAAGATTTACCCAAAACTCAGAGACTTACTCTGTCAACTTCCACTATCACAGTCCAGTAACCAATCTTCACCAAATCTTCTATAACTCAACCAATATGCAATATTACATCATGCAATCTTAGATATAAGATCACAATGCCTTCATGTACACACATGTATGTTCCAACATTCTGAATCATCTGTATGATATCCTTACACTGTAATAACCACTCTATTCTCTTCATAGAAACATATGTTGACATCAGTGACGATAATGTAGTGATTAAACATATTAAATGCATTAGCAATATCCAACAATAATATTTTCAATTTTTGGACAACATTAGCATAGTAAACTTTAGTTTTCTTTACTAGTGTCTTCATAGTCCTCACATACATATGTCTACCATTTTTTAATAACTTTTGATCTACTTGACAAAAAAAAATAAAAATTACATATTATTGTTCTGCACTAGATTCTATACACTTAAAAAAAATATTCAATTTGGATTATTTTCATGCAAGTCATACCCAATGCATGAACAGGTACCAAATTCTCAGGATATGGTCAATTCAAAATATCATAAAAAAGAAAATACTCCATAGAAAATTACAAAAAATACATAACTTCTAGATCTCACTCTTACCTATTATCCTACCAAAGGGTTTTGCAAAATGCTAAATCTAACAATATAGTTTGTGAAGCGCACATAAATAACTATGTTATGTTTTTCTAAAAAAATTAGGAACAATTTTTCATGCATGAGATGTTTGACCCTCTTAATCTTATCCATTTTTAAAAACCTTTAGTAGTTTAGAAACTAGATTTATGGTACTACAATTCTTATTCTTTACACAACTCCTAATTTTGAGTGCATGACCCTCAAATCTCTCTGTGAAGTTCAGGTTTTCCTAATTTTAGAAAAAAAGTGGCCACTTATACCCCCCTTTTTGTTCACCATCATGGTGCACTTACCCGAATAGGGAAAAAAATGGTCTAACACAAGAGCAATCCTCCTGGGAGAAGAGTAGAAAAAGCCATAGGTGCCAAAAAGAAAAGTTGCAACCCCAACAAAACCCTCCCCCAATAAATTAAAAAAAAAGATTCAAGAAGGGCCCTTTGAACTTGATGGAAACCTCTTGATCCAATGGAAAGGCACAAAAAAGACCCAAACCATAGAAAAACAACACAACAAAACCCCCACAATAGGAAGGGAATGAACAAAGCAACAAGCAACCAAGAACACCTAAAATGAATAGAAAAAGAGACATAAGAAACTAAACAAACCAACCCAGCACAAGAAAGGAAGAAGAAATCAAACAAAATATCTAGTGACCAACAACAACAACCAAAACATCAAAGGTAACAACCTTGCCAAATAGAAAAACCATCGAGCTAGGACTAAGAAGAAAACCCAATGACACCCAAGAAGAAAGTACCAAGGAGAAGCCTACAAACAAATCTACAAACAAGCATAGACAAGGGACAACAAACACCAAAAGAAAACAAAAAAAGCACCCAAGCACTAGAAGGAATTGATAGACCAGAGAAAGAGCCAAAAAAAAAAAAGGCCCAAACTGTGACAGCTAGACCAAGGACCACAAGAATACCCAGCAATGAAAGATGGAAGAAAAATAAAGAATCTAGGGAAGGCACTACCAAAGAAGAGGACCCTTGACCGAAATAAAATAGGGAAATCCCAACTGCAACCAAGCCCTAAAAATACCGCCTCATCCAAAGAAGATTCAACATAGCACTAGGAACAAAAATACCTTTACTAGAGTATACCACATATGCCAAATGGGAGGAACAATAAATTAAAGAAAGCACACTAGAAAAACCAAAATCAACTCCCCCTAACTGGAAACACATCCTCTACGGAGAAGGAAGAACCCAATCATGGCCTTACAGAAAGCCATGCAATCAAGACACAAAAGATGCTAGTGGCCCGACCCCTAGAAGCATAACCATTATCATCATCGCATTCATCTGCAACATCTTCCTCTCCCAAACCATCCCCAGAGACACCCTTGCAACAACAACAACCCCCTGAATTCAAAATGCTCCTCCCATCCATTTCAGAGCTATTAAATCCTCACTTTGCCAACTTATTTGTAAATAATATGTTATAGATATTATGATAATATGAATATATTATTGTGTTTCAATACCCTCTTTTTTTTATATTTTTATATTTCTATTAAATTATTAATCAAAGTAAAAATATTATTAAACTATAATATTTCTATTAAATTGTCCATTATATTTGTCTTTTATATATATTCTTGTCTTTTATAAAAAAAGTAAAATTTCAACACTTTCAATCCCTCATAATAAATAATGTCATTTGTAATCTATTATTACATTAATATTTTATTATGTATATAAAATAATTTTGCAATAAAAAATATTAAAAAAATCATACATTTGAATGTCTTAAGGATGTTTTTGCATCTACGTGTGAGTGTAATACACCTTCAACTAATAATATTAGTTTTGAAATTGTATTTTAATTTGTTTGTTTTTAGTGAAATAATTAATGTATAAACATAAAAAATGTAAATGTAAATATTTTGTTTAATGTAAATTTGTATTAGTTTTAAAAATTATTATAAAAAATAGATAAAATTGCATATCTTGTAGTTTTTCAAAATAATGTGATATTCAAGTAGTAGATATTTTACTAACTAGAACAACATTAGTTTTAAATTTGATATTTAAAATAGTAAAAATTGTGTTTAATTTTTTGTCTTTGATAGAAATCATTTTATTTTATTTTTAAAAATTAGTGAAATATTTAGTGTGTAGAAATGAGGATGTCATATTGAAAGACACTTGGTGTAATGGAATTGTCATTTTGTAGGCACCTATATAATGTTGAGTTCATATCTCTCAATACAAAAAGTTAATAATTGAAATGATAACACTTGTATATCTTTTACTTTTAGTTTTTTTTTTTAGAATTTAATTTTTAATTAGGCAAAAGAAACTAGTTGGTTGCACCTGATAGTATTTACATGTGAAAATTAGTCATCTTCCATAGCTATCTACCAATTTCATATTGTCATTATTGTCTTATCACCTAAACTATATTATCAATCTGCATTACATATCATCTCTAGCAAAATGTCACATAGGAATAAAGGAAACATTAATATGCCCATTACAGATCGAGAATACCTTGTAAACCCTATCTACAAGTGACCAAAGACTTAAACAAAAATATAGCTAACAAAATTTAGGCAAATGCAACACGGAACAACCCATTCCGCAACACCAGGTAATTTACAAATTTGTCTTTCACTAGGAATGAGGGGTTGCACGTAGAATGGTTCAACAAATATTTGATTGCATCATGTGTCCATACCTCATTTTCTGGCTCGTGTTTGACACCATCATTACTATTTGTTTCATTTACATCATGTTCAATTAAACCTTCATCCAATAGGTATTTGTGAAACCAACCATCTCCTTCAAAATCTTCCAAATCAAGTAGGTGTTTCATAAATCTAATGCTTCTTTCCATCAAAATATTTTAGTGGGAAAGTGATTTTAGGAAAGAAAAGTGATAAGTGGGAGCTTCTCCACTTTCCAACTCTCCTAATCATCACATATGTACAATAATTTTGATATCACTCTAATACCATGTAAGAATTCTCCTAAGGCAAATAATGAAATGCCAAGATCTATATAGCTCAATTGATAGAACAAGAGAGATAGGAAAAATGATATGATCAATTGATTGATTCAATAATGATCAAATAATGAAATGAAATTGATAATTTCAAATTGATACAATTGATGACTACAAAGTAGATGTAGCTGAATATAAAGGAAATGCATGATAACTAGGAGATATGCAAATGATAACCTATCACCTACACAAGGTGTAGTCACATGTCCACCAAAGGTGGATGACCCTCCATTGTACAACAAAGTATGTGCCACAATGAGAGGATGATGATGTGATAAGAGAACTAAAGGTGGATCTCACACATAAAGTGGAAATTCTCCTAAACCATGTGCTAAAATGAAATGCAAACTCCTAGGTGTCTCAATGACAAACTACTATGCAATGCATTATCATAAGTAAACATAAGTAAAGTATAATTAGGAATATTTAATTACTCCAACAATATAAAATTCCTTTGGCACATAACCACATTTTCTAGAGAATCACTAAGCTCCCGAAAAAACTACTTCTTGGACACAACCTAATACAAATAACTATTCATCTCCTTGTATTCACCGGGATTGAGTAGGGAGATTAAAAAAAACATGCATGATATATCTAAGTTTACTTTGTGGTGTTGATCCATCTTTATGAACTCATTTCCCAACACCATTTTCACAACATAGACTACTAAATCATGACCCAACTGGAGTATGTGTTTGATCCTTATTTTAGACACTTCACCAAGAAAGGTCATTTAGCATTTCTTACAAACTAAAAGGAAATGAATCTATCTTATCTCACACACACCTTTCACCAAGATATTAGATAGAGTGACAAATAGAGTTCACTAATTATCCATCTCATTTTCTATTTAAAGAACGTTGCCCTTGTTGGACTACAACTGATTTGGAATCTGATTGAAGAATCCATGATTAAAGATCACTGAGGAGTTGTTGATTAGATATGTAATATGATTAAATCGGTATTATGTTGTCATTGATTTCAACTAGTTTGACAACACTTATCTTGTAAGTTACTATACCGAGATATCTGAAGAAAGGTGAAAGAGATGAAGAACGAAGAAATCTACATGGGGAAAGATGTACATGATAGATGAGGATAAGGAACACATTGAGTAACTTGTTGATGAGTCTATGACTTGATGATATTGACTTTATTATGTTGCATTCATCTATGATGAAGTATAGAGCTGAAAGAGACAAAGCAGTGTTGTCGGTAAATGAAGCATTTCTAGTATACACTGATGGAGTGTAGTGTATACTAATCACAGTACTAACCAAGTAGTGTTCACCGACACATTTATTTGTTAACCGAGCAGAATAGAATGAACTAAATAATTAGTTTAGCCGATAGGATTAATGAGCTGTAAAGTACCTCGATTTCAATGATAATAGATAATGTTTGTTATGAAGATCGATGGCTAACAAAATTAAAGGAAGATCTAATGGAGTAGATTGAAACGTGTTATTGACACATCAGCCGAGAAAGTTTGAAGTGGCAAAATCTATGAATGTGGTTAAGCAAAAAAATCTGATGGAGGAGAAGAAAATGATTTACTCGTCTATATAAGAGACAAGAATTTCATTATGGAATGATGTCGAAAGAAGTAGAAACTAGAGGAATATCACATGAACAAGGTTTTCATGCATTCTGATCATACTGGTTAAGTAAAAATTGAACTACAGAACAATTACCGAGCTACAAAGAACAATTATCGACTGATAGTAAGTTGATACAGTATTGAATCTAAAGTGAAATATTGATCTGTAATCTGCAATTGAAGTTGTATTAAAGTATATCATTTACTGTTACATATTTAACCATTGTATACAGTCAAAATCTCTTAACCGAGTGGACTCTAAAAGTCTTATGATGTATCATTCATAGAATGAACATTGTTATCCTATCAACCCCATAGTGAATGCTGGTTGGACGATAACTTCAAGTCTAAAATCCTCTAACAAGGTCACACCTGACAGTGTGTTTGTAAACCTTTAACAGGGTTGGGTCTTAACCGACCTCACTTCAAAAGAGTGAACAATTTTGGGTTTCCGGTCCCAGGTGGTTTTTCCCTTTACATGGTTTCCACGTTAAATCTCATGTTATGTATTGATTGTGATTTTTTTTGTTATCATACTTTAAATGTTACATGTTAGATTTGATCGATAACTATTATAGTATTAGACTGGTAATCGGTAAAAGCACAGATAGTGAAAGTAATTATTGTTTACCAAGGAGTAGAAATTGAAGAAGTTATTTTGAATTATACATTTTGTTTTGGGACACTAGATAATTGATTCACCCCCCTCTTAGTTATTCTAACAATTGGTATTAGAGTGGAGGTTGCTTAGAAAAAAGTTTTAAGGACTTAAGTACTAAGGCCTCAAGATGTATAAGAGGGAAGTATTGAAGCTGAACAAAGAGAACTTCATAGTATGGCAAAGCTGGATGAAGCTGCACATATCTGGAATTGGGAATTCTTCATTAGATCTGATGGAGAATGGCTACATACAACTGTCCACTAGTCCCTTAACTCTTGATCAACTGAAGGATAGGCATGAACACAATATCACTATGATGGAACTTGTTGCTACCTGTACCGATGCCAAATTTAAAGACATCAAGGGTTGTGATACTAATAAGAAGATGTGGGATAAGTTAAATCTAATATACAGTGGAGATCTGAATGTTAAAACAGCTCGAGCTGAAAATCTAAGAGCTAGATTTGATGATATGAGAATGAAAGAAGGTGAGAACATTGTACAGTACTCAAATAGACTAAAAGAGTTGGTACATTCTATTAGAGCATTTGATGGAGTGATTGATGATGAAACAGTCATAAGAAAGATTCTCAGAACTTTTCTGCCAGTTTATGCAATCAGGATCTCTGTAATTCATGAAACAAGAGCTACATCCAACCTTACTCTTGACACTCTAATTGGTAAACTTACAACCTTTGAATTAAACAACTTTGATAATAGTGTTGTTCCTTCTGTTGAATCCTCTTTCATGTCTTCTTTGAAGATTGGAAAGTTTAGCAAGAATAATAAGAATTATGATAGTGATGGTAATACTGATGATGAACTTGATGAGCTTGAAGCTCTTATGGCCAGAAGATTGCCCAAAGGAAAAGGAAGGTATAGAGGTAAGCTACCTTTGGCATGTTTTAACTATAAAGAAGTTAGTCACATCACTGCTAGATGTCCTCAGAAGAAAGATGATGATAGATCTAAAGATCGATCTGAAGGAAGCTATGGGAGAAGAGTCAACAGAGGCTACCGACACAACAATAGAGACAACCAAGATGATAAAGGCAAAAATGTATGTTACATAGCCGAAGATATTGAAATTGAATCTGATTCTGATGATGACATAGAAGTTGTATTTGTTGCAATGAAAGATGACTCAGAGGAAGAAGAGAAACATGAAGAGACAACACTAATCTCTAAAGTAAGTAGAAATGATACATGGATCATAGATAGTGGTTGTACACATCATATGACCGGTGATGTAGAGAAGTTTGATCATCTTGTTGAATATAATGGAGGATCTATGAGAATGGGAAATGATGCACCTTGTATGGTAAGAGGTAAAGGTTCACTGATGATCAATGATAGAATACAATGTGAAAATGCATACTAGGTAGATGGATTGAACTATAATCTGTTAAGTGTGGCTCAGCTGAACAATTAAGGCCACCAACTGGCTTTTGAGAGCAAAAAGGTGAAGATCTATGATGATGAAGGAAGACTTGTTAGAATTGGTACACAATCCAGAGGTAATCTATTCTATCTTGATATGGATTAGTCTTCTTGTTTGTTAATAAAGGATGAAGATGCTTGGTTGTGGCACAAAAGGTTATGCCATGTGAACTTTCACAACATGATCAAGATTAGTAAAAAGAAAAGAGCTAGAGGATTGCCTAACTTAACAAAACCTGATCATGCCATGTGCCATGAATGTTAGAAAGGTAAGATGACTAAGTCTAGTTTTAAAAGTAAAGACTACTCAACAAAGAAGATACTTGAGTTGGTTCATACCGACCTATGTGGTCCTATGAGAACTCGGAGCTATTTTGGTGATAAATATTTTATTCTTTTTGTTGATGACTATACTAGACTAATGACTATTATGTTCCTAAAAGAGAAATCTAAAGCCTTTAAAATGTTTAAGTGGTATAAAGCTAAGGTAGAGAAAGAGACTGGAAAAGAAATAAAATGCTTAAGATCTGATAGAGGAGGTGAATTTATCTCTGATGAATTTACTAATTTCTGTAATGAGCATGGAATTAAAAGTTAGGTCTCTGCACCAAGGACACCTCAGCAAAATGGCATTGCTGAAAGAAGGAACAGGTGTATAATTGACTATGCTAGAACATTGATGATACAGAAGAATGTTTCTCAGACATATTGGAGGGAAGCTATCAGTACAGCTGTGTATGTTCTTAACCGAGTACAACTGAAGAAGGACACCAATCAAACACCTTATGAGCTATGGTTTGGACACAAACCTACTATAAGTTATTTCAGGATTTTTGGAAGTAAATGCTTTATTTTGAAAGATGAGAGAAATGACAAATTTGATTCTAAAGGAGATGAAGGGATATTTCTGAGATATTCCTCTATAAGTAAAGCATATAAATGTTTGAATAAGGTTACAAATAAGATAGTTGAAAGTACTAATGTTCATGTTGATGAGTTTGATGACAAGAACACAAAGGAAAGTACAAAGGAACTAGAAGACTATGGTAGATTCACTTACATTGAACATCCAGAGTATCTACCGATGCCACAAGTTGTGACAACCGGCCAGTAGGGAAACAATATAGGAAAATAGGGTGAACCCACAATAATGGGTTACACTTTTTCAGAGTAATGAATTTGGCCCGAAAAGCAAATTCGGCACAAAACACCTTACTTTCGATAGAAACCAAGATGTACTTTCGATCATAAGTAAAAAACTTATGATCGAAAGTTCTTATGCAAGATAGTTTCGATCGAAATTGACTTTCGATCAAAATTTACTTTTGATCGAAATTGACTTTCGATCGAAAGTCTTTTGTTACTTTTGATAGAAAGTCAAGAAAGGACTTTCGATCAAAAGTCCTAAATTAAGTTTTTTTTGCGAAAATAGTTTCGATCGAAACTAGATGAATTTTGATCAAAATTCTCTTAGTAATGACAAAATTTTGTATTTTTGGGAAAAGTACTTTCTATCGAAAGTCAATACTTTCAATCGAAAGTGCCTAAAATGGGACATGGTTTCAAGTTTTCAAGAAATTCTGAGAATTTCATGACTGCAGGCCTCAAGCGCTCTGATCAAATGGATGAATAAGAAGACATCCTTTTTCATACAACAAGTACTTAGAACTAGCTTTCTAATGATTATATATTTGACTTTTTTTAAATTTATTATGTGTATGGTTTTTGACGTTAAATGAATGTAGCTTTTTTATCAAATATAAACCTCTGAGTTTAACGTTCAATGAAAAATAGTAAAACAAGGAAATTTTTTTTTGAAAAATAATAGTGCCCTCCATATTTGAGTCTACTTTCTATTAAAAAAGAAATAATTGAAATTTGATAAATACACAATAAGTTATAAGCTATGTAGTCAAGGTAGGTCAAAATTTTCATTTAGTCAACTTCAAACGTTAATAAAATATGCAATAATAGTGATAATGTCATCAAACAAATTGCATGCCCTCTGTATGGATGTTACAAAACTAAATTCGAAAGAATCGCATCCATATCTATTTTACAAAAAAAGTTATGCTCTACGAAAATAGTGTTACTATTTGAAAATGACGTTTTCAGCACCATACAAGTTTTTTGTGGGAGAAAGAAAAAAGTATTCAAATAAATTTTTAAAAAAATTAAAAAAATAAATTTAGAATCTAGACAGAAAATATTAAAAGACTCTAATTTACTTCATCCTCTGATTTCGAGCGGCTCAATGACAATATGCATCCAAATCTAAATGTTTTTCTCAAAATGTAGAGTTTAGTGTCCATTCAAGCTAAAATGTGTAACCCACTATTGTGGGTTCACCCAATAGGCAACATAAACCGATGAACAAGATGGAGCTATTGAGAAAGGAAATGACCTTGAGCAGGATGAGAAAGAAAGGAGAAATTGAGTTTTGGCTAGTTTTGTCAGAAGACATCATCCCGAGACACAAATCATTAGAGACAGACATGCTGGAATGCAAACTAGAAGCAAAACAAGACAAGGTGTATGTCTTGTTTGTGAATTTGAACCTAAAAATGTGAAAGTTGCATTAGAGAATGAAGAATGGGTTAATGTAATGAAGGAGGAAATAGAGAAAATAGAGAAGAACAAAACCTAGTCCTTAGTACCCTGACCTAAAGATAAGAATGTTATCGGTACTAAGTGGATATTCAGGAATAAATTGAATGAAAATGGTGAAGTCACAAGAAATTAAGCTAGATTGGTATGCAAGGGATATGCACAAGAAGAAGGCATTGACTATGGTGAAACATTTGCACCTATTGCTAGATTGGAAGGAGTTAGAATGCTACTTGCATATGCTGCACACAAGAAATTCAAAGTCTATCAAATGGATGTGAAGTCAGCATTTCTGAATGGTATACTTGAAGAAGAGGTCTACATCGAACAACCTGAAGGATTTGTTGATCCTGACAATAAAGACATGGTATGTAGATTACATAAAGCTTTATATGGCTTGAAGCAAGCACCTAGAGCATGGTATGAAAGACTACATACTTACTTGTTAAGTATTGGATTTGTTAGAAAAAGTGAAAACAACAATCTGTATATGAAAGGTGATACTAGTGATACTATTATCATTGCTGAAATATTTGTTGATGATATTATTTTTGGAGGCTCAGATCTTGTATGCAAGACATTTGCTAATGAAATGCAAAAGGAATTTGAAATGTCTATGTTCGGAGAGATTAAGTTCTTTCTTAGACTACAAGTGATTCAGCAGAGTGATGGAATATTCATCACACAATCTAAATACATAAAGGAAGTATTGAAGACATTTGGCATGGAAGATGTTAAACCTATGGGAACACCAATGGCTACTAGATGCAAATTGAGAAAGGAGGATGAAACTACAGAGGTAAACTAGACACTTTACCGATCCATGATTGGTAAGTTAATGTATGTAGTTCACAGTAGACCAGATATAGCACATGTTGTGGGTATTTTTGCAAGATTTTCTGCTAATCCTAGAGAATCAAACATGGTTGCTACAAAAAGGATCTTAAGATACCTAAAGAAAATAGAGAATTATGGATTATGTTATCCTAAGGAAGGGAAGTTTGAACTGAAAGTTTACACTGATGTTGATTGGGCTGGAAATGTGGATGATAGAAAAAGCACCACCGGATGAGCCTTTTTCTTTGGTGAAAGACTTGTAACTTGGACAAGTAAAAAGAAGGCTTGTATTTCTCAATCTACAACTAAAGCAGAGTATGTTTCTGCTACTACTAACTATTCAAACATTGCATATATCAAGCAAGTGTTGGAAGGGATGAATGAGGTAATCACTGACCCAGTGATTATATATTGTGACAACACTAGTGCTATTAATATTTCAAAGAATCCTATGATGCACTCTAAGACAAAGCATATATCTATTAAGTATCATTACTTAAGATAACAAGTGCAAGAGAAGCAAGTGAAGTTAGAATTTGTCACATCTAAAGAACAACTTGCAGATATTTTCACAAAGCCTCTACCAAAGGACACATTTGAATACTTGAGGACTAGACTTGGGGTCCGTCCCTTGTCTATTAGTCATTAAGGTGATCTAGTTGTTGCATCAGCCTACTTTTATCAGAAGATCATTCATGTTGATGCAGCATAGTTGACACTTTGAATCATGTTCAAGGTTGTGATTAAGTTTGGAGAACTTGAACCGATTAGGATATCAGTATACAAAGATACAGAGGAGGAAAAAATTGTTTATTTATTTGTTTCTTTGGCATTGCTGTCAAAGGGAGAGATAAATAATATGAAAAGGGATAAGCACCAATGAGAATTATCTAAGGGAGAGACAATTTGAATGAGACAGAGTATTTAAGATCAGTTATAGAGAACAAAAGTAGGAACAGGAGAACTGAAAAGATCACAACTACAGAATGGTAAAGCTATACTATCTAATGTTGTTTAGTAACATAGTGATTAAACATATTAAGTCTATTTTGACTTATAAAATTTTGTTCACAAAGTTGTAGAATATATGATTGGTATGTGTATGGTACATTTCATATTACTTGACTTGCCATCAATGCCAAAGGGAGAGATTGTTGGACTACAACTGATTTGGAATCCGATTGAATAATTCATGATTAAAGATCACTAAGGAGTTGCTGATTAGATATGTAATATGATTAAATCAGTATTATGTTGTCATTGATGTCAACTAGTTTGACAGAACTTATCTTGTAAGTTACTATACCGAGACATCTGAAGAAAGGTGAAAGAGATGAAGAACAGATAAATCTACATGGGGAAAGATGTACATGACAGATGAGGATAAGGAATACATTGAGTAACTTTTTGATGAGTCCATGACTTGATGATATTGACTTTATTATGTTGCCTTCATCTATGATGAAGTATAGAGATGAAAGACACAAAGTAGTGTTGTCGGTAAATGAAGCATTTCTAGTATACATTGATGGAGTGTAGTGTATACCAATCACAGTATTAACTAAGCAGTGTTCACCAACACATTTATTTGTTAACCGAGTGGAATAGAATGAACTAAATGATTAGTTTAGCCAATAGGATTGATGAGCTGTAAAGTACCTTGATTTCAGTGATAACAGATAATGTTTGTTATGAAGGTCAACAGCTAACAAAATTAAAGGAAGCTCTAATGGAGCAGATTGAAATGTGTTATTGACACATCAGCCGAGAAAGTTTGAAGTGGAAAAATCTATGAATGTGGTTAAGCGACAAAATCTGATGGAGGAGAACAAAATGATTTACTTGTCTATATAAGAGACTAGAATTTCATTATGGAATGATGTCAAAAGAAGTAGAAACTACAAGAATATCACATGAACAAGGTTTTCATGCATTCTGATCATACTAGTTAAGTAAGAACTGAATTGCAGAATAATTACCGAGCTACAGAGAGTAATTACCGACAGACAGTAAGTTGATACAGTATTGAATCTAAAGTGAAATATTGATGAGAAGGATTTTTATCGATTGAATATTGATTTGTAATCTGCAATTGAAGTTGTATTAAAGCAGATCATTTACTATTACATAATTAACCATTGTATATAGTCAAAATCTCTTAACCAAATGGACTCTGAAAGTCTTATGATGTATCATTCATAGAATGAACATTATTATCCTATCAACCCCATAGTGAATTCTGGTTGGACGATAACTTCTAGTCTAAAATCCTCTAACAAGGTCACACCTGATAGTGTGTTTGTAAACCTTTAACAGGGTTGTGTTTTAACTGACCTCACTTTAGAAGAGTGAACAATTTTGGGTTGCCAGTCCTAGGTGGTTTTTCCCTTTACAGGGTTTCCACGTTAAATCTCTTGTGTTATGTGTTGATTATGATATTTTTTTGTTATCATACTTTACATGTTACATGTTAGATTTGATCGGTAACTATTATAGTATTAGACTGGTAATCGGTAAAAGCACAGACAGTGAAAATAATTATTGTTTACCGAGGAGAAGAAATTGAAGAAGTTGTTTTGAATTATACATTTTGTTTTGGGACACTGGATAATTGATTCACCCCCCTCTCAGTTATTCTAATAGCCCTCATCACAACAATATTGTGGGTATGTGCAGGATCATGGTATGCCAGAAAGTGGCAATGTGAAAAAGAAGTCCTAATTGATAGACTCTTTGAAAAACAACTATAACTTTCAAACAATAAAACATTTTTAAAATCTGAAATATACATCACATTCTATATTTCACCTAATACAATAATAGTAAACAATTCTTTCAATTTGATGAAGTTAAGACTAAGTTAAGGTGGTTAGACATGAGAGTTTTTATATTTAGAAAAATTTGTAGTAGAAAAATCATAATTAATTATTTACTTAGAAAAAAAGTACATCACATCCAAACATGAATCTACTTCTTTTATCTAGAATCTTATAAAAAAAATATTATCATTTGATTTTTTTAATGTGGTCAGACATAAACCTACTTTTTATCTTTCTAGTCCTGATTGATAAACTTATTGAAAAATAGCTCTAACTTTCAAACTATATAACATTTTTTAAATCCAAAACATGTGTCACATTATATGTTTTTCCTACTATAAGAAAAAAAATTTTAAAAATCAATTTGATAAAGTTTAGACTAAGTTAAGGTGGTTAGACACAAGAGTTTTTGTATTCTGGAAAAGTTGTAGAAGAAAAATCATAATTAATTATTTTCTTGGAAAAAAATTACAAAAAAATATGTGTCACATCTAGACATGATTCTACTACTTATATCTATAATCTTGTATAAAAAAATTATTATTTGATTGTATTTAAGGTGGTCAGACATACACCTACATCTTATTTTTTTCCTAAAATTTTCACACTACTACATTGCAATTTGAAAATTTCACCATATAGAATAATTATTTTTCAAAAAAGGCCTAGTGTCTTAGAAACTAAATTCAATTTTCTACAGATTTTGTTCTTACATATTTTTTATATATTATTCATAACTTGTTGAAATTTTTATGTCAACCTGCCTAAACTTGATTTTCTGAATTTTCATTGCCACTTAAGGGCCTAGTTTGGCATATCATGCTCCTGTACACATACCCTTGTAATTTATAGTATCATGATAATGAGACTATCCAAATTCACATGAATGACTTTGCATCATTTCCTTATGTTGAGATTAGAAAATTATCATCCCTTTTGTACCATCTCCTAGCTAATCCACTGTCACAAAAGCCAACCAAAATCTCCAACATTATGAATATGTGTGAAATAATTTTCTTTCATTGACAACAACCACATGTCTAATATAAATAAATAAAATGGAGATATCAAATCTAATTATGTGCATTCACCTCAAAGCTAACAAATGTGGAAATAATGATAATTATGTTGCGTCCCAAAAAGGTACTCACTCGCAAATGTAGATAATCTACGAGTGTGAATTCCACCTCACTAACCAATGTTACTCAATTTAGCCATGCCAAACATCCATAAATGAGTAATCATGACCAAGTTATCCAACATATATGCCACCTTGTTACCTTCTCTATACACATGGGATAGTTTAAAGTTTTCCAAAAATTTAGAAATATTTTTAATTTTCCTGAATTTTTAGTGAAATATTTAATGTTTAAAATAAAAATTTACTAAATTTAAATTATATATTTTTTAACTTTTTTAATTTATAATTGTAATATTTGACTATGAAGGTAGCTACCCATGATCTAGAGGCCTAATGGAAAGCATAGTAATAAGAGAGAATCAATATGATAAGCAAAAACCTAGATTTTCATGAAGAATGCAATAGAATCAATTGGATTGATATTACAAAGGAGACCCATTATTTAACTACACCAAGGTGAGAACGTAAGAGTGCACAATATTATCGCAAGTGTCTTAGTCTTATGACATAATACATAAAGTGATAACTTATCACCCACCAAAGGTGGAAAAGTTTAAGTGTCACATGTCTACTAAAGGTGGATTATCCTACAAAGTGGAAAGATGTTTGTGCCACACGTCAATTAAAGGTGGATCACATTCTAATGTGGAAAGGTATTTTTGAAACACATCCATATAGGTGGAAAATTGATAAGTCCACCAAAAGTGGAATTCATCCACTTAAGGTGGAAAAGTGATAATGTGAAAATTTCACCAAAAGTAGTGTTGTGAAAATGTGTCTCAACCTTGCATTTACATATTGTTACTATTTTAAGTAAGTTTTCATTTTAGGATATAGCTTTTCCCTTGAATTTTTCTCCAAAAGTTTGGATGAGCTAGATAAGTATGCCAACAAATTTTATTCAAGATCATGTCAAGTTTTGAAGATATTAAAGTTTTTATTTTTGAAGTTGTTAAAGAAATTTTGTGAATTTAATTTTAAAGGCTTTAGAGGCTCCAAGATGACATAAAAATATGTATAACTAGCATACCGAGTTACAAGTTGATAGATCATGTTGTGGTCTTTCCATAACTTCAAATAGTTTGTCAATCAGACACCTAGTTTAAAAGTTACAACCTCGAGAAATTGGGTCATCTGAAATAGGAAATGTAAATAATGTGTTGGACACATAAATGAGTTGTAAAAGTGAGCTACAAATTTTATTGTATTTTTTGACACATCATAGGGAATCTTTACTTGGAGATAATATGGTAAATTCTCTATAAGTAGTTTTTAGTTTGTGGTTTTGTAATACTACTTGACAACTTCATGATTGTATCTCATATATATTAGGTGTGTGAGATGGATGGTGTTGCAAGAGTCTTATAGATATTTAGTTACCTTTAGATCTCTAGTCGGGGATACACTTGAGATAAGATTTCTCTACAAGTATATTATAATTTGTTATTAATTTTTAAATAATATATTAGGTGGCTTTTGGAGTTTGTGTTTTTTCTCTTGAAAGAATTTTCCTCATGTAAATTATTATGTTGCGATGTGCATGTTATTTTTATTTTTTTGTTAAATTTCTATAATTTTTGTAAATATTTGAAATTTTTTTTACATTGGCCTCCCTTCAAGGTTAGTATAGGAATTTGTTCACTAAATTAACTTACTTATAGGTGGAAATATTCCTATGTGGTCCCTAAGTAAACCTATGAAATATGTGTGTTTAGAACCTAGGACAGTGACTTACTAGGTGCAACAACCGAGCACACCAACACCCCCCTATAAATGCAAATTAGGGAGAATATATACAGACAATGCAAGATGGATCTTGCCTACCAATCCATTTTATGCACCCATGATGTACAGTTGTAATGCAATCTCTCACAAATAGAGAAAAGGAGAAAATCTAGTGGGGTAATAAAAATCCCAAAAATAAAGATGAAAAGACAAAATTATCTCAAAGAAGAATGAGAAGGACAAAATTGTCTATGAGGAAAATGTTCCTCCCATAAGAGATAAGAAAAGAGAACATGAAGCCCCATCCAAGGTACAATCTCCTATAAAGATGGTCTAATTAACTTGGAGAATAATCCTCACCTTAGGAAGAAATAGAGTCAATTTTGCACCAAGAATGTCAAAGTGTGACAAAACCAAGTACCACTATCAACAAAGAGTTGATGATAAATCTCTTGCTACAATATTATGAAGATCAAGCATAGAGATGTTGGAAACTGCAATTGAAGCAATTGTTGTATTGTCATTGATGTCAAACCTTAACTGGTAAGACTGTTGCTATCTAAGAAAGTACTATATCTATTTGATTGTTGTGAAGGGGATAAGAGAGGTTGGTAACAATAGTACCTAAGGAAAGGTTGAGCTATCTTGATACTTTAATGAGTACTTGATTATGTGGCACAATGATAAGATAATGTATTTTTTATCTAAGAATGAAGACTAAATTGGTAGGCTTAACCGAGAAAAAGTGAAGAAATCTAGTTTAAGCTAAGTGATGTTAGTGTCGACCGAGCTAGCTAGTATATGTAGAGTAAATTCAATGTTGACCGAACATTAGCTAATTGTCGAGGAAGACAATATTAGCTGAGGAAACAATTTTTGAGGTGACCAAACTTTCTAATGAAGACCAATGAGTTGAAAACTATATTGACTGAGCATTAGTAATTTACATTTGAGGAAGAATTCAGATTTCCAGTCAACATAGTTGAATTCTTGGATTATGTAAAACATGTTGACTTTATTTATTGATTGTATGGAAGCATTTAATGCACTGTAAAACATTTTATTGTAAGTCTATTAAGACATTTGAGATATTTCTAGAAGGATAGATGAAGAACATAAAGTTGGAAGGATTCGATGAATCTGACCTAACCCTAAGATCTATGAAGGAGATTAAGTGGCAAAAGATGTATTGACCTAATTGAGGAAGTATTAAGGAAACCTAAGAATGAGGTTGAAGAGAGGAGGATGTTGGAAGTATTGTTGCTATTATTGACTGTCTAAGCAGATAAGGCTAAAGGAGAAGTGGTGTGATTGCTTGAAGAGATTTCTGAGTAGATCAGTGATGGAGATAGAAAAGGTTCATAGTCAGTAAGCTAGCATATGTGTACAGAATTGGATCTGATATTTGCAAACTAAGTTGTATATTTTTTAGATCAATATTACTGTTACTTTCTAACCATTGTATCAGTCAAAATCCTTTTAACAGAGGTTGACCTAATATTCATTTGTATAAATCCTTTGAATGAGGTTGCATTCTAATGGGATGTATGTAAGTCCTATAACAAGGTGCAATTTTAACAAAGTGGTTTAAATCCTTTAATTGGGTCACACCTGACAATGTGTTTGTAACCTTTGACAGGGTTGGCTTTTCATAGAGCTCACTTCAGAAGAGTAAAAATAATAGTAACATGTTACAAAGTGGTTTTTCCCTAATTGGGTTTCCACTATAAATCCTAGTTTTAATACTTGTGTGAATGTTTTGGTTTGAACATTTTTATGTTTTACAAGTTAGATAATATTGGATAGTGAAATGCACTATTATATGTTTTTGTTATGCAATCAATAATGACCGAGTAGCTGTTGGTTGTTGGATCTAATTTGTTGAAGATTTTTAAAGTTTTTTTTTATACATCTAGACTTGAGAACAACTGATTCACCCCCCTCTTTGTTGTTCTAAATCATATTAAAAATTGGTATTAGAGCTATTGGTGCTTACAGAGAACAAGTTTAAAGGTACTTGAAGTAAATGATCAAGATGTATAAGGAGGTACCGAAACTAAATAAGAAGAACTTCCCTACATGGAAAAGTTTGATGAAGCTGCATCTAGCTGGTAATGGTGATTCTGCAAAGTATTATGTTGAGGATGATTATGTCAAACCTATTGCACCTTTGACTGCTGAGGAGATGAGAGCTAAACAAGAGCACAACAAAGCAATGTTGGAGATTGCATCTACCCTAAGTTATCCAAAATTTGAAGACATCAAAGAATGCACTAATGCAAAGAAAATGTGGGACACTCTTGCAAACATCTATGATGGTGACATAAATGTACTAAGATCAAAAGCTGAGAGCCTAAGAGGTAAATTTGATGAATCAAGAATGCAAGAAGGTGAGAATATTGCACAATATTATGGTAGAATAAAAGAAGTTGTAAATGCTATTAGAGGAGAAAATGGAGCTATTAATGATGAGGCTGTAAATGGAAAAGTATTAAGAACTCTATGTCCTATTTATGCCATCAAAATTTCAACAATTCAGGAATCTAGATGTAACCCTAACAATGCTCTTACTTTGGAAAGTTTGGTTGGTAAGCTTACTTCTTTTGAACTTTCTAACTATGATAACTTCACTATTGCTAATGTTGAAACTGATTTTAAGTCACAAATGGTTTTGAGTAAGTCAAAGAAGGAAAAATAAAGATGCATCAGTGAGAGTGAAAGTGAAAGTGACACATCTGATGAAGAACATGAGGATCTAGAATTTCTTATGGCTAGAAGACTGAAAAGGGGAAAAGGAAAGTATAAAGGTAAACTCCCTATTATATGTTTTTCATGTAATAAAGTTGGTCATATAGTTGCTAGATGTCTTGATAGGGATGATAAGGATGAAGAAAGAGACATCAAGCATAAAGACAAAAGAGAAGATAGAGGTTAGCGAAGGTACAAGGACTACAAAGGAAAAGGTAAGAAATCCTTCTATATTGCCGAAGAAGAGACTGATACTGATAGTGATGAGTTTGAAATTGAAGTTGTCTATGTTGCAATGAAAGATGAGTTTGATGAGGATGAGAAAACTGCATTGATATCTTATGTGAACAAAAATGATAAATAGATTATTGATAGTGGTTGTTCACATCACATGACTAGTGACAAGAGAAAGTTTGATACCTTATATCATTATAAAGGTAGAAGTGTGAAATTTGGTAATGATGCACCATGTCCTTTTAGAGGTAAAGGATTGATTAAGCTAACTGATAAGATCACTTGTGAGAATGCTTATTGGGTTGAGGATCTTAACTATAATATGCTGAGTGTTGCACAACTTAATAGCATTGGCTACCAAGTGGAATTTCATCATAAGAAGGCCAAAATATTTTATGCCACTAGTGAACTGATTGGAAGTGGAGAATAGACAAGAGGTAATTTGTTCTATCTAGACCTATCTGAAGAAACATGTATGATTGCACAACTTGATGATATTTGGTTATGGAATAAATGGCTATGTCATGTTAAGTTAGATAATCTGGTAGAAATTAGTAAGAAGAAGAAAGTGAGAGGTCTACCTAGATTGAAGAAACCTGAGAATGTAATGTGCAAAGAATGCCAGTTGGGTAAGATGAAAAATTCTAGTTTTAAGAGAAATACTTTTACTTCTGGGAATGCTTTAGATTTGGTTCATACTGACCTTTGTGGACCTATGGGTGTACAAATCTATTGTGGTGCTAGATATTTTATCATGTTTGTCGATGATTATACCAGAATGATGACTATAATGTTCTTAAAAGAAAAATCTGATGCTTTTCAAAATTTTAAGTGGTATTTGGCTAAGGTTGAAAATGAGATAGGTACGAACCTGAAGTGTCTAAGATCTAACTGAGGTGGAGAATTTATATCCAATGAATTCAATCTATTTTGCAATGATAGAGGGATCAAAAGATAGATGTCTACACTAAGAACTCCTCCATAGAATAGTATAGTAGAGAGAAGGAACAAATCTATCATGGATTGTGCAAGGACATTAATGATTGAAAAGAATGTTACACAAAAGTACTGGAGAGAAGCTGTAAGTACAACTATTTATACTCTTAACTGAGTACATATCCAAAAAGTTGATGAGTATGCAGAGAAAAATGAAGCTGATAGCAAAACAGAACCAGAAGATTACAAATCTTTTGTGTATATAGAGGAAGGAGAGGTAAGTGACAAACTTACACCTAATGAAGAGTCTCAGGTAAGCAATATCGAGCATCAGGAAAACAATGCCGAGAGAGAAGAAGAACGTGCCAAGCGATAGGAGGAAGCTGTCGAGTATTAGGAAGAGGTTGTCGAGCATTCAGAAGCTAAATCTAACAATCTTATTGGTGAACCTGAAGAGAAAGATGAAAGGAGAGAAGAACATGTTTTGGCACAATATGTAAGGAGACATCACAAGCCTGAATAGATAATTGGAGACAAAGATACTAGATTTCTAACTAGAAGCAAGACAAGAGATCCGACATGTTTACTATGTGAATTTGAGCCTAAGACAACAAGGGAGGCATTAGAAAATGAAGAGTGAATACAAGAAATGAATGAGGAGATAGACTAGATAGAGAAGAATTATACCTAGACTCTGGTGCCGAGACCATAAAATAAAAATGTCATTGGAACAAAGTGGGTGTTCCAAAACAAGCTGAATGAGCATGGTCAAATCACAAGAAAAAAAGCTAGGATGGTATGCAAAGGCTATGCGCAAGAAGAAGGAATAGATTATTGGGAGACATTTTCCCCTGTAGCTAGATTAGGAGTAAGAACCTTACTTGCATATGTTTTCTACAAAGATTTCAAGGTATACCAAATGGATGTTAAGTCTGCATTTTTAAATGGTATATTAGAAGAAGAAGTGTACATTGAAGAACCAAAAGGATTTGTTGATCCAAACAAAAGACACATGGTTTGCAAACTAAATAAAGCACTATATGGACTAAAGCAAGCTCCTAGAGCATGGTATGAGAGATTGCACAACTACCTGATACAGATTGGATTCTCAAGGACAAATGACATAAGAAATCTATACATGAGAGATGAAGAAGGTAAAGGAATCTTGTTGGCCAAGATTTTTGTAGATGATATTATATTTGGTGGACAAGAGGCCTTATGTAAGAAAATTTCAAATGAAATGCAAACTAAATTTGAAATGATTATGTTTGGGGAGATCAAATTTTTTGTTGGTTTACAAGTATATCAGATGGAGAAAGGAATTTTCATCACCTAGTCTAAATATGTTCATGAGATACTGAAAACCTTTGGTATGGAAGATTCAAGGCTAGTAAGTACTCCCATGGCTACTAAACAAAAGTTGTCTAAAAATGATGATGCTGCAAAAGTAAGCCAGACTTTGTATAGATCCATGATTGGAAAGCTACAATATGTTGTACATAGCAGACCAAATATTGCTTTAGCTATTGGGATTGTGGCAAGATTCTCTGCCAATCCTAAGGAAACTCACATGATGGCTGTCAAAAGGATAATGAGATATTTGAAAGGTGCTGCTGACTATGGATTGTACTACAAGATGCATGAAAAGTTTGAACTAAGAGTGTATACTGATGTTGCTTGGGCAGGAAATGTGGCTGACAGAAAGAATACTAGTGGTAGAGATTTCTTTCTTGGACAAAGATTATTTTCTTGGACAAGCAAGAAACAAAATTGCATTTCCCAATCTATTGCTGAAGTCGAGTATGTGGCTGCAGTAGTGAACTATTCAAACTTGGTATGGATAAAGCAATTGTTGATAGGCATGAAAGAAGAGATCACTGAACTAGTTGTCATCTTCTATGATAACACAAGTGCTATAAACATCTCTAAGAATCCATTGATTCACACAAAGACTAAACACATCGCCATCAAGTATTATTACTTGAGGAAACTGGTAGAAGATAAAGAGGTCTGAATGGAATATCTGAATACAAAGGAGCAACTAGAAGACATATTCATTAAAGCTTTACCTAAAGAAGCTCATGAATATCTGAGAGGTCAATTAGGGGTTCTTCCCCTAGCTGAGGCTCCCTAGTCAATCCTAGAGTTGTGAACAGTATAGAAAAGCCAAGAATCAGTCATAAGAAAAGATGAAAGAGGGAGAAATACTGTTACTAAACTGAAAAATGATATCTACATCTACAAGATGTATGTTTTAGTTGCTACTTTGGCATTTTTGTCAAAGAGGGAGATGATTATAGATGAATACACATGGTGAGATTTCATGGAAGATCAAGTAAGAGGGAGAGATTCAGTGGATCGTCATACAAGCATGGCTAATTGATTCTATATCAGAATGAAGCTAAGGATATTATAAATATTTTTTATGGACAAAATTTTTTTGGATTGGGTGGTGATTCATGTGTTATTCATATGGTGTTGTCATCAATGCCAAAGAGGGAGATTGTTGGAAACTGCAATTAAAGCAATTATTGTATTGTCATTGATGTCAAACCTTAACTGGTAAGTCTGTTGCTATCTAAGAAAGTACTATATCTATTTGATTGTTGTGAAGGGGATAGGCAAGGTTGGTAACAATAGCACCTAAGGAAAGGTTGAGTTATCTTGATACTTCAATGAGTACTTGATTATGTGGCACAATGATAAGATAATGTATTACATTTATCTAAGTAAGAATGAAGACTAAACTCGTAGGCTTAACTGAGAAAAAGTGAAGAAATCTAGTTTAAGCCAAGTGATGTTAGTGTCGATTGAACAGGTATATGCCGAGTAAATTTAGTGTTGATCAAACATCAGTTAATTTATGAGGAAGACAATATTAGCCGAGGAAACAATTTTTGAGGTGATCGAGCTTTCTAATGAAGACCGAGGAGTTGAACACTATATTCATCGAGTGTCAGTAATTTACATTTGAGGAAGAATTCAGATTTCTAGATGACATAGTTGAATTCTTGGATTATGTAAAATGTGTTGACTTTATTTATTGATTGTATGGAAGCATTTAATGCACTGTAAAACATTTTATTGTAAATCTATTAAGAGATTTGAGATATTTCTAGAGGGATAGATGAAGAACATAAAGTTGGAAGGATTCAATGAATCTGACCTAACCCTAAGATCTAAAAAGGAGATTAAGGGGCAAAAGATGTATTGACCTAATTGAGGAAGTATTAAGGAAACCTAAGCATAAGGTTGAAGAGAAGAGGATGCTGGAAGTATTGTTGATGTTATTGACTGTCTAGGTAGATCAGGCTAAAGGAGAAGCGGTGTGATTGCTTGAAGAGATTTCCGAGCAGATCGGTGATGGAGATGGAAAAGGTTCATAGTTAGTAATGAAGCATATGTGTACGGAATTGGATCTGATATTTTCAAAGTGAGTTGTATGTTTTTTAGATCAATATTACTTTTACTTTCTAACCATTGCATCAGTCAAAATCCTTTTAACAGAGGTTGACCTAACCATCATTTGTATAAATCCTTTGAACAAGGTTGTATTCTAATGGGATGTATGTAAGTCCTATAATAAGGCACGATTTTAATAGAGTGGTTTAAATCCTTTAACTAGGTCACACCTGATAGTGTGTTTGTAACCTTTGACATGGTTGGCTTTTCACAGAGCTCACTTCAAAAGAGTGAAAATAATAGTAACATGTTACAAAGTGGTTTTTTCGTAATTGGGTTTCCACTATAAATCTTGGTGTTAATACTTGTGTGAATGTTTTTGTTTGAACATTTCAGTGTTTTACAAGTTAGATACTATTGGATAGTGGACTGCACTGTTATCTGTTTCTGTTATGCAATCAGTAATGACCGAGTAGCTGTTGGTTGTTGGATTTAATTTTTTGAAGAGTTTTAAAGTTCATTTTTATACATCTGGACCTGAGAACAACTGATTCATCCCACCTATCTATTGTTCTAAATTATATTAACAAGAGACACATACATGAACATCAACTTGATACTCAAACTACATACATTCTTATATAGAGACATGTACAAAGTATCAAAAGATATGTCCTAACCTACTAAATATAAGAGGATTACATTGAATCAAGCATCAATAAAAAAGTACATTGAAATTATGTGGCACTTTATTTTATTGCATTTATAACATGGCACACACAAGAGATTACAATAATGATTAAAATCAGGAAACTAATGAAGAAACCACCAAAATATTACCATGAAGTAGCTAACCACTAAAGATGCCTCCAATTGGGATGTGCTAAGAAAATAGGAACAACTGGTCCTTGATAACCACCACATGGAAGAACTAAAGTTGGATGGTATGAGCTCAGTAGGTGGACATTAAAATTTATATTCACAAAAATTATTATTAAATAATAAATTTATTTAAAAAAACTTATTTAAAAGTGTATCATCGGAAAATGGAAGCACTTCCATTTAGGACTGGTTTAGACCTTCAAGTAAGTGGTTTGGGGTCATGTCAAATGCCTTGAATGGGTCTTTGACTTGGATCTAGCTTTTCCCCCTATTCTACCCCATTTTCCACTTCTTTTCTACATACTTTTGGCATCTTGAATTGAGATTCTGTGATTCTTGACCTCAGGTTCAAGGTCGACCTCGACCTTGAGCTAGGTCAAGGATGACCTCGACCTAGACCTAGGTCAAGGTCAACCTCGATCTTGACCCAAGGTTCAAATTTCAAAGTCTCAGAGTTTTTGAATGTCAGGTTTCAGAAAGATTTCTTTTCCCTCTTCGGGGCCACTATTTCTTGAGTTAAGTGTCAAATTATCAAATTAATATTTGAAGTGGACCTTTCCTGATCTTTTTGTAGGATTCCTAATTTATTATTTGAGATTATCCTTTCTCAATTTTTGTGCCTAATGCTCAAATTAACTTTGGGTTGGCCTTACCTCGAATTTTGTGACAAGGCTCTTAAATAATTATTGTTATCTCTATCTTAAGGGTGGACCCCTTCAATATTTTTGTGTGACGACCTTAATTTAATTTCCTCTCCATGTGCACCTCTCTAGAGTTTTGTGCCATGAACCCTTAATTATTATTTTCTATGTGGCCTCTCTAGAAGTTTGTGCCTTAGATCACTATAAAAGGAAGCTTTCTCCTCTCATTTTCTCCATCTACACATTCAATCAAAATACAAGATCAAGCAATCAAGAAGCAAGAAAGAAGGAGAAATAAATCATTCAAGCATTCATCCATCTTCAAGCATTCACGATCCAATTCATCAAGGAGATCCATTAGTAGCCATTGAAGGATTCAAGCTCTATGGAGCCCTCTTGTTGAAGAATTCTCCATCCATATCCATCCAAGCCTCTTCCTAGTCCAAGATCCATTCAAGATTGGTGTTGAATATCTAAAGAAAATTGATTTAACACATCCTACATTCAATTCTACATTCATTTGGAGCATCCATACTTGTGGATTCAAGGATTTGAATCCTCCACAAGGGTTTCAACATAAGCAAGGTGAATTGTTCCATTTACTTTGTTTATTACTACAATTTCAATTCAATTTTAGGGTTAATTCCTAAATTATGGTTTGACTGAGGCAAATCCACCCTCCAACAAAAAAAACCATTTTTTCTTGTAGGAACAGGTGTGGAACAGTGAATTATAGTGCAGATATGGATACCCTTTTTGACAAATTTTCAAGATTCGTGAACAAAATTTCTGTCGCAGCAGTGCAGGTCAAGGTCGACGTAAAGGGGTAAGATTGTGCCCTGGGATAAGATCTTACCTTTGTATCTGGGTCAAGGTCAACCTTTCTCAGAAAATAAATTTTTTTTTGGGTTTTGTAGATCTCACAGTTTCGATTTAGGAATGCAAAAATCAATAATTTATGAGACTATCTGATAAGGTTTTCAGTAGATTAATTTTTGGAGGTAAGTACTTTGTATTTCTTCATTTCAATATTAGTCTTCTAGATTTACTTTCCATATCATTAGAATTTTTCATGTATGTGTTAAATATTGGTTTAGGGTCTCTTTTATGTACAAACCATTATTGTACACCCCATCAATATTTTTCATCTTACAAGAAGTTTTTTGAAAATTATTTTATTTCTATAAATACTTATTAAATAATAAAGAAAATTTAATTTTATTCTTTTTTCATTTTCTTGGACCTTCTAATTACAATTTTGTCAAACAAGATATAAAAGTGATGCAAGACACTATTCTCACCACCATCAAAAAATCATAAATCTAACCCAACAAAGTCTCTCAACTGTTACATTAAACTTGTACTCAATACCAAATTACACATTTTGCAAGGTTCTTTTTCCAAGGTTGTTAGAAGGTCTTGTATGGATTTCTAGCTTTCAAATGAAGATAGATGTCATATGTGACTTCTTCCACATTTATTGGTTGGTAGCCACGTGTCATCATCGTTTGGTTAGGCAAAAAATGGTTGGCATCTTTTTAGAACTCATTAGGGTTTTAATGATGTATCTTTAGTTTTGGTGCACAAGTACCAAGGAAATTCAACTTTTAACTGAAGGTGGTGTAAAGCTGGAAGTACATGTTTTTTGGAATGAGAAGCTAGTAGTTTTGCATGCTTTTAGGCATTAAATCACATGAGTGGGCATTAATAATAATCATCTTACAAAATAGTGCAAAATGACTTTTAATGTTGCAATAATTAATTAATGCTACTCATAAATACACACAACAAGGCTCCTTGTTGGAGTTTTAAAAGCATTTTCTCATAACATAGAGTTGTTGCAACGACTAGGAAAATTTTACTCACAAAAGGCTTTGAGCATAGTTTTAGGAATTAGAGTGTAGTAAGTCCTTGTAGTACTATCTAAGCATAAGGATAATTTCAATGATTATTCAAGAAGCAAGAATTGTTATAGATGAGAGAGGCAAAAGCAATTATGTAGAGGTTTCTCAATTTGGAAATATTTTTGTGGACATTTATGGAGAGGTTTCATCTTATGTAGGTCATCCAATGTTTCCAAAGTTGGTCTATGAGAAAAATTTGACAAGAGAAAAGGGTATTGACCAAACATCTAGTAGTTTTGGCGGATGTTCTTGAGGAAGTGTTCGAACTTGACCTACGGAAGCAACACAAATCCATACAAGGAAGATTTTATCATTTAATGTTGGAAACTAAGAAGAGGTTAGATTCTACATCATCCTCAATTAGACTTTGGGAATGTGGGCTTCCACAGTATATGGTGCCAAGGGTTTCATATTTTCCTAAATTTGTATAGCTCTGTGCAAAAAAAAATTGATGCAAAGGATGGCATCATTAGAGGTAAAACTTAGAGCCACCTACATCTCATTTTGAATCTTTTTATCAAGAAAAACTTAGAGCCATACTGCTACATGAAGCGAGATTCCCTAGATTTATACAACAAATGTTTCAACAAGGAGGTAAGTAATGATGTACCACCCAAATTTCTAGTATCAATCAAAGGGCTTATAAATGAAGACCTTCAAGATGTGTGTTCAATGCTTTCTTTTAACTATGGTTTTAAGCATGATTATGATGTTCATCCCTTTCAAATGGGTCTTCTTTTCTAGATTAAAAAGAAAAAAGAGCCATGGTATGATTTTGTTGAGGACTTAGAGGAGAAAATCATAGCCCAGTTTACCCATTTTGACCAGGAATAAACCTTCCAACATTTTTTGTACCTTATTCACATGTTCATACACCAAATTGTATCATACTTCAACCACTTCATGAACCTTTTCACCCATGATGTTGAATGCAATAGATTGCCTGTAACTATGTCCAGACTCCTCTTTTTTCATCCACCCACAATTTTAATGCTTTCTCTCAGGCCTTCCTAGTCCCCTCTATATGCAATTTTTAGGAATGGAATCCTTTGGTACCTCCACATTTCACTACAAAAAAATGGACTAGATTAACACTTTAAATCCAAAGTGTGAGTGGTTTTAAGGAGCATATTTTTTAATTCTGAGGGTACACAAATTTTTAGAAGATCATTTCTGCCTCTTGTTCTATGTTTCAAACTACACTCTATTCTTATAGATCCTAAGAAAAATATTGACCATGAAGGACCGCATTGGTAAAGGGAAGCATGATAAATCCATAGCACAAGATGGAAAGACCTTGGGGCCACTTGCAATTGAGAGGAGGCTTGAAGCTGAAAGTGTACTAAATTCAAAGTTGTATATTGGCCTCCTATTAATTAATGATAAATAGATATTTGAACCAGATGCTTGCCTCCTAAATAGAAAGAATTTTGTCAGGCATGTGCCCCGTCACTACTACATTTGGGGCCAAATTTTGACAGAAGTTTCCGATGAGTAACTTTTTCTTACGAATTTGGTGTTTTTTTTTGTAATAGGCCCCGATGATGTCAGTATTCCGATGGGTGTTTAATTGACCATCAAAACTCTGACAAATTTGGGGTATACATTTTTAAAAAAAGTGAAACGGCCCCATCATTTTTATTTTGTTTGGAGAGTGAGAGAAAAGGAGTGAAAGCTAACTACAGGAGAAGGTATCTGATTTCTTCATCTTTCAAGCCTCTGGCATCATATTTGAATACATTTCATTTTATTGTTGAGGGATTTTCTCTCTGAAATGATGGCATTCTACTTGTGTCATGCCTGAGCCAGTGCTATATCTCTATTATTTGATGTTATTGGTGCTTGTGATCAAGGATATCAATTCACTGTATTCAAATGTTTGGATTCACGTTTGTTGATATTATTGGCATATGTGTTTAATGATGCCATTGTATATTGTTGTCACTGAAATGACCACATTCTACTAGTGTCATGCCCTAGCCAGTGCTATATCTCTATTATTTGATGTTATCGGTGCTTGTGCTCAAGGATATCGATTCACTGTATTCAAATGTTTGGATTCACGTTTGTTGATATTACTGGTATATGTGTTTAATGATGCCATTGTATATTGCTGTCACTGAAATAACCACATTCTACTGGTGTCATGCCCTAGCCCATTCTTTAACTCCATTATTTGATGTTATTGGTGCTTGTGCTCAAGGATATCCATTTTTTTTGAAATGTTGACTATGGTTATCAAATGGACAGCCCATGAGCTTCTAGCTAGGCACCATTTGTATTGATAGCTTAGGGCATCAAATGTATTGTATCATTGATAGTTGAGACTTTGTGAAAAGGAAACAGGACAAAGAATGATTTTTATTTAGTTTCTCTATTTTGATCCCTAAGTGGCTTACAACCCTAGAGAAGTATATGTAGATTTATGGATCCAGTTGCAGGATACATAGTAGCTGATAATTCACAAGAAATCAATGCATCCAATTTGAATAGAAATTAATACAAAGAACTAGGGTCCTCCAATGGCCCAATCATCTAGACCTTGACTGTCCCCTCAACCAGTGACCCTTCAAAATTGGGTTATCATGCAATCAGTGAGTGATCCTGCATTCTCCTGGTCTACCCTACATCCAAACATATTGGAAATACACAATACAATGATAACAAGTCTTTCACAATCCCCCTTCCCCCAAGGAACACTATCAACCATCCCTTCCACATAGCATTTCACTATTTTATGAGTGGATTATGCAGGAACAATTAACATTAAAGAAGGAGCAAACTCCTCAACACATCTTGGAAACCATTGAATTCAATAATAAATGAAACCTAACACCAACACTATTCCTTTCATAGTTGTAGGATACATAGCAGTCAATAATTCATAAGAAATCCATGCATCAAATTTTTATAAGGATATCCTACTAATCAATAAGAATTTTCTTTATATGACCAATGATTATGCATTTTGATGGAAGTGTGCTAGTTCAAAAGGATAATATAAAACTGAAACAATTTTTTCTGATTTTCTCAAACTATAAATGTGGTTAAAGGGAAAATATTATGTGGAAAACCCACAAACCAAGCTAGCAAATGATTGTACATCAAATTATTCCTATATTGATTCAAGTATTGATATGCTTCAGCTACCTGACCTATGAGCTTCATCTAGAGGAATGTGTAGCTTTAAGATAGAGTTACTTCTTGGGCCTTACAATAGGGCAGAATATGATCAAGATTTTTTTAGGCTGTATCTTTCTTAGTCCCATTGTTAGGTTCTTACAGTTCATGGTTTGAATCTATTATGGTTGTGTAAGGGATTTGTAGATACTTTTTCTAACATAATTATTGGACACCATGATTGGAACAACTAGTTGTTGGCTATTGTACACATGAATCATAACTGTCAATGGTTCTTTGTGTTCAAGAATTCGTTGATCAATCTTTGAGATTTATTGTCCCAGCTTTAAAAGAGTGATAAAAGATATAGTGAGTGCTATCTTTTCCAAGTGTTTTGTGGGTGCCATTATCTTCTAGGAGTAATTGCTGGAACCAAATTATGTTCTTTGCCTCTAGTAAATATTGCAGACACAATCATCTTCTTAGTGAAGGGTTTCTTCCATCCCCATGAGGCACTATTGCATGGTTTCCATTCCCTTGTAGTATAGTGAACCTAATTTAATACAAGTGTGCACTATTTTGGGATCCATAATTTATGGCCCCTACATTATGGTTGTTAGCCTAAGACAGGCCTACCTTTGCATATAATAAGAGGCCAACATGAAACAAACATCCAGAAGTTAGGGGGTTGTTCCCTGTCCATAATTTATTATTTAAGTGCTAAGTGATGATGGGTATATCATGTAATTCATACCTAGTGTGTCTGTTTCTTTCTCTCCACATTTCACATTAGGAGTATATGCTATAAAATACCAATGAAATCAACTATTGGTCAAATCTAATCAAAATTGCAGTATAAAAATTAAAATAGATCTTGAAGAAATATGGGAACCATTTTTGACAGATATTGTACAAATGAAGAAAATACTCCCAAGAGGAAATGCTTCAATGTGGAACAATTGAAGGACAATATTTTACTTTTATATGCACATTTGCAATGTTTTTGATATATTTTTGAGATAACAAAACCATAGAAAGAATAGCATATAGAAGAAAGTAAAGAATAATGATCATATTTTGAGATATTGTGGAAACTAAAAGGAAAGAATGCTTGGTGGGGTTATCATGCAATTAGTGAGTGATTCTTAATTCCCCCTTCTTCTAGTGATCCTTCAAAACTAGGTTATCATGCAATTAGTGAGTGATCATTCATTCTCCTGGTCTACCCTGCATCCAAACATATTGGAAATACACAATACAATGATAACAAGCCTTTCACAATCCCCCTTCCCTCAAGGAACACTATCAACATCTAGACCTTGACTATCCCCTCAACCAGTGACCCTTCAAAATTGGGTTATCATGCAATCAGTGAGTGATCCTTCATTCTCGTGGTCTGCCCTGCATCCAAACATATTGGAAATACATAATACAATGATAAAAAGTATTTTACAATCCCCCTTACCTTAATGAATTACTATCAACATTCAGACCTTGACTGTCCCCTCAACTAGTGACCCTTCAAAACTGGGTTATCATACAATCAGTGAGTGATCCTTCATTCTCCTGGTCTGCCCTGCATCCAAACATATTGGAAATATACAATACAATGATAACAAGTCTTTCACAATCCCCCTTCCCTCAAGGAACACTATCAACAAGTGACCCTTCTTCTTATTAGCCACATCTAATGTTTCATTGAAGTCATGGCCAAGAATGAAGGTCACCTTACCCATAGCATTCATGGATTATGAAATGTTGTTCCAAACTCCTAAAAAATTTCTATTGCTTCTTGTTGCTTCTTTAAATACTTCTTCTACCACAATGTCCTCCTGCCCCATCTTCTTGATCTTCCTGGCTAAAGTGGATGAATCCACACACAATAACCCAAAATGAAGGGTTTTGTATCCTTTAATGAATCTCAGTCACTGGTAACGCATGGACAGTCAAACCAATAGTCTCCAAAGCATTCAATAAGTGAATATGAATGTTTGAAAACTTTCCTCTCAACTTCCCCAACCACTCCTAATCGGTTAGAGGGATATTTCTAGAATCTCCACTATTCCTATCCTTACCAACAATTCTTAAACATGCTTTATCTGATATGATAATAACATGGTAAATTGAACCAATGGCATGTTCTTCATGTGGTACAAGGAATATTTGGTTATCAAATATTCCTTCGTGCAAGCTGAGCGCGAGAGAAGGTATGTGATTTCTTCATCTTTGATTGGTATCTTTGACAGGCAATGTCTTTCGAGCCTCTGGCATCATATTTGACCACAAATTTCAAATGCATTACATTTTATTTGATCATGAATGCTCACTAAAATGACTGCATTCTACTAGTGTTGTGCCCTAGCCCGTGCTTTATCTCCATTATTTGATGTTATTGGTGCTTGTGCTCAAGGATATCAATTCACTGTTTTCAAATGTTTGGATTCATGTTTGTTGATATTACAATTCATCATATCAGATAAAGTATGTTTAAGAATTTTTAGTGTCTACACACTCAACTAATCCCTCTAACCAATTAGGAGTGGTTGGGGAAGTTGAGAGGAAAGTTTTAAAAACATTCATATTCACTTATTGAATGCTTTGGAGACTACTGGTTTGACTATCTGTGTGTTAATGTTTAGAAGAGATCAATGAAGTATTTAAAGACATTCTTACATGTTTGGAGAGGTTTAAGAGGCACTTATCATGACTGTACCCTCACAAATAGTGGCATAGACTAGTTTTACTAAGTTTCCTTTCTCTATTTTGAGGTTTCCTTTCTCTGTTGTATGGGTACAGTTAGAGGGTTCATTGAAAAAATGATCTTTTGAATGGTTACTATGAATATGAATGATTTGATATAGCATATTGCTCATTTTACTTGAAGTTTGGAATAGCTTGTGTAAGGGTGAAAGTAGTTTTGGTCATTTTGGTCATGACTGTTCCTCTACACAGTCAGAAAATGTAACTATCTAATGATTATATGTAATGTTAAATGGATTAAATGCTTTATTCTTGGTAGAAGTGAATGGAAGGAATAGTGTTGGTGTTAGGTTTCATTTATTGTTGAATTCAATGGTTTCCAAGATGTGTTGAGGAGTTTTCTCCTTGTTTAATGTTAACTGTTCCTGCACAATCCACTCATACAACAGTGGAATGCTATGTGATTGACAATTTCATACAACTAGTCCTTTGGTGTGTATTAAATACAATCCATTCACTTATTGAATGCTTTGGAGACAACTGGTTTGACTGTCCATGTGTTACTAGTGTCTGAGATTCATTAAAGGATACAAAACCCTTCATATTGGGGTTATTGTGTGTGGATTCAAATGTAGGTTTGATTTGGTTAATGTTTAGCAGAGATCAATAAAGTATTTAAAGACAATCTTACATGTTTGGAGAGGTTTGAGAGGCACTTATCATGACTATACCCTCACAAACAACGGCATAGACTAGTTTTACTAAGTTTCCTTTCTCTATTTTGAGGTTTCCTTTCTCTGTCGCAGGGGTAAAGTCAGAGGGTTCATTGAAAAAATGATCCTTTGAATGGTTACTATGAATATAAATGATTTGATATAGCATATTTCTCATTTTACTTGAAGTTTGGAATAGCTTGTACTTGAAGTTTGGAATAGCTTGTGCTTGTGCTGGAATTCTTGGTAGAAGTGAATGGAAGGAATAGTGTTGGTGTTAGGTTTCATTTATTATTGAATTCAATGGTTTCCAAGCTGTGTTGAGGAGTTTTCTCCTTGTTTAATGTTCATTTTTCCTGCACAATCCACTCATACAATAGTGAAATGCTATGTGATTGACAATTTCATACAACTGGTCCTTTGTCGTGTATTAAACAAAATAGAATTTTCAGCATATTATTATAATTCTATTTCTTTGTTGTAAACATGCCATTGGTTTAGTTTTGTAAAAAAAAAATTGTGTACAATTTTCTTTTTTCTATTTTTTCCATTTGATAACCACAGTCAACATTTCAAAATAGTGAATGACATCAAATAATGGAGATAAAGCATGGGCTAGGGCACGACACCAGAAGATTAAAACTAAACCAATGACATGTTTACAACAAAGAAATAGAATGATAATAATATGCTAAAAATTGTATTCTATTTAATACACGCCAAAGGACCAGTTGTATGAAACTGTCAATCACATAGCATTTCACTATTGTATGAGTGGATTGTGTAGGAATAGTTAACATTAAACATAGCCAGTGTTCTCTTTACTTTCTCAAATCTCTGCAAGTCAAAAACATTAGAGTTGTATAATACATTGTTAGTATCTTTTTTCCATGGGTCCTAGGTCTTTGAGTCCATGGAAAGGAAATAGATTACAAAATACACTTCAAAACAAAGGAAAAACTTAGCATATTCAGTCTAACTCATTGTAGATGAAGGAACGGTCATGCTAATAGTTCCTCTAAGTCTTCCAAAGAATTTATTGAACTCCCCTAAAGTCCTATTGGATCCCCAAATTGCTTAATCCAATCAACTTACATCAGGATCATGAGAAACTTCAAAGGATTAAAAGCATTACTTGGAACAGTCAAATCATTATGCTTTCAAATCAATTACCTATCGACATATCCCTTGCAAGGGAGAGAAGCCAAACACATAAAGAACATGCACATAAACATGGCAGCTAAAAAACTTAAATGGATACACCAAGAAGTACCAAATGATGAATGCTCAATTGTTGTAATGGCAAAGCATCAGAACCGTCCATTTCTAGAACTTGATTTTATAGTCTAAATGATTTTTCTATAGTCGTAATGATTTTTCTAGAACTTGATTTTATAGTCTTAATAATTTTTCTATAGTCGTAATGATTTTTCTATAGTACTTTTAATGATTTTTATAGAACTTAATTTTCTAGTCTTAATGATTTTTCTATAGTCCTAATGATTTTTCTATACTCTTAATGATTTTTCTTTCGTCCTAATGTTTGTTGCTCTTGATAAATTAGGCCTTGAATTTGAATTTTTGTTCACTCTTTTATTTCAGCTTGATATTTCATTCATTTTTCATATACACAGAGAGTACACATGCTGATAAAAAAATGAACTATTTGATTAAGGTTAACTATTCATGATTGTAAATAGTCAATATTTCTGATAGTACTCCTTGGTGTATTTCATTTTAAAATAATCATGTTTCTATGGCTATGATAAATGTCATTTTGTGTTGAGAAAATTATAGTTGAAAAAATGGTTGCAAACAAATCATCCTTCTTCCACCAACATTCTAGTCAATGTACAACTAATGAGTCATTCCATTCAAGAAAGACCATGTCTGACAATATCAACGCAGAACAAAATAAGGAGTATGCAGAATTTAGTGATTGAATCTTCCATTAGAGCCACTTCATATGCACAGGTGATGAACATGCATATTTACCTGAGTGCTATTGGGAGCTTACCCAATAGCATATACCTTCTATGATCAACTTTTATATGCACAGGTGATGAACATTCAAATTTTCTTAAGTAGTACTTTTAGTAGTCCTCCTACACATGTACTATTGTGAAAATCATCACAAGTCCATTTGTTGGAGGGCTACTAAAAGTACACATGTTTGGAGGTCTAAAGGAAACAAGAGAATTTGAAGAGTCACGATTCTTAAGATTGTACTTAATATAGCCAAGCTTCATTCAAACATGAAAAAAACCATTCTTAAACCAGATTAAACTAGTAAACCAATGGAGATACTGATTATAAGTAAACTAGTAAACCAAAGGACATGTTTTTACTACTAAGTCTATTTTTTGGGCATACTGATTATAAGTACTTGACATATATCAAAAATGTTGCTAATTAAGGTTGGCGGGATGATTACGCCTATCCTGAAAAAAGATTGTCAAATCATTATGCTTTCAAATCAATTACCTATCGACGCATCCCTTGTGAGGGAGAGAAGCCAAACACATAAAGAACATGCACATAAAAAAGACAACTGAAAAACTTAAATGGGATACACCAAGAAGTACCAAATGATGAATGCTCAATTGTTGTAATGGCAAAGCAATATCAGAACCGTCCATTTATAGAACTTGATTTTTCTATAGTCCTAATGATTTTTCTTATTTCTTGTCTGTGCTTGGTGACAAGATTTTGAACATTGTTGACATACTTAAATGGAGCACACAATACCAAATGATGAATGCTCAATTTTTGTAATGGTAAAGCATCAGAACCGTCCATTTCTAAAATTTGATTTTGTATAGTCTTAATTATTTTTCTATAGTCCTAATGATTTTGAAAATTGTTGACAAAGAGTGTTTCTTTTTTTTATTGTACTATAAATAATTTTTCTATAGTCGTAATGATTTTTCTTATTTCTTGTCTTTTGTCCCTTTTTGATTTCCTATGTCTGTGCTTCGTGATAGGATTTTGTCACCTTCTTTTGATGGTATATTTCATTTAGTCTATGTGGATTGAATACTATTTTGTTCACTATTTTATTTCAACTTCATATTTCTTTCATTTTTCATATACACAGAGACTACACATGCTGATAAAAAAATGAGCTATTTGATTTAGGTTTACCTTTCATTATTGTAAATGGTTAATATTTCTGATGGTACTCCTTGGTGTATTTCATATAAAAATAATTATATAAAAATAATAAATGTAGTAACGATGGTGTGGTGCATTATTGATATATAGGCTTGATGACTCTTGCCAATGTGCCAAACTGTCGATGTGGTGGTGGGCAGCGTGTGTTGAAGACTTCACAGACACCGAATAACCCTGGATGAAAATTTTGGTGCTACCCAAATAGAAGAAAGGTTGTTGATGTGTATATATTTAATGTTTCTAATGTAAATACTATTCATTATAATATAAGAACTAATGTAGACTGGGCATCACAGGGAAATAATGGCTTTGAATACTTTAGTTGGGTCGATGACAACTCATCTGCATCTATCTGCCCATCTCCACTTATCTGTGATGAAGGATTTGAGTGCAAAATGTGTCAGGCTAGGGCAAATTCTGAAATTATATTTTTACGATGCCTTCTCTGTATTGTAATCACATATCTTTGTTGTGACCATATGCAGAGATGAACTCGGGAATTAGTGTGTTTAGTATTTTCATATTGTAACTAATATTTTAATATGGATATGGTGTAAATTTTCTTTTCCTCAAGTGTGCATATATATGGTTTACATCTTTTTTTAGAATAATTCTTCATGTTTATGGCTCAGGTGAGCCCCAATCTGCTATCAATCACATGATTTGACGTATAGTGTTTTCTTGGTTGTTCCATTTGTTCCTTGACCTTGACTATGGATTGACTATCATTTTCAAGCTTGAGCGTGACTTCGTAACATGCACAATCTATAGATTTATACGCAACATTGATTTATGAAACATAAATAATGCATTGAACGTAATCTACGAACGTTGTGTGTCTGAAGTCTTGCTGAAGTTTGAGCATCCTCCCTTTATTATAGTGAGGGATTGGAATGAGTTCATTTTGGATACAAAGGAGAAAGGGGATACTCAAAGAGGAATTACACCAGCAAATGGGAGAAGGTATAAACATTTTAATAGATTTTTATTATTAAATAATGAAATTTGCATATACTAGTGTTCTAAGCATCCTCATTACATGATTTAAGGTCTTAGTCCATGGAAAAATTAAATTAGACTTACTATCCAAAATACATAAAAAACATGCACATAAACACGACAAATGAGAAACATAAATGTAGATTTCACAATAGCTGAGAAACATAATTGTAGGCATCATAGTCACAATCTTTTGGAGACAACGTAATTAAGTTGTGTACCTAAGCGGTGTAGAGCAACTTCTACACCCCCAATTCCAAGTTGAATACATCTATTGGAGGACCTTGTATTCATGAGCAAAAGATGTAGTCAACTTGGAATTGGAGGTGCAGGAGTTGCTCTCCACCATCTGGGTATAAAACTCAATTACGTTGTCTCCAAAAATTTGTGACCACAAAGCCTACAATTATGTTTCTCAGCTGTTGTGTCCCAGGACCCCTTATGACCCTTTACGACCATTTATGATCCCTAAGAATACATCTTAGAGGTCTTAAAATGTCATAAAAGGGTCATAAGAGGCTCCTAGGAGGGGCCAGATGAGCTTCCACCTTCACGTGGTTGGCCCTGTTAAGTAGAGAATGTTTAACTATTCTCGAAACAAAGAGAAGCTAAATAATTTAAGGTCTCAGTCCATTGAGATGCTGAAAAAATGACAGGAATCAATGATGGAGAGTTTTCAGATTCTGAGAAGACGTATATGGAGTGGAGGCCAAATTGAGTACCAGTGTAGAGTTTTAATAATTATAGCCTTTCAGCCAAGATCAAACTGATCAAATAAATACCCTTGTGTGATTTATAATAATAAGGAGATTATTATTTCATTTATATATGTTTGTGTTGGTTGAATTAGTTAAGGGCCCAAGGTTGGCCTCTTGGCTTTAACATTAAATATATTTAATAAGACTAGGGCAGCCCTCTTGAAGATAATTCAATTCATATATATATGGTGTTGGATTCTAGGGAGAGAAGCACCAAAAACATAACATGCTTCCCTCCCCCAAAACCTTGATTCTCTGCCTTAAGAAAACTTAGATCAGCATATATTGGTGTGAAAGATAAGTAGCTTCGACTAATAGATAAGAACAAGTCTAAGCATGAATAAAGATCAGATTATGATCTGATCCATACAACCAAAAATTATTGGCAATGTTAACTATGAGTTGATTAGGGCTGGAAGCGTCTGTTAGGACTGGACTCTTCCTCAATACACTAACACTAAGGTACTAATCAAGTTCTCCTCAGCATCTTTGTTAGTACAGTTGGAGGCATATAGATTGGAGTATACTTGGTTGATATCCGGGTATCTTCTATCCCTTCTTGTTTACTTTATTCTATGTTTAGCTATGTTAGATCTCTATAGTTTGTTCATTCTGGAGTAGAATCTAAAATATATCAACAAGAGATGATGATTCAATAACCTAGATCTAGAAAACCTTCACAATTATCCCTTCTTTGGCCTCCACTTTTTCTTCTTCTCAAAAATGGTTATCTAGAAACTTTGGAGCCTGCCAATTCTTTCCATACACAACCTGTGCATGTTGATGAAAATGAGGACGTGCCTCATAGTAATACAAGTAAACATCTTAAATTGATTGGTGTAGTAATAAAAATTTAATTGCAATTGGTGTTTGGATTAATGTAACAATTTGTATTGTAGTTGTAGAGAGTGTAGAGGCCATTGTTAATGAGCAGGTTGAGGTTGAGGCTGAGGCCAGACAAACTGACCTCGATGTTGATGATCTGACTAGATCAGGTAAAGAGCTATATGATTATGAATGATGTCAATGCCTTTATTACCAAGGAATCATCGCCCACCATTAATGAATATTAATGAACACTTACACCATGAAGAAGATAAATGATTAAACAGAAAGAGAGGACCAACTGAACCATCTTGTGGTCAATCTATATCACATTGAGAAACAATGTCAATACTTGAGAATCAAAACAATCAAAAGTTTCTTCAAGACCATGAATGATCAACAACATTCCATTAGAAAACAAAACACTAATCTATGTTATCATTAAGCCAAAAAATATGTCTTTAAAGTTTAGAAGCATCACAAAAACTTTCAAGAAACATAGTACTTTCCAAAATATGTCTTTAAAGTTTATTTCTAATGATTATGATGATGTTGATGTTGATGTCTATAATTTATTTCACTTACTGATGCTTTCCTAGATCAAATTTTGAATTTCCAAGTTGGAGAACGCTTTCAAAGTTTAGGGTCTGTTCCACATGATACTCTTAGTTACAGCTCAAATGCAACTCAACATATTTTTGATGCTGGGAAACCCACTGTAGAAATTCATCCATAGGTGAAATTTAATGTTGTGAATCTTGGCATTGTTAATGTTATTACTTTTCCTCATGTTTCATATTTGTGAAAATGTTTCTTGGCACTATCTTCTTTTTCAATTCCTATATTTGCAACTTTTTAGATCATTAACTTAAGCATTACATGTCTTTGTTCAAATTTTATTCTGACACTATATTATATCTTATTCTTATTACGATGTTCTTTGTTGTGGGGCAGGAGGTCAATCTTCATTGTCTTCATTATGGGGGACAGAGAAGATTTCTCTGACAAATAGTAGGTCTTCTTTAGTATCTTATAATAACATGCTAAACTGATAAAGGTGTTATGGGCATTTAATCTGCAATTACTAATAGATTAAGCATATTATTACTATGCTTAATGTTCCATTTAAATGCATTTAACACAAAAAACAAATTTACAAAACTGAACCAGTGGCATGTTTACAACAAAGATGTGTTGAGGAGTTTGCTCCTTGTTTAATGTTAACTGTTCCTGCACAATCCACTCATACAACAGTGAAATGCTATGTGGAAGGGATGGTTGATAGTGTCCCTTGAGGGAAGGGGGATTTTGAAAGACTTGTTATCATTGTATTGTGTATTTCCAATATGTTTGGATGCAGGGAAGACCAGGAGAATGAAGGATCATTAACTGATTGCATGATAACTCAGTTTTGAAGGGTCACTGGTTGAGGGGACAGTCAAGGTCTGGATAATTGGGCCATTGGAGGACCCTATTTCTTTGTATTAATTGCTATTCAAATTGGATGCATGGATTTCTTGTGAATTATCGGCTGCTATGTATCTTGCAACTACATTTCTAAATCTGCATATACTTCTCTAGGGTTGTAAGCCACTTAGAGATCAAAATAGAGAAACTAAATCAGAATCATTCTTTGTCCTATTTCCTTTTAACAAAGTCTCAACTATCAATGATACAATACATTTGATGCCCTAAGCTATCAATACAATTGACACCTAGCTAGAATCTCACGGGCTGTCCATTTGATAACCACAATCAACATTTCAAAAAAATAGATATCCTTGAGCACAAGCACCAATAACATCAAATAATGGAGATAAAGCACGAGCTAGGGCACAACACCAGTAGAATACGATCATTTTAGTGATAGAAATATATAATGGCGTCATTAAAAATATATGCCAATAATATGAAAAAATGTGAATCCAAACATTTGAAAACCAATGACATGTTTACAACAAAGGTCTAATAGAACTCCCAACAATTCTTAAACATACTTTATCTGATATGATGAATTCTTAAACAATTAAGGTTGGAGTAGACATAGTTATCACACATTTTTTTTGTGTGGTAAAAGGAAAATTTGGCTAGGTCAAATCTTCCTTCATGCTAGTAGTCTATAGAATTAGACCTTTATTAACAATTAATCATATCAGAGAACTAGTATGTTTAAGAATTGTTGGGACTGGTCCTTTGGCATGTATTAAATAGAATATATAGAATTTTCAGCATATTATTATCATTCTATTTCTTTGTTGTAAACATGCCATTGGTTCAGTTTTGTAACTTCACTGTTGTATGAGTGGATTGCGCATGAACAGTTAACATTAAACAAGGAGAAAACTCCTCAACACATCTTGGAAACTCCATTCACTTCTACCAAGAATAAAGCATTTAATCCATTCAACATTACATATAATCATTAGACAGTTACATTTTCTGACTGTGTAGAGGAACAGTCACGACCAAAACTACTTTCACCCTTGCACAAGCTATTCCAAACTTCAAGTAAAATGAACAATATGCTATATCAAATCATTCATATTCATAGTAACCATTTAAAGGATCATTTTGTTAATGAACCCTCTGACTATACCCTTGCAGCAAAGAAAAGAAACCTCAAAATAGAGAAAGGAAACTTAGTAAAACTAGTCTATGCCACTGTTTGTGAGTATACAGTCATTATAAGTGCCTCTCAAACCTCTCCAAACATGTAAGATTGTCTTTAAATACTTTATTGATCTCTTCTAAACATTAACCAAATCAAACCTATGTTTGAATCCACACACAATAACCCCAAAATGAAGGGTTTTGTATCCTTTAATGAATCTCGGTCACTAGTAACACATGGATAGTCAAACCAGTAGTCTCCAAAGCATTCAATAAGTGACTAGATTGTATTTAATACATGCCAAAGGACCAGTTGTATGAAATTGTCAATCACATAGGATTTCACTGTTGTATGAGTGGATTGTGCAGGAACAGTTAACATTAAACAAGGAGCAAACTCCTCAAAACATCTTGGAAACCATTGAATTCAATAATAAATGAAACCTAACACCAACACTATTCCTTCCATTCACTTCTACCAAGACTAAATCATTTAATCCATTCAACATTACATATAATCATTAGACAGTTACATTTCCTGATTGTGTACTAGAGGAACAGTCACGACCAAAATGATCCAAACATTTGAAAACAGTGAATTGATATCCTTGAGCACAAGCACCAATAACATCAAATAATGTAGATAAAGCATGGGCTAGGGCATGACACCAATAGAATGCGGTCATTTCAGAGAGCATTAATGATCAAATAAAATGCAATGCATTTGAAATTTGCGGTCGAATATGATGCCAGAGGCTCGAAAGATGAAGAAATCACATACGAAGAACATGTCATTGGTTCAGTTTTGTAAATTTGTTTTTTGCGTAATTAGTAATTGGTAGATTAAGTGCAGATAACACCTTTTATCAGTTTAATTAGCATGTTATTATCATATCAAATAAAGTATGTTTAAGAATTGTTGGGACTGGTCCTTTTGTGTGTATTAAACATAATAGAATTTTCAACATATTATTATCAATCTATTTCTTTGTTCTAAACATTCCATTGGTTCAGTTTTGAAGATTTGTTTTTTGTGTTAAATGCATTTTTCATGAGGAGGGGTCTTGTTTTGAGGAGATTGATGAAGATTGTGCACCTCAAAAACCAATTCATAAGGTACTAATAAATGTTTCCTATTCGCTTATATTTTTGGTTTGGTAAATCTCCTTATAAGTTTCATGTCCTTTCTTTTGATTACTATGGATGAGATATATATCTTACATTTAACATTCAACTTCTTTACATTTTAGAACATGTAGTGTGTTTTTTGAGGATTTTACCAAATCAACTTTTAACATAAACCAAAAACACTAAACTGATATCTTGCCCTTGCAACATGACAAAATATTTGCATTTGACCAATAACTGCAAGCAATTGAACGATAAATTCACATACCTGTATCTTTGCAAAATACTTGGAACATCAAAAAGATGGCTAAGTGGCTGCCGCCATGATTTTTATCTACTGAATATGGGAAATAAAAACACCAAAAGGAATCGAATAGAAAACATGATTGGTCATTTTAGAGAGCATTTCAAAATAGTGAATCAATATCCTTGAGCACAAGCACCAATAACATCAACTATTTTGATCTATGGCTACCCTAATGTTGGCAAGAGTTCTTTTATTAATAAGATTACTCTCCAAGCTTGAAGAAGCAATATATTTTGGCAAATGAAGAGTGGAAAGACGATGATGTTCCTGAGATCATGGATGGACACAATGTTGTAGACAAAATGTGAAGATGTCTTTCGAGCCTGGCCCTGGATCCCTTGACAATTGGGGTATGATCAAGACCCAAGATAAAAAGATGTCTTCCTTTTTGTTGTGGAATATAGGCTCTACTGTTGCAACAATGACAAACTGCGATGTACATATCACAACAGCTGAGAAACATAAATGTAGGCATCATGGTCACAATTTTTTGGAGACACAACATAATTGAGTGCTATTCCCAGATGACGCAAAGCAACCACTACTTTGCATCATCTTGAAAAACCACTCAATTATGTTGTTATTCCAAACAATTGTGACCATGATGCCTATATTTATGTTTCTCAGCTGTTGTGTCCCAGGACCCCTTATGACCCTTTACGACCATTTACGATCCCTAAGAATACATCTTAGAGGTCTTAAAATGTCGTAAAGGGTCATAAGAGGCTCCTAAGAGGGGCTAGGTGAGCTTCCACCTTCACGTGGTTGGCCCTGTTAAGTAGAGAATGTTAAATTATTCTCGAAACAAAGAGAAGCTCAATAATTTAAGGTCTCAGTCCATGGAGATGCTGAACAAATGATGAGAATCAATGATGGAGAGTTTTTAGATTTTGAGAAGATGTATATGGAGTGGAGGCCAGATTGAGTACCAGTGCAAAGATGATGATTTAGTAACCTACATCTATAAAACCTTCACAATTATCCCTTCTTTGGCCTCCACTCATTCCTCTTCTCAAAAATGGTTATCTAGAAACTTTGGATAGTGTTTTCTCATCCATGCACGAAATGTGCTAGTGATCGTATAAAATTACTTTAGGCCTCCAGTATTGATGAGATGTACAAGTGTAAAATGTTTTTGTGAGACTGTGATCAATTTCTGCAGTGTACATAAATGCAAGGCGGTGATTATTCTTGACGATCGACAGGTAGCTAGGACTAAAGATAACATAGCTCAAGAGACCATCATAGGTTGTCTCTTTCTTTGGTCTATATTATTGACAGAATTTTTTACCTTTTATTAGCTCATCAAATCTATGGATTTGAAAGAATTTAATAGAATATTTTCATGACAACACATATTATTTAAGTTGACATTGCATGAATTTATCTACTTCGCGCACTTGTATACTATGAAGACGACGATAAAGAAGCATCTCCTCCCATGGCAATGCTTCTTTATCGTCATCCTCATAGTCTACAAATGCATGAAGTAGATAAATTCATGCAACGTCAACTTAAATAATATACATTGTCATGAAAATATTCTATTAAATTCTTTCAAATCCCCGAATTTGATGAGCTAATGAAAGGTAAAACATTCTGTCAATAATATAGACCAAAGAAAGAGACAACCTATGATGGTCTCTTGAGTTGTGTTAATTTTAATGTGCCTATCCATTGGTTTTTCGACAATTCATAATTAATTCTGACAGAAGCGCTATGCATTCAACAGACAAAATGTTGAAAAAAAATAATTTTTGACATTTAGTGTGATAGTAATGCTATACGTTCGACAAGAAAACCTATCAAAGAATAGTGCATAACTGTCACTATTCCAATAGTTTAAGTGTCGTAAAGAGAACATTTTTGACAAAACTTTTGACAGTGAGGCCATATCACCGACAGGTAGACCTGTCAAAATATGATGCTAACTATTAGTATTCCAAGAGTTAAACCATCAGAATGAATATGGTTCGACAGTCAGTTCTGACAGAGATTGTATATTTCTGATAGGTCTTGTTATCAAAATTCTGATGGATGAACTGAAGGAAATGCCATTTTGAAGCTGTTGTCATTTGCAACTTTCCGATGTGAGAAGGTGTCGGTAAACCAACAAGTAGGTCTTCTGTCGCAATCTTCTACGCAAAAACAACGACGGACTCATGTGTCAACATTCTGACAAATTAGCATTGCAAATCTGACAAATGGCCGTCAAAATTTGGCCCCAAATGTAGTAGTGCATGAGTAATGGGATACTCACATGAGTCCAGAATCAGAAGACCCAGACCTGTATATTGATTTAGAAAAAGTTCCTGAAGAAGAGTGGCCACCATGGCTCAAGCTTTAAAACCTATATACAATATTGAAAATCCCTCCAAGAAGATCCCTATCAATATGGAGAGGGATTTTAACATTGATTGGTATGAGGAAAAAATATTAGCCTTTTGGATCTATCACTGAGAGGTTGGATAGTTGCAAGCCCATCCTTGAAATGTCCCCACTATTGAAAAAATTCAAAAATATTTGGGATGAATGGCATGGTCAAGCTCCACCAGAAATACCATAATTTTTCACACCACAACCCAGAGAAATCCTAGTCTTGGTTCCTCATACCTCAAGCATCCCTTTTTCTTTATCTATAATGATAAGGACAAGATCTCAAGGAAGTAGAAAAAGAGTCAATACATCCTCTTATTCCACATAGTAGGTTGTAGGTTCTAGTGTGACCCCATCTCAAAAAAGGAAAAGCATAGGTAGTGGCCCAGGGAACACTTAGTTACAAGTTCCTACAGCTACCATGCCAACAACAATGATGATTCTGGTAAGTTTCACTCCCCCTCTTCTACCTACTTAGTCTCTTGTCTACCTACCTAGCATTTCCTCTCCAACAATTTCCTTGGCTCCACTGCCCATACCCACTTCCAATGTTGTTACTCCAAGAACTCAAGTGAGTGTGGATTCTTTTTCTTCATCAACTATGGAAACCATCACACCCTTTTCATCCAATGCCCATGTTTTGACCCCTATCCCAACACCTAAAGTTAATGAAGCATTAACCTATGACACCACTCCTTTATTTCTTGATCTCGGTCCCTTCCAGTTTCAGTCTCATTCCCTCAAGCACTTTTTCTACCCCCACTTTTCTCTCATAGACTCTTCAAGAAATTCCTTCTTTTTCCCCTTCTAACATAGCCATGTTGTAATCATGAGCTATTTTCCTAATTCCATAAGCCCTTCCACTAGGATTTCCATTTGTAGGATAATATATCTCTTCCTATGAAAACTTATAGCAACAATTGAGTACCTCTAGGATGGCCAAATCCTAGGGGACTCAAAAGAGAAAAGAGAAAGATGCATCAAAACCTACCCAACCTAATGTGCAAACTTTTTTCAATTAAGAGTGCATCAAAAAATGTTGTTTTCATTAGTTAGACTAATGGACATAAAGCTGATTGGGGAAATGACTTATGATGACTTCATAGGAGAGGGCATGGGAGTGGATTTGAGCACCCCACTGCCAGAGGATAGGGTGGTACTTTTATAAGAAATGCAAAGGATAGTTTCACATGATTACATAAAGAAAACATGGTGCTTGGATAAGTAGTTTGTAGAGCTAGAAAGAATTAGAGCCAGAAATGATGTTCTCTCCCTTAGAGAGAAGTCTATAGAGGTTGATGTCATGTATCTTAGAGAATCTCTACAGAATGAGTAGAAGGAACCGGATGCCCTAGATTTGAAAACTTAGGGTTTTGGGGTGAGACTATAGAGAGATACAAAGATCATGCAGCTCAAGGCATACGTTTAGAAGGAACAAGTGGAGAAATATGCACTGAATGTACAAGCACATGACACAAATACAAATCTCCAACATGAACAACATGAAAAGAGTGAAACTTTGAAGAAGCTTATAGAAAAGGAGTCAGAGCTAGCTCAATTAAGGGCTAGTCTCTAGAGCACCCTACAGATTTAGAATGAGGTGAATGTGTTGAAGATTAAGAAAGAGCACATTGAAAAGGAGCTGAGTACTTCACAAAATCTCCTTTCGCAAGAGCAGTGCTCAAAGGAGAGTGAACTCAAGATGATAAATGAGAAGTTATCATAGGAAAAGGAGAAAAAGCATAATTTTGAGGAGGTTCTAACCAAGGAAATAAAGGAGTTATCTTATGCGAATAAGAAGGTACAAGAAAATACTGTTGAGATGGTCAACCTGCAACTTCAGGTGAGCAATGCCAAGAAATAGGAGAAGACTTTGATAGAGAATCTATCAACAATAGAGGTAGAAAATAAGATGTTCAAACAAAATCCAATGATTCCTCCACCCACTACAGATCTCTTCCCTGTATTTAGGAGTATTCTTTTAGCAGAATGGGACAAAGTCGGGAAATTTATTTATTATTTCCAACCTACCTTCTGATTTTTTAAGTAGTCCCATTCTCTATGCCCTATGGTCAATCCTTCCATCGATAAAATTTTAGGTTTTAAGATGCCAAAATACTCAAGTGCACAATATTTTGTAAGCTAGTTATATGCATCTTTATATCAAGAGCTTTCCGAAGTAGGGTTCAAAGATCACAAAGACATAGTAGATAGTAGAAACTCAATCATCAACTTCCATAAGTCAGAAATCTAGACCCAGACTACTTTATCAAATTTATAGTCTATCGTGGCAAGGTTGAAATGGCTCTTAACAAAGTTAGAAAATCATGCTTTCCTTCCCCTTTTAATCTCAATGAGTCCATGCTCGACCCTGATGAGTTGGTAAAATAAGTTAATCAATGATTAAATCAATTAGATCTCTCGGTAATCCATGCATCTCTATATTTTGTTTGAGTCAAAGTATAGAGACCTTTGGGCCATATCGTTCGTAGAACTAATAGAGGTCACACAAGACTACCAGTGCCTCAAGTTCTAGGTCTTTCCTATAGAGGATAATTGGAAGCCTTTGCAAATATTTGTCAATGATATCCTTGGATTGAGCCATTAGGGGATAGTTTTATGAACCCAAAGATCAGGGATATGAATCCCACAGATAGGATTTCCCTCAGATTTACCAAAAATTGTGAATAAATTTTCACAAGTCCACTAAGTAGAGTGCCTTAGTCTCATTTCTCCCTTAGAGACATTTTTCTCTTTACAAGAAGCAATGTGGAGCCTGCCACCTGTCTGCCTGACGTTATTTTGAGGATTTTTTTAAGCTTTGCATGTGGAGATCTAGGGAGTTCTTGGGGAGTTTTTTTTGTTTGAGGGGTATTTTTCAATGCTAGAGTGTCACATGTCTTTTCGTTTAAAAGTAAGACACTTTTTTATTGTGCCTCGATGTTATTCTAAAGGTAGTACATGTGGGAATCTTGTGGAGGTTTCACGAGCTTTTTCTTTTTTTGAGGGAGTTTCAACATCGTTTCACCATGCATCTTCCATTTGAAACTGAAAGGCTCCACTCACCTCACGTTTGCAAGTTTGGTTTTCTTTTTGTTGTTAGCACGGTATTTAATGAAATGACAGATTTTTGGTGTGTGAGGAGTAGCTGCAGAGAATACAAGGGAAGTATGATTAAACCAGTGGATTGGGCACCAGTTCTCCTCCTCCTACGTTGGCAATGAATTTTTCATTGTCTTAGCCCCGCGGATTTATGCCACTTCTCATGCCTTCAAACTGTTTGCAGTTTAATGTAATAATGACTATTTTTCTCAGTTAGTATATATAGCCATAGGTTGTAATTAGAATAGGACTTTCTACTTTTAATAGAAGAACAATTTTACAAGCCTTAAGACTGTAATAAGATTTGAAATTATCAATATATCAATCGTGCTTTGGCCCTTTGATCTCTATTGGGGTTCATTTGTTTCACGAATGTCTTATGTGTTGTTATTGACTTCATTATATGCATCTATGATTGTTATTGAATATATTATGCAATTTTCTTTTTTTCTCTGTGATTGTTAGAGTATGCTTTATTTTATGTCTTATGCTCATCATTCTTTTTAGATTCATGTTTGTTTATTCTCATATTAGATTTGGGGATTGTCTTTATATTTCATCATTGAAATAGCCTATGCATTTATTTTTAAAGTGTTCCAAAATCTTAGTGTATCTCCTTAGTAGGATTATCTTTCTTCCCCTTTTTCTTCAACATGAGATTGAAGAGGAGGCTTATAAAATGCTGAAGATTTCTCAATGGTTAAGCATCAGGTCCCATATTCACTAAAGCTTTCCATAGGCCGTTCACCTAAAAGAAATTGTAGGCATGAACAGATCCCACAACCAAAAATTTAACATCAAAATAAAGAAGTTAAATAACACAACAAATTGTTACACCAACACATTTCAAAAATCCAGTATATACCAACAAAAATCAATAAATTGAATGAGGAAAATGCAACCTACATTGGTATTGAATTGGCAGTCTCTAATGGCTACAAGAATATTTGTCTTGAGACTGAATCTTTAAACATTATCAATTGTTTAAAGGTTGTTAAGGCTCATAGTTGGATGATCAAAATCTTAATTCTTGATAGAAATGATATGATTAATTTTTTTTATGACTATAAAATATCCCATGTTTTTCATGAAGGTATTAAAGTTGTTGATGAATTTACTAACATTGGACTCAAGCAACCTAATATAATTTGTCGAGGGGATTATGATCAAACTCCCATGGATATTAAATACCTCATCACTAATGATTGTTGATTTTTCCATAAGGATGAATCTTTTTATAATCATGGCTCATAACCTTTGGCTTTTACAAATGGAATGGGTAATATGTGCAATACCCATTATGGGAAGAATAGACAATTCCTTTATTTACAAGTTCTCTTGACCTAATATTTTTACCAATCTAGTTTTTATTAGTTTACTGGGTTCTTCTTTTTCCATCTTCATTCTTTAGCCCCTTATTTTCTTCTACAAAATTATGGGTAGTGAGAGAAATAGGGTGTATCCGACTTCATATGAAAAATAGAAGAACAATAACCTAGTTTAGGATAAGATTTTGGCAAGACACATCACTCCTTAAATGGAGAAACTCCATGGATGCAACCCTCTTCTACCAATGCTTTTTAGGAAGGGTGGGAGAATGGAATTTTGTGTCTGTATAGGGTTGGAACCTCACTCACCAAGGACATCATTTTCAAATTCACTTGAATTTTGAAAGCAAGAAATTTTACAAGGATTATAAAGCGTTAGATGAAGCTGTCAATTTATTTTTCAAATATGGAGAATCAGATAGTGTTAAGCTAACCACTAATGGCGGATATGAATGCACTTCAATCAAAACCATTTGGGCCAAATTTGTAGAAGCTATCATGAGATATTTAACTCTTAGTGGTCATTTTATAAAAAAATTTAGCAATCACTTCATGATTTTGAATCATTTTAGGCATGATAGATGAATATCTCTACCCTTTTATTTGATCTCTTCTCTCTGTAATGGGACTAGAACTCATCTAGGTTGAACTACAATTCTCTAGTTCTTTATGAATGCCTCATTCTCCTTGTTATGGAGGATTCTAAAGTCATTTCCATTCAACCTAAAACCTCCAATTATAAAAAAAAAATTGAGTCTTCCCATAATGTTCATAGGTCTTGTTGGAATGGAAAGATAAGGGACTGAGAGGGGAGGGGTGAATTAGTGCCCTCAAAAACTTATAACTAAATACTCAATCTGCAAATAATAAAATCTAATCTATCTAACTGAATCCATTGTTTGCAACATTCATTCAATTGACTTGACAAATGTAAAGTGCATGAAAACAAACAATAATTCAATCACATAACACAAGTATTTTGATTACATAGAAACCCTTGTTAGAAGGTAAAAATTACGGTGGGGATGACACCCACAAATTTTTCACTACTACAAATAATAAAGTATGTTGTTTAAGGCTATAAGTTGTGATCACTTCTGGTGATCTTACCCTATTAGGAGTAACAATCAGATAGACTAGATCTACCTTGTTAAAGGATTTAAACAACAATACTTGAGTGTGTACTTGGTTAAGAGATTTTACTAACTTTGTTACAATGATAAGAGAATAACAAAAAGTATCTATAAATCACAACTATACTTTGTCTGAATCAGATCTATGATATACTGAATAAATATCACCTTTATGTTTAGTAATATGTCCTTTTTTCTTCTCGGTAGCCTTGACTGCTTCTAAATAAACTGAATTATATCTCTAAGCACTGCTCTTACATGCAAACCATGTCTGAATTCTGATGTCTTGAAGGTGGCTAGTGCTTCAAGATCTTCTACTTGATTCTCTTGCTTGCATTACTCGCACTTATGTCAAAATGACATGAATTACAAATATATAGCAAACTGTTATGATTTCCATGACTACCATGACCTAATTAGGTTTACATATTCTTAGGAAAATCCTAAGATCTATGGTGTACAAAATTAACCTAGATCTGACTATTACATAGGAATCATCATTGTATTTAATGATTACATCTACAATAAATAATCATTGATCTTGGTAAAATGTTTTATGAAACTGTGTAACCATTTACATAGATAAATGTGCCACAACTGATTACTATGTCATTTCCTAGATCGCTCAGTAAAATCAGCCAATTTTGCTCAATGAATATATTGGCGCTCGGTGTCCAGTCTTCTTGGTGTTTACTGATGCTCAGAGCTCGGTATACTCTAATGCTCGGTAAAACTATTCTAGTGCCCGATTAAACCTGTTTCCATATAACTCTTGGTATTTCCTTATGAATACTTGGTATGAAGGCTTGATTGTTTAATTGACTAGCATATTATACCTTGACATTCTTCCTTTTACTGAATGATCAGCATAGATAACTGATTGATCAACTTTGATACTAATGACAAGATCTAATGCTCAAATAGAGATAACAATCTCCCCCTTTGGCATTAGTATTAAAAATTGTAATGATATATATACCGATATGTCTCAAACTATCCTTACTTCATATATACATTACAAAAATTTACTCAAAATTTGCATAACTCCCCCTCGGTGCATGCTCTCGATATGTATGTAGTACACTTAGCATATCTTTATACACTTGTAATAGACATTATATTTCCCCCTTTTTGAGATTAATGCCAAAATAAAATGTACTTATATCTTGTCAAAAATGTGTTGATGGGGTTTTATTCAGAGAATCTAAGAGGTTTCCCCATTCCTCTTTCAAGTTGGTGAGAGCAATATGCTCAAGACCAACTTGTGCATGCATGTCAAAGATGTTCTCTAAAAATGAAATTTCCAGTGTTGCAACCAAGGCTTGTGCCTTAACAATATGTTGCTCAATAATTTTCAAGTGGGGAAGCAACTCTGGTTGTATCTTGGTGACTTATCCTCCTACTTCCTCAAATCTGCTCTTAACTGCCTGAATTATTGTACTTTGATTATATGCTTATGAAAAGAATTTGGTTCAGTTAAGGAGGCATTTGCACTAGCTTGGATTTCAGTATCCAACTTCTTAATCTTTTCACTAACCTCAACAATGAAACTCTCCACAGTGCATAACTTAACTAACATCTAAATTATTTTTTGAGTAATAGATTGGAGATCAATGATTACCTCAAAAATATTTACTTTTTTTATTGTCACTTCTTGGCTGATCTTTTCTGCCAATTTGTCTTGAATCTTATATTTTGCCCTTTCTTCAAGTCTCTTTTCAGCATCAATGTCTAGGGCATTTATTTCTTTTACAAGAGTGGAAAGATGGTCCATTATAGTTGTCTCTTCATTTATCTGGACCTCAGATACAACATGCTGCAAGATGTCTCTCACATCTTCAAGAATCTACTTGCTCTTGCACTCTTTCCTCAGCTTCTCCTGAGCTACCTTCCTTGTGCATAGCTCCCCACAGTTTCTTAACTCCTCGGGGTCCAAAGTCCTCAGGTCACGATCAGGTATTTCTATGACTTCATCTAGTGTGACCAACCCTTTTCCATGCTTTTTCTTCTTCTTTTTATGCTCTTAGGGTGAAGTCTTAACAAAAGGAATGATATCCTTTATCTCAATGCTCAGTATTTCTTTCTCGATAGACACATTATATTCCTTCTTCTACTCCTTGGTAACCTATGTGTCGATTGATAGAGATGGGGCTTTGGATTTACTTTCTAGTGGTGTGGTCTTGGTAGACTTAGGGTCATCTTGGCCCTATGTATCTACCTCTTTTTCTTTAGGCTTTTTGGTCTTTGTAGGTGTGTTTGTCTCTTGTTCCCCTGATTTGTCCTTTGGTTTCTTGGGGATTGAGCCTTCGGGCTCCTCCTTATAAATAATTTGAACTACTTCCATTAGGATAGGAAGATCACCTGGTATAGAGCTTACTATTGGCTCAGCTGTGGTTCCCTCTTCTTATGATTTAGCTCCAACAATAGTGACATCCTCATCATCTTTGATGTCATCAGGATCACCATTTGTGATGTCCTCAATGAGTAAATCAAGTGCATTATTATCAATCCCTTAGATTTCAACTTCATCTAGTCCATCCCGAGTTAAGCTTATCTCCTCGGTGGCATCTATTGTATCAAGTAGCTTGGTATCTAATATATCAATTCTTTGTTTTGGTGCCAGATCTGCATCATCAGTATCAATTCCCTTACCTTTCCTCCTAAGTTTCTTGTAAGGAATAATGGCTAAGGCCATCTTTTCTAACTCTTCACAAGCTTGTACAATTGAAGTCCAGATGAGTTGACTATTCTCATCTATGTCTGCCAGATTTTCATCAAGTATCTATAGTGCCTGATTCTTCACTTGAAATCTCTTTGAATACTTATTCATTAATTCCTCAATTTTAGGAATTTTCAATGTTGGTATTGCCAAAACTAGGGATTGTACCCTCATTCTTTTCTCTACATTCAAGGCATATGTCTATTTATGTGAAATTATTTCTTCTACTGCCTTGGGTAAATATTTGGAAAATTCTATTGGTACCCTCTTGAATCTAATCATCATCTAGATGATAGCCTCTTTAATTTTGTTCTGGTCTTTGGTTGACAAGTGCTCAAACCAACTAATTTTAGGATCACTTAATTCACCATTTTCAATTATTTCTTCAGCAACCTCATCGATTTTTTATGAATAGAGGCATTTTCTATTAATAATATAAAAGTACAGTATTCACAAAAAAGGGGCCGGGGGAAAAAATCACCCCGCAAGTCACTCAACACTTAGGTGGGAATCATACAACTATTCATCAAAAAAGAATATAAAAAGAGAAACCCTCAGGCTGCAAGAGTAGTAGCAGAAGAGGGAGGAGGACCTTTGTCATCAGGATTGCCCCAAACATTGGGCCCAGGAGCTTGATTAGGAATGGCCCAACTATATTTTGGATCTTCTTTTTCTATCTCTCCTTCCTCTCACCTAGGTGAGATAGCAAGCACCAGGTGAGGGAACTTGTCTTGATTGGTAGGGACAGAGGCCGAGGGTCAAGCAATAGCAGAAACAATGGAAGAAAGCATAGGAGGCAAGCCAAAACCCACATCCCTTTGAGGAGGAGGAGAGACAGAGTAGTGGTGCCATTAATGTGGAGTCCTAGAGTGTCTAGAAGAGGAACTTCAGCTATGATGTCAGCCCCTGGGTGGTGTACGGTCAGCTGAGAGAGAATCTGGAAGCACTCGAGCCATAGTACATGGGGCATTGCCCTAGTGCTGAAGTAGCTTCTACAAATGAGAAACCTCTAAGGCCACTTTATCCACTTGCACCTAAATCTGCATCATGACATTATTACAAATACATGCCTTAGCATAAAGAGAGACATGAATATCCAAAGAACTATGAGAAAAAAGCACAGAATTTTGATCTTTCCATAAGGTAAACAAAATCTCCATCCTGAAAGTGTCCCATATGTGATTGTACTGGGAAGGCATTTCGAGAGGGTCACCAAGAAGCACCATATGCCACAAAAAATGTTCAGGCCTAAAAGGAGCAAAGAGGTTGTGACTCCAGACCTAATAATTCTAGGTACAATGACAAAACCAAAAAATGTGCATGAGCATCTCAAAATGACCACAAAAAGGGCATTTAGGATCAAGAACCCCCAAATGCCTAAGTTTAACTTCCAAAGGCAAGCCCTGGTATAACAAACACCAGGAAAAATGAGCAATTTTAGACTCATTGATAGAATCCCAAATAGTACAAAATTGCTAGCTCCAACTCTTCAGAGAAGAAGAGACATGCCAATGTTGGTTGAGAGAATCAATCATGGTAAAATGAGGCACCAACCAAGAATACCCAAGCTTGGGTTTGTAACTGGTGAAGGGCATAGCAAGATACCATTTCCAGTCCTTCCACCAAGGTCAAACAGATTGGATTCCCAACTTGTGTAGGAGATGAGGTAGGATAGCCAAAACTAGTAAGTCAAAAGTCTGTCGATCTGGAAAGATATGCTGGAATTGAATTTGGAGATCATCCCAAGATCTGAGATTCATAGTGGCTCTGGATAAAATATCTTTCAGGGTTTGAATTCCATGCTTGTGAAATCGAAGAGCACTAACCCCTAGAACTCTGGCAAGAGGAATCCCTTGTTGAGAAAAAAGAGGGGACCACTAGATGTTATGCTGGTTGAAAGAAAGACCATCCTAGAAACCATTCCCAGCCCAATGAAGCCAAGGCTTGACAGACTCCCAGGCTCTCCAAATACTTTTGGCAACAAAAGTACCCTAGATTTGAATGGGTTCCTTCATAACTAGAAGGGTTTTAAATCCAATCCCCTTCCAAGCAAGCTTGTGAAGAGGAAAACCTAAGGAAATGCAGTGTTGAAGAAAAAATTTCTAGGCCTCATTACCTATGAGACACCACACAACCCATTTGGCACAAAGGGTGTGTCCCTGATTTTGGGTATCAATTAAACCAAGCCCACTTGAGATTTTAGGGAGGCAAATGAAATCCTAGGAAACTTTGTGAAAGCCCTAGTGATCAATACCGGAAGCCCAAAGGAAATCCTGCAATAATTTGTCAAGCTTCTTGTAGGAGGATTTTCAAGGAGCCCAACAAGAGTAATACACATGTGTGACCGCCAGGATCTTGGAGAAAATCTAGAATTTTCCTACGAGAAAGAGAGGCTTTGTGATCCATTAGGTAAGCATTTTTTTAATTTTAGCAAGAACTGCATTCCATAGATCTGTAGGGTGGGATTGAAATGCTAAGAGAATGCCAAGAAAGTAGAAAATTTCCCCATGCTAGATCCTAGTCCAACCAAACTAAGAAAATCAGGGAGGCTTGGGAAGAGCCGACTGTCTGTAGTAGATGGTTTTGTGCCATTAAATGGCCGAACCAGAGGCTAGACAAAAAGTGTCTAAGCACTGCAAGGCTACCTTGATATTCTCTTCATCCTCTTCTAGTGTGAGGAAGGAATCATCTACAAAATGGCCATTGACTAGCTATTGAGAAGAATCTGGCAAGTAGATTCCCCGAACATTACCCATAGAAATGGAGTGAGCAAGCAAGTAGCCAAAACCCTCAGTGGCTAGAACATACAAGGCCGTAGCTAGAGAACAACCTTTCCAAATGGAAGGGAAGATCCCAAAGGTAGAGGATTGTTGGCCATTGGTGGTAATGCAAGAAGTGGCATCACTGAAGAGCATCTGCATAGATTGGAGAAATCTGGGTCCAAAACCCATAGCGTGAAGCATCGCAAGGATAAAAGGCCATTCAATACAATCATAAGCTTTAGCAAAATCAATCTTAAGAAAGAGGGCTTTCTGGTGAGACTTACGAGCCCATTCCATACCTTCCCACACATCAATGATGTTGTCAAGAATAAATCTTGACTTAATGAATCATGTTTGCTCGGGCCAAACAATCTACAGAAGCATGTGATGGAGCTTGAGAGCCAGTGCCTTGGCAATGATCTTGTAAGAGACATTGAGCAAGGTGATAGGCTGCCAGCTACAAATGTCCTCTAGATCCCTAGATTTGGGAATAAACTTGATATTGCCCTGGTTAATGATACCCCAAGAGATTGGGTATGATACACTTCCAGGTAGACCTAGTGAACATCAGGACCAATGGCATCCCAGAGGGCCTTGTAAAACTCACAAGGGAAGCCATCACAACTAGGGGCTTTATCATTAGCCATGGAAAACATTGCTTCATGAAGATCCTACAAGGAAAGAAGTTGATCACAAAAGACACATTGAGCAGGGGAGACACATTGTGCCACAACTACGGTACAATCAGCAAGAGCTTTCTTACTGGCAGGAGAATATCCCTAAGTAGCAAAAACCTATTCATAATGATGAACAAAGGCTTACAAGACATCAAGAAGCTCCATGAGGAGGTTGTGACCTTCTCTAATTCTGGTTATGCCTGTACTGGTATGATGAGAATAGAGGGAAGAAAAAAATTCTTTAGAAGCTTGGTCTCCAACTTTTAACTAGTGGAGATGAGCTTTGATCTGGGTTCCTCTGGTATAATAATTGTCAACCACTTATTTTTGATGATGTAACTTAGCAAGATTAAGCTGTAGATTCTGATTGAAAGGGTCCTGGGCTAAGGCCTTGGTGGCAACATGTAAGGCTTTGGTGTTGACATCATAGCCTCTATGATGACACTTGGCCAACTATCTGCCATAAATGCACAAGAAACAAGTAGTACGCCTGATGTCATCATTCCACCATTGAATCCAACCTTTCAACTGAGTGGGTCTAGGGTCGAGGTTCCAAACCCAATGAATGTGGGCCACAATAGACGGATGGTGAAGGACAAAAGTATTAAAGAAAAAGTGAGTGGTGGGAGGCCTAGCCTTAGTTGTCTACCAAAAAATATTAAATTGGATGGGCAAGTGGTCTGACAAGGTCACATCAACAAGAGGAGTGATTGGTAAAACTTACTTTTCAGAAAAAGAGAAAAATATTGTGCTGAGATCATAGCATGATCAAGCCTTTTATGAATGCTTGATCAAAACTTACTTTTCAAAAAAAGAGAATAATATTGTGTCGAGATCATAGCATGATGAAGCCTTTTATGAATTCTATCAGAGGAGGCCCTGTAATTAGACCAAGTGTGCCAGACCCCATCAAAACAGTGATGACCCACATTGGGATCAAAAAGCCCTAATTTATTACGCATGTAGTATCAAGCTTCTCTTTCCCCATCTGTCCATCAAAAAGGCAAGAGGCCATCCTTGTCAGATGCCATCTCCACCATATTGAAATCACCACAAACAAGCTAGGTAGTAGGTGGTAGAGAATCCACAAGCCAGTTCCAAAGGTGAGATCTCTCAATAGCATCATTGGGAGCATAAACATTAACTATGCCAAAAGAATGATTTTCAATAATGAAAGTGGCCCAAACAACTCTCTGCATGGGGTCAGAGCGATGACTAACCAAAAAGGAATGCTAATTAGGAGAAAGGAAAGTAGCAACTCCACCTCAACTAGCCTCATGTTGAGAACAAAGAGCAAGGCTTGAAGGCCAAATAACTTGACAAGTAGCATCAAGCATCAAACTAGAAATATTAACTTCCAAGAGGCATAAAACATCCAGATGACCAATATGATGACGCAAATCCCGGACAGAAATTTTTTTGTGTAGGTCTGTCAACCCACGAACATTCCATGAGATGTACTTCATGGAATAATAGTGTCATCCATTCCATCACCTTCCCCAAGGGCATCAAAACTATTAGATAAATAACCCGAGGCAAAAGTAGACCCAAAAAATTCCATAGATATATTACGTCATTTATCTTTCATGCCATCAAACCTAGTCTCAACATGCCTAGAAGAGTTGCGAGAATGATGGAAGGAATTAGAAGAAGTAATCTCTGTGGCCATCTAGGGCATGCAGACTAAAGGAATAGTAACATGGGAGTCAAAAACTCCTTTCCCCTAAGAAGCAAGGTTTGAAACCTTGATAACTAGGGTTTTCGAAGAAACGGTGTTATCCGAAGGTGGTGGATGGGAAGCCGAAGCCGAAGCAGGCTGCTTGTGTGGCTTGTTATGGTGGCCGATTGTGATCCATTCATATTTTTTTCCCTCATCTTTTTTCCAGCCTCAGCAGACTAAGAGCCAAAATCTTTGGAAGGAGTCTTGGTATGAGGCACTTCAAGAGGGAAATCCTTAATCTTATGCTCAGTAGATTGACAATGATAACAAGTGTTGGGAAGGTTGAGATAAAGCACCTTCTGGGTGAAAGTGGTATCACCAACCTGAATCTCAATAGATTCTTTGAGGTCCCTAGAAAGGTTGACCTCAACACAGAGCCTCTTTTGAGGCCATGGATTAAGAAAATGGTCATGCTCATTACATATAACCCTACCTAGCTTTTGCACTATGGCATGCATGAAAGGCCAACAAGGTAAGGGAAGACCAAGAAACTCTACCCAAAATGGGAATTTTAGCTTCTTGTCATCAAAGATAGAGAAGTCGCGAGTCTAGCATTGGAAGATTAGCATCGAGTCCCTGAGGTTCCAAGGACCTTTGGTAAAAATGGCATCCACATGCAAGGAATTGGAAAAATGAAACAAAAAAGAGCCCTTGGTGAGGCTTTGGATGCCATCTAGGAAGATTCCATGAGGGGTCCAAGATTTTGCAACCCAATCCCTGATAGCATGTTGAGGAGGTTTGCGACCCAAAAAATAGCCAATAAGGGTATGCATTTCAAGCCAAGTGCAAGCATCATTATACTCATTAATAGGTAGAACAATATCAAGCTGAGCCATACCTCGTGAAACACTTTGGGAACAAATTTGTGGGGACATTTTCTTGGCGGTGCCATTGCTATCCGAAACCACACCAGCACCAGCATCAACTACATGATGAGAAGTGGTTGGAGCCATAAATACTATACTATTTCCCGCAATAACTATAGAATGTGTGAAGGAAAGGTAATGCAAAAGTTTGATGCAAAGCAAAAACCCTAGCAAAGCGGAGAGCAAGCATGACCATCATGTATAGACATGAACTGTCGCAACCTCATCAATTAATTGATTCTTATTTACAACAATTTTAAATTGATCAATATCATCTTCATCATCATCTAAATCATCTGTCCCTCTAATTAGTTTCCTTCTTTTCTTAGGGGCCTCGATAGTAAATTTACTACCTCTCTTTATGTAGGTCTTCATCGGTGTTGTTGTTGTTTGCCTTGATATCTTCACAATTCCTTTCTTTGGTGCAGGTGCAACTGCAGTTGTTAACTGTGTACATGCCCTTATCTGCACTTCTAACTTTTTCCTCTTTGGAGTGGGGGAAGGAGAAGCCGATGTAGGATCTACATCATTGTCTGACTCAGTTTCTTCACTGTCATTTGGTTTGTCAGAAAGAAGTAACTAACCTTCGGTTGCTACTTCAATCGGTGTACTCTCAAATGATCTAGCATCATCACCAAATTTATTAACTAGATTTTTCATCATTTTCTTTGACTTCTTTATTATTTTACTGATGACTAGGCCTATTTTAATTCTTGTCTTGGCCTCTTCATAAGTTCCAAACCTTTCTTCATTAGCATCCTTAGGCACAACCAATAAAGCCTTTATTGATTTGGAAGAAAAATCAATATCAATTTCATATCCCATGGGGGCTAACCATTTTATCCTTGGCTCCACAGCCTTAATCAATGTATGATCGGTGTCAACTAGAAAACATATTTCCTATTCATAGTCTTCAACTAGTTGCCTTCTAATTCTTCTCTGAGAATTCATTCTACCTTTGAATTACTCAAAATAGTTATCTGCAACACTGTTAAGATTATTTCCAAAGTTCTTAATTGTTGGTTTGCTTTTGGCACCCAAGTTTTAAACTTGTAAATCAAGCCCCCACACCATTAAATGTAAGTGCTACATAATTTTTAAATATTTTGTGAAAGTTATGTGAAAGGGAAATGTCCAAATGCTATTGACATATTGAACCTAAACTTTGAACCTTCTTAGTTCAATGGCATGATGATTCATGTTCACTTAGCTCAAAGTTCAAAGTTTAATGGTGGGATGATTCATGTTCACACAGTTCAAAAGTACAGGTTCACTTTCAAAAGTTGAAATTGGAAATCTTGTGGCTCAAAAGTTTTAATTCTAAAAGTGAGTGATATATTTTATATGGTGGGCATGTACAATCAAAATCTTGGGTTAACAAAGTTCTACATAATAATCTCTCAACCAATGAATTGTAGTCACTTACAAAATGCAGCTTTAGTGATAGAGATCTCAAATGCAAGCAATGTTTTCAAGAAATAAGATATGGGGTCTAAGAATTTTATGAAAGATAGTTTGATGCTTCCTCTAAGGTCATTCATCAACCATTTTGAGACAATCTAAAGGAAGAATTACAAACTGTGAATGTGTAGCCATGCATTTACAACTTCTATCAAGTCAAATTTCATGACAGTTCTAGCAATTAATAATTTTTTATTGGGATCTCATTTTTTAAATCTCTCCAATCAGAATTCTAAAAACTAGGTTTCAGACCACATATCTGAAATTTAGCTTGATCCAATGGTGGAGTAAAAAGATATGCCCCCCGCATGGAGACCTATTTTTTCTATCATAAATATTTTTGTCTACCCAACATTAAAATGTTTTAATTTTTGGTTTGACATATTCAAATGTCACTTGTCCAATTATCATTTAATATGTTAATATGTATCTTTATATACTTTAAAATTAATAGTGTATAAAGATATCATGTTCTAAAGAAAAGGAAAACTTTGGGAATGAATGAAAAACATTTTCAAGAATTAGTTATGGGATAAAAATTGAAAATTTACGAGAAGTATTGAAAGAACAAGGTGAAAGTATCCAAGAAAGAGTTAACTGGAAAGGGGTTGAAGATTATTTATTGAAATATTTTGATGAAGCATGGGTTCTTCTTTTCTAGCTGTCAGGAGGCTATAGAGAGGGAAGAATACATTATTCTACATTTATGGTAGCAGAGAGAAGTGGAAAGATAATTTCTTTTTTTGTAGTTTAATTGTAATAATAGGGATGATTTGATCTTGTTGTCATGTCATTTGGTATTCAAAATAAAGAGTTAAATTGTATTTTGGATATGTTGGTCTAATTAATGATTTCTCTGATTGAGATAAATCATATGGTGATATCTTTTAGATTTAAGTCACTATCCTGTATTTGTTTTCATTAAACAGATGTTTGAGTCTATAGGTTTATTCATTCTTTGTATTGCAGAAATGATTTCTTTCCATTTCCTCTATAATGTGAAAGATTTAATAAATGGTCTTGTGATTGTCTATTACTCTTTCTCTCTCTTTTCTTATAAACTTGATAATCAAATTCATTTCATGTTGATGAATGAATGTTAATTGCCTTCGTGTCTTTAGGTTAAAGACATATCAATTTATTTAATTCATTGTAAATCTTTCTAAGAGGGAATTGTACTTGTCAATTCAGAGGAAGATTATCAATTCAATGATAATCTATCCAACTGTTAGTAGCATTTGTACTTTCATTTGGGCATTCTGAGTCAGTTTGTGTTGGTATTTTTGAAGTGCAAATCTATTTAGTAATATATTTTTGGTGACTCTACTGGGGAAACAGAAATGAAAGATCAGTATTTTAGTTTCTCAGTAAAAACTTTTATTATTATCTTTGTGATAAGAGATTGGTGACTCTGTGTTTCAATTCACAAAATATCCTTGGTGAAAAGATCATAGTGTTTATTACTACTTTGGTTGTAGCCCAACCATGGAGACCCCAGTTTGGGCCTCTTGCTCTATCATTACATTCAGCCCTACCTAAAAGGCCAAAAGAGTATGTTCATACATATTCTAGAGATAAAAATAAACACCGAGAAGATCTCATTAAAGCCTTCAGTGTTGCCTATAATATTCTTGGTGTACTAGAAGAAAATGTCTATGTGAGATTGTTTGTTGGTAGCCTGATTGGTAAAGCTGCAAGTTGGTTTCAGAATTTACAAAGTGGATGCATTACCTGTTGGAATGATCTGGAGGTAAAATTCCTTGATTGATTTGGATCTGCAGTTGATATAGGTGAATTACTAGTAAATTTTGTTCAATTCAAAATAGAGGAAAATGAATCTATGAGAAGTTTCATTGACAGATTTAATAAATGTGCTAGAAAAATGCCTCAAGCAAGTCAATCGACTGAAAATAATCAGTTATCTATTTCTATTGATGCATTGCAAAATGAGATCAATTTTTTGTTAAGGCAAAAGAAATTACAAAATCTGGAAGATGCTCAAAGGGAAGTTGTGGAAATAGATGATTGTATGACTTTGAGTGGAATAAAGTGTTTGGATACATACGGTGCAAATATATCTCAATCTAAAATTTATCTTTGTGATCAAAATGTGTATCCAAAGAAAAGCCCTTTACAAAGGGAACTTGTCATGAAAGTAGTGCAGCCAACACAATCTATTTCTTGTTTCCAAAACTTGACTTTTTTTAATGATCAAGACTTCCAATCAGCTCTCGTGATTGAAAATAATCCTTCTAGTGTTGCTAGAATACATAATTTACATGTTGAGCATGAGGATGCATTAAAAGATGTGTATGACCATACCATACTATCAGAAAACTCATTAACACACCCACATGCACCATCCACTGAGCAAAGATCCAATGCTGGAATATTATATGCAAGCTTGCCTAAAAGCATTTCCTTTTTAGAGTTTGAGCCTTTTACATTTGATGTCACTAATACTTTTCCAGAAAGTAATGATGATCAAATTGATATGATAGAGCAACAAAAGAAAGTAGTTGGAAATGAAAATTTAGATGAAAGCCTACTGGAAAGTATTTATTTTTCAGATTTTGAGGCCTTTACATTTTCTAATGCATTTTCAGCAAGTAATTTTAATCATGCTGGTATGATGGAGCAGCAAGAACAAGAAATGTATAGTGATGATAAGATAGAAGATATCTTGCATATTGATATATAGGCAAATTTTGAGTCCTTTCAATTTGATTGCATGCAAGATGGTAAAGAGTTTTTACATTCCAAGGCATTGAAGAATCATGAGAGATCTTATGAAGAGAAAGATGATGAATTTATTTTTGCTTCCTATATGACACCACATACACAATCTAAATTAGAGATATTCAAGTTTGATTATGAAGATAAGTTTCTTGATACTAATCTCATGCTGGAATCATTTTGTTTTGATGATGATCTTGATAATGGATCTTTGAAAAACAAGTTTCAAATAAATTCAAATTAAGATTTTAAAAGGAGCACTCTTGAATAATGTTGTCCTATCAAATGCCTAACTTATTTTTCTAACATTCATATGGGAGGCACTAGTTTTCTTGGTGCAAATCAGCTCATTCAATATGGTGCCAACACATTACAACCAGAATTCTATGATGAAACATGGCTCTTTGGGAGTGAGTCTTTACTTGCAAATTTACTACACACTATTAATTTATTTTTCAATATTGGAGAGATCACTAGATGGCATCTAGTATGTGTTTCTTCATGTGGATGCATCCCATTATTTTGGAAAGGCTCATTCTTTTCGCAGCCCATGAACGGTTTTGTGTGGGTAATCTTTTCCCTAGTTCTCGTGCTGGGATTTTTCTGCATGTATACATACTTTTAAATAAGTTTGGCTTGGATAATTTTGGTGTTTTGGTGTGTTTCTTTGTTTCCCCCCTCTTTCTCTGCATGCAGCTCCTTGTTTTCAGCTTTGACTCCATTGCCCAATGCCTAGACATTGTTCTTAACCAGAGATGTTGGATTCTTTGTGTCTTTATCATCCATATCCCCACTCAGAGCCATTTGTTGGTCTTCTTTTGGCATCCAGTTTTTAAAATTTTAAATCAAGCCCCCACTCCATTAAATGCAAGTGTCGCATAATTTTTAAATATTTTGTGAAAGTTATCTGAAAGGAAACCTCCAAATGCTATCAACATATTGAACCGAAACTTTGAACCTTCTTATCTCAAATTTTAGAGTTCAATTGTGTGATGATTCATGTTCACTTAGCTCAAAGTTAAATTTTCAATGATGGGATGATTCATGTTCACACAGTTCAAAAGTATAGGTTCACTTTCAAAAGTTGAAATTGCAGAGTTTGTGGCTCATAAGTTTGAATTCCAAAAGTGAGTGATATATTTTATATGGCTGACATACAATCAAAATCTTGTGTTAGAAAAGTTCTACATAATAATCTCTCAACCAATGAACTGTAGTCACTTACAAAATGCAACTTTAGTGATAGAGATCTCAAATGCAAGAAATATTTTCAAGCAATAAGATATGGGGTCTATGAATTTTATGAAATTTAGTTTGATGCTTCCTCTAAGGTCATTCATCAACCATTTTGAGATAGTCTAAAGGAAGAATTAAAAACTGTGAATGTGTAGCTATGCACTTACAACTTGTATCAAGTCGGATTTCATGACAATTTTACAGACCCGAACTCAATAATTAATAACTTTTGATTGGGATCTCATTTTTAGAATCACTCTGGTTAGAATTTAGAAAACTAGGTTTCAGATCACATATCCAAACTTTAGCTCGATCCAATGGTGGAGTAAAAAGATATGCCCCCCGCATGGAGACATATTTTTTCTATCATAAATATTTTCGTCTGCCCGAGCATTAGAATGTTTTAAGTTTTGGTTTGACATATTCAAATTCTGCTTCTCCAATTATCATTTAATATGTTAAGCTATATCTTTATAAACTTTAAAATCAATAGTTTATAAAGATATCATGTTCTAAAAAAAAGAAAAACTTTGGGAATGAATGGAAAACATTTTCAAGAATTAGTTATGGGATAAAAATTGAAAAGTTACCAGAAGTGAAACAACAAGGTGAAAGTATCCAAGAAAAAATTAACTGGAAAGGGGCTGAAGATTATTTATTGAAAGATTTTGATGAAGCAGGTGTTCTTCTTTTCCAGCAATCAGGAGGCTATAGAGAGGGAAGAATACATTCTTCTACATTTATGGTAGTAGAGAGAAGGGGAAAGATAATTTAATTTTCTGTAGTTTAATTGTAATAACAGGGATGATCTGATCTTGTGGTCATGTCATTTGGTATCTAAAATAAAGAGTTAAATTGTATTTTGGATATGTTGGTCTAATTAACGATTTCTCTGATTGAGATAAATCATATGGTGATCTCTTTCAGATTTCAGTCACTATCCTGTATTTGTTTTCATTAAACGAATGTTTGAGTTTGTAGGTTTATTCATTCTTCATATTGTAGAAATGATATCTTTCCATTTCCTCTATAATGTGAATGATTTAATAAATGGACTTGTGGTTGTTTGTTATTCTTTCTCTCTTTTTACTTATAAAATTGATAATCACATTCATTTCATGTTGATGAATGAATGTTAATTGCCTTCATGTCTTTAGGTTAAAGACATATCAATTTATTTAATTCATTGTAAATATTTCTAAGAGGGAGCTATACCTCTCAATTCAGAGGAAGATTATCAATTCAATGATAATCTAGCCAACTGTTAGTAGAATTTTTACTTTCATTTGGGCATTATGAGTCAGTTTGTGTTGGAATTTTTGAAGTGAAAATCTCTTTACTAACATTAATCAAATCTGTAATTTGAACTATGACTGGCTTGTCAGTTGATCATTCTATATTACTAACTGATGGGAAAAATCTTTGCACATGAAAGAATATGCAGCAGGGATCTAAACTTGCATGTATTAAACTTTGCCGACTGGATTATCTTCATGTTCTCTTCAATCTACTTCAAAAGAAGCTCAGCGAGGTCCAACTAAAAATGTTTCTTGACCATTTTGAAAGCTTTGTCAATGGCTCCAAGTGGTACACTATTCAGTCTTCTTGACTGATAGATCTTGTAACCAATGACATGAGCTGCAAATTTTACCTCTGGATCTTTGATTATGTTTATCTTCATAGCTTGGTCATCCCACTCGGCTCCCATGTTCTTTTCAATTTATGTCCTTGATGCACTATGAAGTGCTTTTATCTTGTCAGTGGTAGGATACCCAGTGACAACATGAATTATGTTCTTAGTAATTTTAACAGGCTCATCCAACCAAAATTTTCCGTCATGGAGCGGATTGAGAACAACCCTAATCCATTCATTCTTGAAGTCTTTCAAAAAATTTAGGGCATTCACTAGTCCTATTACTTCTAGTTGCTTGTAATTGGATTTGAGTTTTCCATCTTCTCCACATAACTTTTGATAAGCTGCATACATATCAAAATCACCAATTTCCCCTATCTTGCAATGAATGTACGAGTGTACGTCCTCAACTAGTAAAACCCTAGATGCTATGCTTGTGAAAGCTCCTGTTTGGTCAATTTGTGATGCAACTTTGGGATGAAGTTTGTATCTAGGTTCATTACATGTTGTAGAAACTATAATATTAACTTCTTCCTCCTTTGCAAACTTAGATTTTTTCATCTTTGATGCGGACGCCATAATCTCTTAATTTAGGGTTTTGGTAAGTACTCATATGAGCAGCTCGATGATAATAGTTCTTACACAAAAATGTCCACAAAATCACCTGAAAGGCTTTGAAACTGCACTCAATTACTCTGAAAATCCTTTTCTCAAAATTGCTTTGTAAACTCTTTGCTCTTCGTAAACACTGGTGAAAAATGAACTAAGTTCATCGCATATTTATAGCTTTTTCAAATTCCCTCTCAAACCTTTTTGTAATAAATGCTCAACCTAATCACAGCTCGATGACAACTATCAAACTTGGTGTGTACCACAAAATACCAATAGCTTAGTTAACATGTAAATTTTCACTTGGTTAATACTGATACTCGGTTAACCTTGTGTAGTAGTCACCGAATGGTAACATCTTACTCGGTCTAGCATATACCGATTGTAAACTCTTTAAAGTTAAAAACTTGTAAAATCATAATGCATCTCAATTTATGTGGATTTGGTACTAACATAAGGAAATGTATGACAAATGTGATCAACTTGAAATATTAGTTCCATACATACCTTTTTCAGCTTAGGTGGAGGTGTCGATGTCCCCCAATCCAATGGATGAGGTTTCCCTTATTGCATTGCTTGACTCAGCATTATCATTTGATGCATTTCTCCACATAGTGTTTCTTATTCTCATGATATCTACAATTTTATTTCCATTTTCAAAAACTTGTGTTTATTGTGCTCGGTCTCTGCAATCTTTACTTAGGTGACCGACTTTGTGATAGTGTAAACATGCCATACCAGTTCTTGTCCAGCTTCGAGATTTTCTAGCCCATCTCTTCCTCATGAAATTAGCTACAACATGTCCATACCTTCCACATACTGTGTAGTTAACCTATGTGTTATAATCCTAAGTGCAAGCATTACCTTGTCTTCTCAGTTGATAGGTTTTATTTTGTCCTTTCAATGTCCAGACTTGCTTCATCTTTGTTCTACATTCCTGTGAGGTGTGTCCATGCATGCTGCAAGTGTGGCAGTGTTTCTCCATGTAGGGTTTGTTAGGAGTCCTATTCAACTTAGATCTACATTCATATGCTTGATGTCCAAGCTTTTTACAACTATAACATTGACCATTAAATTTAGGAGTGGTTTTAGGTTGACCTTGTGCTTTACTCCTGCAAACATTTGAAGTGCGGCCCGATTTACCATAGTGATAGCATGTCAGTGTCTTAGGTCTCTAAATCTTGTTGTTATTTGTTTGTTTAGATTTCTTAGATGATTCTCCTTTCTCGGTGTAGCCTAATCCAGTAGTACTTTTAAGTCCTCTTTGACTAATCAGAAAATCATCAATTTTCTTAGAATTATCTTCAGCCTTTTTCATCATCTCATTATGTTTTTGTTGCATCTTCACTTCATTTCTCATTTTTTCATTTTCTTCCCTGAGTACTCCAATGTCTTCAAGTTTCCTTAATAACTCATTCACTCAGTTGATCTCCTGGCTTACAATAATCATTTGATTGGATATTTCAAAGTGATGCTCAGTAAGTCTCAGTATCTCAGATTCCTTCACTTGTAATTGTTCAGTCATTTGTCTTATGTCTTCAACAACTAAAGGTCTCTCTTGTTCAGCTTTTCTAGCATTGTTCATCACATCAATCATTCTTACCATTTGTGTTTGTTGACCAATCTACATGGATTTCACTTGTTTAGTCAAATAAAGATTTTTCTCAGATAAATAAAAAATTTCACCTTCAGAAATGTCAAATATACTACCTGAACTGGATCCAATATTCTCAAATAGATCATCAATATCTTCTTCATGATAGTTAGTCACACATTCCCGAATAGCCATGTCCTTTCTTTGAACTAGGAAATTTTTCAACTCATCCTTAGCTTGCTTGTATTGCTCAACAAGGATTTGCATCTGAATCTTTTGATTCTCTATAGTCTTGTCCAACTTGTATTTCTACATGTTTAGATCTTTACTCTTTAGTGGTTAAACCTTCCAATAAGAGATCTAGCTCTGATACCAATTATTGGAATGGAAAGATAAGGGACTGAGAGGGGAGGGGTGAATCAGTGCCCTCAAAAACTTTTAACTGAATACTCAATCTACAAATAATAGAATCTAATCTATCCAATTGAATCTATTGTTTGCAACATTCATTCAATTGACTTGATAAATGTAAAGTGCATGAAAACAAACAATAATTCAATCACATAACACAAGTATTTTGATTACACATAAACCCTTATTAGAAGGTAAAAACTGCGATGGGGATGACACCCACAAATTTTTCACTACTATAGATAATAAAGTATGCCAATTAAGGTTACAAGTTGTGATCACTTCTAGTGATCTTACCCTATTAGGAGTAACAATCCGATTGACTAGATCTACCTTGTTAAAAGATTTAACCAACAGTACTTGAGTGTGTACTCGATTAAGAGATTTACAAACAAACTGCTAAGTCTACTATGATAGGAGATTTTACTAACTCTGTTACAATGATAAGAGAATAACAAAAAGTATCTGTAAATGACAACTATACTTTGTCTGAATCAGATCTATGATATACTGAATAAATATCACCTCTATGTGTAGTAATTTTTCCTCTGTTCTGCTCGGTAGCCTTGATTGCTTCTGAATAAATTAAATTTTATCTTTGATCACTATTCTTACATGCAAACCATGTGTGAATTGTGATGTCTTGAAGGTGGCTACTACTTCAAGATCTTCTACTTGATTCGATTGCTTGCATTACTTGCACTTATGTCAAAATGACATGAATTACAAATATATAGCAAACTGCTATGATTTAAATGACTACCATGACCTAATTAGGTTTACATCTTCTTAGGAAACACCTAAGATCCATGGTGTAAAAAATTAACCTAGATCTGACTATTACATAGGAATCATCATTGCATTTAATGATTACATCTACAATAAATAATCTTCAATCTCGCTAAAACATTTTATGAATTCGTGTAACCATTTACATAGATAAATGTGTCATAACTAATTACTATGGTGTTTCCTAGATCCCTCGGTAAACACAGCCAATCCTACTTAGTGAATATAGTGGTGCTCAGTGTCCAGTCTCTCGGTGTTTACTGACACTCGGTGCTCAGTATACTATGATGCTCAGTGAAACTGCTCTGGTGCCCAGTTAAACTTGTTTCCATTTAACTCTTGGTACTACCTTATGAATACTCAATATGAAGGCTTGATTGTTTAACCAACTAGCATATTGTAGCTTGAAGTTCTTCCTTTTACTGACTAATCAACATAGATAACCAACTGATCCACTTTGATACTAATGACAACATCTAATGCTCAAATAAAGATAACATGCATTACTCTAATTTTTTTACCAACCCTAAAGATGCCCCATATGAAGAAGAAGATTTCTACCACATTAGTGATTGCAAGCAGCCTAATAATGTTAATTTGGCCCCTAATTGGCCTCATGGGTATAAAACTAATAAAAAGGACTTTGATTATGTGCCCTTAGTGGAATATGTGTCGGGTTCCCTAACCCCTAGCTCTATTAAAAAATTTAAATACTAGGTGAGGGAATCCTCTAGGTCTTGTAATTATAAAAAGTGTAAAGAGAAGAAAAAGGGCCCTATTTTTTCTCATTTAATGATTAGGGACAAAAACAAGACTAGTACCCCCTTGTCAAGAAACTTTTGAATAAATATAGTGAGAATACTGAATAGAATAATGGTGTGGAAGCACTGGATAAGGTTGATATCCCTAATTCTGGAATGAACCCTCTGGGGATGGATTTCCACATTGATATCATTGTTGAAATAAAGAAAGGAGCCCCCACGGATATGGAAAAGGGATCATTTACCGTTGGAATGTTGGGGGTGGATAATGATGTTACAGAGGGACAAAACAATCTCTTCAAGTTGATGATGTTTAAAACTAACTATGTGAAGGATAGGGTTAATACCCTTAATGATAAATTAGATTTGGGACAAAAAAACTTGAACAAAAACCCTACCTTGGAGAATATTGATAAGATGCTTTCTCTTTTCCAAAATGTGGCCAAGGGTGTGAAAAATATGAAGATGGGTCATGAGGAAAAGATCAAACATCTTGAAGAGGCCATTGGCAAGGTACATGATAAGCTCAGGGTAGTCATGGCATTGAGGAGAATGACCATGCAAAATAGTATTGATGGTCTCAAATAATTGAATGAGAAAGCACATGCTCTCTAAGGTTTAACTTAATGTAACTTTGGATTTCCTTCTATTAATGTGGAAGACAAAGGGAAGAATTTTGTGGTGGACCAACAAGACACAAGTGTAGGACCTATTCTTGGCCCCTCAAACATAACATGTAGCTATGATAAAGGTAAGATTGGTCAAGCCCATATTGACCATGATGTTATGAAAATCAATGGAGTGATAAAAAAAATGTATAAGCAACTAAAATTTTAAAAAATCTCTACTAGGCTTTCAAGTCTATTGACCCTTTTTGTTTCCTTTTGTTTTGTTGATGGCCAACTATTGATTTGCACTAGGTTTTTTCTTTGGATTTGACAATTGTTTTTTATAAAGAGTTTTTAAGTCCCTTCAAAACCTATTTTACTTTATTCAAAAGTAAAAAATAATAAAATATCTTACAATATACAAAAACATATATATATTTAAATATATTCATCATGATCAATTATTCTTAATGATTAACCTTTCACCTATTTGAACTCAAATCTAGAATGAAAAAATCAACAAATATTTCATACAAACATAAGAAGTGAACCAAAATCCAAAAATCTAATGAACTAAGCTAATATAATATTAAAAAATAAAATAAAAAATAAAACACCATACAATTATGCAGCTCTAAATGATCCATGATGGTCTAAAATATTCCTTATGGGGCTCCCTTAAAAACACATTTACATCTAATGATGAGGCATTTTGTGGCTAGGGAACCCACACCTCACTTTGGGGACTTACAACACGTCCCCATGTTGCTTCTTAGCTTATTTCTTCTAGCAGCTCATTTTTTTGTGGCACAATTTGTGGAGCTAGTGGCCCCATGGATGGTAATGTTTGTTGCTTAATTTTAAGTAGTGTTTTAAATATTGTATTTAAATCAATTTTTTAGTCAAATTTGTTGCAAATAAATCTGAAATCTAAATTGTAGGCAAATAAAAAGGGGATGGAAACAAAATGGTGAAGACACGTGTCACTTTTTTCAATAAGCAGTTGTTTCTTATTTGTAGCCTCCCTCTTTTCCCATAGCTTATTTTTATTTGCTAAAAAATAGTCGCTTCACACAAATATGAAAAGATTGTAAATTTTCCTTTTGCCACAATGTTTATTTTGCATGGGAACACTATACTGCTTAAATTTAAGCAGAAAGTTGATTTAAGTGGGAGGATAGGAACATGATATTATATAGAATAAATATGAAGTCACCAAATGACATAATGTGATGTCATAAGCACATAAAAAAATACTTCTAGAATGATATTATTTATCGAGAAACCATCCCCATAGAGGGACACATCATGGATATGAGTTTGAGGACTTCGAATACCAAAGTAAAACTTCTAGGTTTTATATATCTTCAAAATAAGAATAAATTGATAATGAGGATTCCACATAAGGAAGAAAGATAAATAATGAATATCTCCAAACGATCCCATGGGGACATAGCTTGTGTTTGTCTTTTGTGTGTTGATGAACGCAATAATGGCCACCATAACATCTTGAAAACATGTGAGTGGAAGGCGATTTGTCTCCCTTTGAATATCATGAACACACATGAACTTGATGGTACCCTGAAATTCCTAAGTGGGAAAACATAAACCACTATATCATCTCGGCCCCACAAGCGTCCATTTTTTTTGAAAAATCATTTTCCATTGTGGAATATTTAACTTCATTACTTGAAAACATGCAACATGATCTTAAGCAATGAATTATGCCACCCACTCCAGCCATGCAATTATTTGTGTACTCGAAGACTATAAGGATCTTTCACATAAGCATCAATCGTGTTCAAATGTTCGTCAACTTTTGCAGACCATCTACAAAGTGAATTTGATAGGTCAAACCCATCTCCCTATATTTTAAGAGTCACACATTTATGTTTAAAAAGTATTGTCCACCTTTCAAAAATATTGATTGGGTATCTTAAAAGTCAAGATCATAAGACAAATATAAAAACGAATTTAGTTGAGATGTGACAAGTTTGTTGTAGAGATAAAATCGCTAAGTGGAATAGACTGGTTGTGATATAAATGTGTTTGCATATATCTTGAAATTCTTGTCATGTATCTTTTGGGAAAAATGTGCCACCTCATGAAACTATGGTTAACCTCTGATAAGGTGTCATATTGGTTAGCCCATAGTTCTGGATAATCTTATTTATTTACAACTGAGTTGCTTGCTTTTAGAAAAAGTCTTGGATGAGGGGTTTGTTCATTCTAAAATGTTATCTTTGCAAGTAAGTTTTGGTTGTTTTGAAAACTAAATTGCAAAAGTTATGTTCGTTGATTGTCTCTTGAATCAAAGAGTGAAGATCTTTTAATAAAAGTTCATCTCTAAAAGTGTATTTTAATCTTAATTATCATTGTTAATAAATTCTGAGTTTTTTTTTGGATCACAAAGAAAGAAGCTTGTTTAATCTTTGTTTATTGCATTTAGTGTTCTTAAATGCTCAAGAGAAATTTCCACTATGTTTATCTAGAAGAAGTTGGTAAACTTGTACTGGACTAAATCTTTAGTAAATAAACTTCTTGAACTTGTTTCTAGAGAAGTTATATTCATTATGGATGAGTGGTGGAGACTTCATTGCTAAGAATCTAGAAAATTAATATTATCATGAATCATCTATAGCCTATAGATGTAATATGGATGAGTAAGATCATTGCATTACCATGTTGTATTGATTGATATATTCTTGGGACAACCTTGTGAAGGTGACTAGTAGCACTATCTCCAAATTAAAACTTGAGGAGGAGATGGGTTCCTTATCGTCTAAAGAGATGAGGTAAAAATCTTGTGTATCCATCAAGGATGATTTGGTCATGAAAGGTCATTTAAAAAAGAAATGCAATAAAAAAAGAGGAGATTTTATATTTAATGCAAACCACAAATCCAAGTCTCTAGGAAATTAAAGACTGAAATGAAGTAATTATGGCAAGAAAGGCCACACTCACAAGTTTTATAAGGAGAAAAAGGCAAAGACTAATTTTTCTAAGGATTTATATTTTAAAACTTTTACAAAATAATATAATATATGCTCTTTGAATTGTTAAATAAATGCATTGATGCATGACTAGTTCATTTTAGTGCTTCATACCATGTAACTCCCCATAAGGAGTATTCTTTGGAATTGTCTATGCATGCATCAAAAGGGTGTGTGATAAGACAAGTTTTAATATTTAATAATTAAATTAAAAATTAATACATAACTATGCAATAATTTTAATTTGATTATTAATTACTGAAATATGTCTTCTCACAAGCCCTTTTGATGCTTGAATATACAACTCTATGATCTTTTCTAGTATGAAGGAAATGATGTCCAAGTATATTATTCTTTGGACATCATTTATTTCAAAGTATTGTGAGTTGTGGGAGGTTGACATTATTATTTTATGGAAGCATAAAAGTTGTCACTAGTGTTTTGATTATTTTTCATCTAGCTATACTTTTGATTTCTATAATTAGTGCGTAAAATGAAAAAGAAGTTGATAACTCTAACTAGTAATATAACTAGAACCAATATCTCTTCCATAAAACATTGGAATACGAACCACAAGGGGGATATGCTTGAATAACTCTTACTCAAGGAGAGTTAAGAAACCTAGGTTATATTCCTTTGTTGCATGAAAAATTTCTTGACAGATTTAGATGCGATATAATTAGGCCTTAAAGCATGTATAAATAGACACGTGAACTAACAAAATGAAATAATAAAACAAACACAAACCCAACAAGTACAAAAATGGAACAATGCTACAAAAATGCACATTTGACAAAAAAGAAGAGCTTAGAAGCTGGGTCATACTTGATATGAAATATCAATAGCACTTGGTCAATCTTCAATAGGGTTTTGAATATCAATGGTCACATGAGATCTTGTATATTCAGCAACAAGAGAAATATTACAAGCTAGCTATTTGATTTCTTGTCAATCTACATTTCAATTCAAATCATCTCCAAAGATACCACTATTTTAAAATTTGAAATGAAGCAAATGCACGGATTTGATTTATATTTTAATATATGTTAGTAGAAAGGGCTTCATGTGCCACACCATCAACATAAAGAATTAATGTGTTGAAACTTCAACAAGGAAGGTCAAATACATTTTGGAGTGGTGTGTTTCTATTACTTAAGGAGCATCAACAATAATAACACCCCCAACTAGCTTCTATAGAAAAGAAGATATCATTTTTTATATCTATGCATTTGATAAATGCATTTTTTGTCATTTTATATATTTTAGGTGGTTACCTACAAATATGACACTTGTACATGACCTTAAGCTTGTTGCTCCCTTGTTTTAATAAATGGAAAGTTCAAGTCATTTTAAAAGGATTTGAGGTTCAATTTTAGGGAGTAATGTCCAATCTTTTATAGGGTTTTATCTCATGTGTCATAGTAAAAATATTGGTCAATAACATGTATTACATAAAAAATATTTTATCAGAATGAACATCAAATTTCCAAGATGTTGCATCTTAATTGTCTCCACTAATAATGTTGACAAATATTTTGAAATTAATAAATAAGTTTTTTGTAGTAAAAGACAAGAGCTTGTGTGTGTACACACACACACACACATACACATACACACACATACATACATATACACAAGTGTATATATATATGCATATCTATATATATATATATATATATATATATATATATATATATATATATATATATATATATATATATATATATATATATATATATATATATATATATATATATACATACATATATATGTACACATATATATATAGATATGCATATATATATACATATATATATACATATATATATACATATATATTTATATATATATATATATATAATATATATATATATAAAT